>OU343218.1:91749074-91849373 GCA_910596185.1 Chrysanthemum makinoi | reverse complement strand
AATATCTCATTAGGACACAAATTCTTTGAGACATTTGTTTCACACAATGTGGAAAGTAAGAATATATTAAGAGTCCTACGCTTTATCCTTGTGTGCAGAACATCGGGTGATATGTAAATATTCGATAGAAGATGGAAATCCTTCTAGAGCAACATCAAACAAGCTCTTGGTAGGGCATGTGAATCTATCAATAGATCAAGCTTGTGACAAGCTAGATGAAAAATGGGGCTATTCATTCTTGAATCAACCGTTGAAATGAATGACGAATACTTTGGAAAAACGTTCAATGTTACGTCTTCTTTCTGCAGCACATCTAAATGTGTGTTCATTTTCAAATTCAAAAAGTATCTATGATTGAAAAAATACTTTGGAAAACCTGGTTAATTCGAATCTCTTCTTTTCTCTAGCATGAATGTATTTTCTTATCGAATAAAATATTTGATTGAAAATTGATCTTTCTCATAAAACCTTCATGCATTATTGGAAACTTTCTTTCTTACAGCAATACGCTATTGTTTTCAAATCATTTTCATCAATCAGTGAATCTCAATTCTTGGTTCACTTTATCTGTTAGCCTTAATAGCTTTATTAGAAGTGATGGTCATTCACATTTAGGAACTTTGTAACGTGTGTTAGATAACGTGATAGAATAGTCCATAGCGGACTTTCGTGGATTGGACTAAGCTAAATGGGTACTAGTTATGTAAGCTTGCCTTTATCCATCAACCATGTCAAGCAGAAGCCTGCATTGGGCATCAAGTCCCTTGGACTATAAATACCCCTCAAATGGTCATTTGAAAAGGGGGTGTATGAGTGTGTATGTGTGTGTTTTCCTTTGAAGTAATACAACATATTTTTGTTTATCTTATACTCTAGCATACAATTCATATTCAAGTCACCTCTTTCTCATCTATTTCTAAGCTTTGTTTGTGTTTGTGTTTCACGCGTTTTACTCATGTAACTTGGGTTACGTGTGTTGGGTTACTTGGTAAAGTGATAAGGTTGATAGATCTAAGGTCTTACATTTGAGGGGTTTGCTTGAAAGTGTGTGTGTGTGTGTTTTTCCTTTGAAGTAATACAACATATTGTGTTTATCTTATCCTCTCACATACATGAATTCATATTCAAGTCACCATCTTCCTTCTTTATTTCATCTTCTTTATCGTATATGTGTTTGGTTTAACGTGTTCTAAGCAAAACGTGGGTATTGGTTTGTGATAAGGTTGATATATCTAAGGTCCTACAATTGGTCAAAAATACAAATTTTTGGGCCTAAATTCAAATTTTTAGGGTCAAATTTGGCGTCAAAATTGTCATAACTCAAATTTTTCATACGTCCTTAGAATTGATTTTTATAGTGAATTTCAAATTTTGGGCGAAATTTTTATGAACCAAGGTTACGAGTACGACTTTCCGAAACACCTCAACCGGGCTTAATCTTCATCAACCACAACTCCTTTATCGTTGAATCGATCCTACATCAACTTTATCAGATCATACCTTCATCAATGGCAACTCAACAAGATATTCATGCAGCCGGTGCTGAAAACCGTCCTCCTATGTTGGAAAAAGGTGGTTATCTTCAATGGACAAGTCGTATGCTACGTTACATCAAGACCAAACCTAATGGAAAACTCATGATTAAATCCATTCAGGATGGACCCTTCATACCTTGACAAGTCCAAGACCCGGAAATCACGATGCAACACCTCCGTCCCACCATTTTAGTCTCTTCAAAAAGAGACGAATACTATAGAGGAAACAAGTCGAAGCGGTGATGGCAATTCATATTATACAAGCGGGTTTACGAGACATCTTTCTTCTGTAGACAGGTTGTGAAGCTGCTTTCGACATGTGGGAGCGTGTTGAGCTTTGTCATGGAACAGAAATCGGTCAACAAGACACAGAGAACAAGTTGCTAACTGCATGGGAGAAGTTTACATCTACTCGAGGAGAATCCATTGAATCCTACTATGGAAGGTTTGTACTTTAATGAATGAGCGATGAAACAAGTTGACACCCGAGAACTATCGTGAGCAACATCAAGTTCTTGAACAATCTACCAAGAATGGGGACGATATGTCACTATTGTCAACCAAACAAAGGACTTACATCAAGTGAACTTTGATCAACTCAACGATTTTATGAAACAAAACCAAAAAGAAGTGAATGAAGTCGGCAAAAAGATTAGCAAAGAATCATGATCCATTGGCACTCATTGCAAAGACTCAAACTTCGGTGAATACACAACAACAAGCTTCATCATCTTCCACTAACAACAACTTACGACAATACATCCCTCAACAAAAATATCCACTGAACAACAACATTACGGGAACAAGGAATCATGATCTTGAAATGGAACCAGAAGAAGCTTTGTCACAAGCATTTGTATTCTTGGGTAAAGCATTCAGAGGTCGCTATTCCACACCAACTAACAACAACCAACGGATTTCATCAAACACTTCATAGCAGGCAAATTGCACAGCAGGGTGTGAACATGGGCAATCAAGGTCAAATGGTTGGAGTTATTGGGAATCAGAAGGGATATGCTACTGGATTTCGCATGGGTATTGGCGGTTCAGAATCGAGGTAATCAGATGGATTCGAGAATGTGGAAATGGAGATAAGAATATTCTGCGACTCGGTGGTTGGGAATTATGGAAATGTGAATCGAGGGTGTCAGGTTAAGTGTTATAGCTGTCAGGATTGGGTCACATGGCAAGGAATTGTCCAACTAAGCCGAAAAAGAAGGATCTTAGTATCTTGAGAAAGTTATTCTGTTGGCACAAAAGGAACAATGGACTTCAATTGAGTTTTGAGGAACATGACTTCATGGCTATTATGGATGATTTGGAAGACCTCGAGGAACTCAATGCAAACTGCATCTTCATGGCAAATCTTCAGGAGACTAAGTGCGACACGATTCGACAAACCTCCTGTCTATGGCGCCAACGCAGTGTCGAGGTACCAATCAGCGATCCATGCTATAACAATGTCATATTTGATGTGTTTACTCATGACGCGAACGCGATGCGTGACATCAGCACCTACTTATGATACATACATGGACAATCCGAGTTGTAGCAATACTAACTCTGAAACTCCAAATGTGGATCCTAGTGTAGGATGTGTGGCACAAAATCTTGAGCTGATGAGGAAACTCGTGCTTATTTTGAATCATTAATCAACAGCTGTGGCATTGAAATTGAGAAAGTTAAAAAGGTCAATCAGATGTTAAGGCCGAATGCCAAATTGACCGCTGAGCTTGAGAGTTACAAGGAGAACGCAAAAGCCTTTGAATTTCCGAAAAACAAAGAATCAGAATTAGAAATTGGTTATCGAAATTTGGTTTCTAAAGAAAAAAAATTGCAAATCAAGTATAACACACTTGATGTGAATTCGAACTTGAAAATTAAATCTCTAAACATGGAAATTTGATTTAAATAACCAACTTTCCAAACAAAAAGACATGTTTTCTAATCTTGAAAAAAAGAAGAAGCAGTTGATTCTGATTTTTCAAAACGCGAAGATTCTCTTCTTGATGAAATTCTTGATAAGAATGAAAAGATAAAAACTTTGGAAAATTTGCTTCTTTAAACGGGTCATTCTGCTCAAACAATCAAGATGCTTTCTAATCAAGTAAATCCGCTTTTTCATACTAATAATAGAATGGCTTGGTAACGACCTCCTCGTTCCTCAAGAAAGCTCGAGAAAATCATAATGTGTTAAACAATGGAAATGTTTTGCATGAACAATGTGTTCGTGATTCTCTTGAAACGTTAGAACTATCTGAGGAGAGTAGATCAAAAATGAAACAAAAGAATCCGGAAATCAAACCAATTGATTATAACAAATGGAACAAAATTTATGGAATTACTTTTGTTAATCAAAAAGAAAAGTCAAAGTTCTCCATCACACAAAATGTTTCAAACAAAGAGTTAACACCTGTTTCAAAACGTTTCAAAACCAGGTTGTCTCCAAATCTCTTTCGAACATTGAACAAATGTCTTCAAACAATCCTTTTAACTCAAGTGATGTGAGAAGTATTTTAGACAATGTGAAAACGAGAATTGTGGATCTTCAAGACACTGTTAAAACTAAAACCACTATTACACCTAAAAACTGGTTCTCTAGTTTTGACATCGAACAAAGAAAGTTTTTTGAAACTCAAATTTCCCCTCAGTTGAATGCCATCAGTGCAAGGGTAATTCATTTTGAACAAGCGTTTTTGAAAACAGTGATTTTGTCAAGGACCATAAATCCACGGTAAAGCAAGCTCTTGACTATGTTGAACAAATCAAAGTTTTGGAAACTTTAATGACTCTCTTGAAGATGTTCGACTCTTGATATTATGTCCATCATTTTGCAAACATATTCTGTTGAAGATCATGAAAGACTCCAGGATGAGACCTCCAAAATTGTTTCAAAATATGAAAAAGCACTTGAGAAACTTGAAAAAAAATGTCTCATATTTTAAACAACTTGATCGAGCCGAGGAATGCAAGTACAAAATTGTCGTATGAGCGTGCCTACAATGACATGAAAGCGAAAAATGATCTTTTGAGGGCTCATTGGAAAGTCAAAAGGAAAGGCAGTGGATACGTGATTAAAAACCATTGATTGCGGAGAAAGCAAATGTTCCCAAACCAGTTTTCAAACCAAAAATGTCTGTTTCTATGCCTCCTCCAAAAGTCAATGAGAAAAATGTTTCATCAAAACCGGTCCTCCACGCACTACCTAAACAATAATGTTGATAAAGGAAAAGCGGTTATCGAGAAACCAACAGTTTTAGCTCTGGCCTTTTAAGATGAGTACCACTAATGCGTCACGCCTCCACATCTAAAACATCTGGAACAAGCGTCATAAGTTTAGAAAAGCACTCTAAAGAGACTAGGAAAGCTGAAACCAATTCTCTTGATAACATGTGAATCCTAATGAGTGTGCCTTACCTTCTACAGGACTAGGAAGCACCTCTAGGAGCGGCAGACTAAAGCCTAAGAGCAATACAAGGAACAATAGAGTCTTTGGCCTCTAGAGTAGTCGCTTGAATAAATAGAAGAAAGTAGAAGAACACCCTAGGAATTTACAGCTTTGTAATAAGAAAGACATTTCATCTGAATGTAATGAACCTATAAAATCTGTTAAGTTTAATGAATCTGTTGAATCTGTTTGTTTAACTGGCAAGAAATCTTTAACTAATGTTCATGATGATTGTGTTTCTAAGAATGAGATTGTTAAGCCTGTTAAGAGGAATGTTCCCAAAAGAACTTATGCTAAAAGAATAGGAAGACTAGTTGCGAGACTTAGGCTTTACACTACTGATAGGGGGCATAATGTTTACTTTAGGGATGACATTTGGAAACCACGGTAGAACTTTCACACTCAAGAATGGTAGAATGAGTGATGATGCATTACATTTAGACAACTTCTTTGAGTGTGATCAGGATTTTACCTCTAACCCAAAGGAACCAAAATCACAACGGTTTCCAAAATCTTCTTCTTACATTATGGCGGGGTTATCGAAATATGTCTTTGGATCGTCGACTCGGGTTGCTCCAAGCACATGACGATCAATTTGAAATACGGAAATTCATGGAGAAATGCGTTTGGAAATGATCATGTAGCAGCTATCATGGGTTATGGAGACCTACCTTTTGGAAATTATTTGATCACTCGGGTTTACTATGTCGAAGGGTTGAGACACAATTTGTTTTAGTCGAGGCGGTTACGTGATGCGATTTAGAGGTTGCTTTTAGGAAAAATGCTTGCTTCGTTAGAAACTTGGATGGCGATCTCTTTAAGAATGGTGATACAAACTTGTATGCTATCGACATCAATCAAATGGCCTCTTCATCACCAATATGTCTTATGACATGTGCATCTGGAACACATCTGGTTGTGGCCAGAGGTTATTCTCATCAATTTCGACACCATCAACAAAATTGCCAAAGACAACATTGTCAATGGACTTCCAAAGTTCAAATACACCAAGGATCACTTATGTCCATCATGCGAACAAGGAAAAAGCAAAAAAGCTTCATATAAACCCAAAAGTACCTAGTTCGGAAGCAAAGTTGCATATGTTGCACATGGACTTATGTGGCCCAATGAGAGTTGAAAGCATTAATGGGAAAAATATATTCTTGTTATCGTCGATGATTATTCAAGATATACATGGGTTAAGTTCGAGATCAAAGGCGAAGAAGCACCAGGCATCATCATCACCTTTTTGAAACGTATTCAAGTACTTCTTCAAACTCCAGTAAGGGTTGTAAGAACGGACAAGCGGCCTGAATTCACTAATCAGGAGTTAAGAGCTTATTTTGAAGATGTTGGAATCACACATCAGACATCAGTTGTTAGAACTCCACAATAGAATGGGGTAGTTGAAAGAAGAAATAGAACTCTTGTGGAAGCTTCGCACAATGCTAATCTATTCTAGTGCACCGTTATTTCTATGGGCTGATGTTGTTGCCCTTTGCTTGTTTCACTCAGAACCGATCCCTCATCCATCCCAGATTCAATAAAACCCCATATGAACTTGTGAACAACAGAAAACCGGATATCTCTTACTTTCACGTATTTGGTGCTTTGTGCTATCCTCGAATGACGAGAGAAGATCTTAGAAAAAAAGCAAAAGGTGATATTGGAATCTTCATTGGATATTGAGATAACTTCGAGGGCATTCAGGGTGTATAACAGGAGAACTAGGAGGATCATGGAGACGATGAATGTGAAATTGATGAACTTTCACATATGGCTTCTGAGAGACTCGCTCTAGAACCCGCACTAAAACCGACTTCCACGGACACATCGATTCAGGACTCGTACCTCAAAGAGCTCAATCAACTTCGATTGACAATCCTAAAGAACAAGAATGGGAGAATTTCTTCGAGTTAATGTTCGATGAATACTATGGTGGAACTTCGACAAATGCATCAAACCATCATTCGCTGCACCGCTCAACATCATCCTCCACCACCAACAGAAGATGCATCTACAACGGCGAAATGCACATCATCCACATCTACTACATTTATTGCACCCGTTCTACCAGCAGTTGATGAGCAAAACCAAAACCATAACGATGCAACGTTAGATGACGACTTATTTGAAAATCCGTTTGCTACGGAATTAGCTGAATCTTCTTCAAGCTTACGAGAACCATCTAACTCGCATCGTTATAACCAACGGTATCCTTCTACTCTGAAGTGGACTAAAGACCACCCAATTGAACAAGTTATTGGTGAACCTTCAAGGCCAATTCCGACGAGACGCCAACTTGCCACCGATTGCGACTTATGCATTTACCTTTGCTCCATTAGCAACATAGAGCCAAAGAACATTCGCGAGGCAATGGCAGAACCCGCATGGATAGAAGCAATGCGGGAGGAACTTCTCCAATACCGTCTACATGACTCTTGGGATATGGTTCCAAGACCCATTGATGTTCGCGTCATTGATCTTAAATGGTTATGGAAGAACAAACGGGATGAAGAAATGGCTGTAATTCGCAACAAAGCTCGTCTTGTGGCCAAAGGATACTGAACAAGAAGGGATAGACTTTGAAGAGTCATTGCGGTAGACTAGAAGCGGTGGGATATTCTTAGCCTATGCAGCTCACAAAAACATCACGGTTTATCGGATGGACATTAAGACCGCGTTCTTGAACTCGAAAGAAGAAGTGTAATGCGTGAGTCGGCCGAAGCTTCATAGACATGAATCATCGGACTACGTCTACAAACTCAAAAAGGCAATATATGGATTAAAGCAAGCTCGAAGGCGTGGTATGACAATTGTCCTCTTTCCTTATCAAAACAATTTCACCAAAGGAACGATTGATCCTACCTTGTTTACACAAAAATGCAAAAGCGACATTTTGATTGTTGATTCGTGGGCGACATCATCTTTGGGTCCACTAATCCGAATCTTTCAAAACATTTTGAAAATCTCATGAAAAGTAAATTTGAAATGTCCATGATGGGGAACTAAAATTCTTTCTTGGTTTACAAATACATCAGTTCCCTCGTGGAATTTTTATAAATCAAGCTAAATACACAACTGAGATTTTGAAAAATCATGGTATGGATAATTGTGATTCGGTTGGAACACCAATGGTAACATCACCAAAAATTGGAGCCGATTTGTTTGGGAAACCTATCGATCCGAAGAAATATCGAGCATGATTGGTTCTCTCATGTATCTTACCTAGTCGACCAGATATTC
The DNA here is from genome assembly GCA_910596185.1 of Chrysanthemum makinoi. NCBI lineage: Eukaryota > Viridiplantae > Streptophyta > Magnoliopsida > Asterales > Asteraceae > Chrysanthemum > Chrysanthemum makinoi. Next base: position 91,841,144 of record OU343218.1, on the reverse strand, counting down.
ATTTTCTTTGTTGCTTATTAGCGGTTTCAGGCAAAAGCCTACCGGCTGCACCTCAAAGAGGTCTTTAAATTTTGAAGACATCCATTCACATGGGACTTTGGTATCCGAAGGAATCCGGATTTGATCTAATTGCTATTTTAGATGCGGACCACGCAGGTGATCAAGTTACGGCAAAAAGTACATCTGGAGGAGCACAATTTTGGGTGAAAAGTTAGTAAGCTTTGGTCTTGAAACAAGATTGCATTGCACTATCAACCGCTGAAGCTGAGTATGTTTCTCTATCTGCGTGTTGTGCTCAAGTTCTATGGATGAGAACACAACTCACAGATTATGGCTTTACTTTCGATAAAATACCTATGTATTGTGACTCGAAAAGTGCCATAGCCATATCATGCAATCCTGTTCATCACTCAAAGACTAAGCACATCCGTGTCGCTATCACTTCATCAAAGAGTACGTCGAAAATGGTACTGTTGAATTATTTTTCTTGAAGACAGATTACCAACTCGCCGATCTATTTACTAAAGCCCTTCCAAAGAAAGGTTTGACGATTTAGTTCGGCGACTTGGAATCGCGCCTAACCCACGAGGAGTTAGAACGTCTTCTCGATTCTTCTTGAAAATGATTTTCCAAAAGCTTGTAAATATTTTTGAAAAACAAAATACAAAATTTGAAAAACCAACAAAAGCAAAATATAAAAATATAAAACTTTCAAAAATACAAAAACAATATAAAATCAAAAATCCAAAAATATTCTTCTCACGACATGTCTCTCATATAATCGATATTCTATACGTTTCTAGAAATGTCATTCAACAATGATCTGGGTATGTAGGATGCGAGCCGAGTTCTTTATTGTTTTCTAAAACATGTCGTTTCTCAAAATTTCTTCATAAATGGCTTTCGTATACTTGATCGAAACCGGACTAAAATGATGACTTTTGATTATTTTCAAATCAAAACTCGTGCTTTTATAGAAAAACTCAAGTGTACGCTTCATGCACTGCACTTAAAATGGTGAGAAATCATCATCATCTTGAGCACCTTTTCAAGATTGTTCAAAAGATTTTCAAAATCTTTCAAAATATTTTGTGCTCAAGATAACTCCCTCTAAAACCCTTTAATTGATTATGCTTTATTAAAGGGGGAGTATAAAACTAAAATGTTCCATATTCATGCTTAAATCAAATCCGTTTGTCTCCCCAAAAGATTCTAAAATGTTGTTTAATCCGTTGATATAAAAAATATCACGAATATGCTATTTTTGAAGGGGAGGAGACGTGATTAAAATGTGATCAAAAAGTTTTAATGGTCGTTGTTTGAATCTCATAATGAGCTCGACTCAGACGAAACCAATGAATTGATGGGAATCAAAGTCAGTAAATGTACCATCTCGAGAAACTTGTGATAGATATGCACTTTCATGGGTCTAACCTTCTTTTCAAGGAGTGTTTACATCTTCAAGTTAGTTATTAGAGCTAGTTGTCACCTAAAAGCTGACAATGGAACTCTTTAACTTAGCAACGTAACCGTGTCTCGTGGGGAATTGTCTATCATGAGCCGATCAATTCAAAATGTGCAAACTCACCCTCTATGTGATTTATTAAAACTTATAAGCACATGTGAAGGGAGTGTTTAGAAAATATAAAACTCGCGGAGTGTCTCAAACATGTTTTCTATCATAAACACTCCGTGAGATTTTCAAGAAAAATGGTTTTATGGCAACATGGGACAGTCATGGAGTTATAAGGTGACTATGGATAGGCTTCGTCCTATGATCCTTGAGCCGGGAGGGATCTACCAAGGACATCACTAATAGTTAGTATTAGAAGTCCTTAGGAATGATTGAAAAAAGGAGTAATGTGAGAAAGGAGAAAGAATGGGTTGAAGAATTAAAAGAAATGTAATGAAAAGGGTGAAAATAAATAGCCCTCCATAATCAACCTTAGAGGCGGAAGGGTTCAATACATATGCTCTTGGTTGTCACTAGATGACAGTATTGAAGACAAAGGCGTCATGGACCCAGTGGCCTGCACACTAACCTTCTAGCCACTCAATTCCTCTTAAAAGGATTTGTTTCATTCTCACTGGGGACCCTGCATAATCTATTGACCTTCTCTTAGAGTTGGTTGATATTGAAGAAGAGACCCTCTCCTAGTCTCGCTTCAGGGAAAACCAAAATGCACTAATTGAGTCTAGAGCCACGAGATTCATCAAAAGATCTCATAGGAACACTTTACATGACATCGCTTGTTCATCAATTAAGGGCACAAGTGATATATTATAGAGTCCACGATCTTAGCAATTTGCGAAACATTTATGAAACTTCATGTGATCTTCAATGATTGAATGGAAACTCTGCCGGGTCAACATCAAACGCCCTGACAGGCAGTCACCGGTAATTCTCCGTGGATTACGTGTGTGTCTCAAGCGGTCTGATTCGTGGGGTGATGCTTGGTTGTACCTCAGCGACTCATCTGTGTAGATGTACCGGTATTCGCGTTATCTCACTTGTGGGACTCCATTCGGAGCGGCCTTTGTAAATTAGAGATGTGTTTTCACACTATCTGTTTAACACCCTCGAAATTCAAACTTGTAAGTGCGGAATCCGCTTATTACTAACGCTTTTATGTTTTCTTCTTATGGAAGCTCCGGAGGATGGATCGTCAGGACTCGCCACATGCTCATACCAACAACACATGAAAGTTCTCATCAAAATCAAAGGCAACTCAAAGTTAAAGATGATTCTTCGTCAAAGAATCTACAAAGTGTACAGACTCAAGAACTACATCATTGGTAACCAAAAGACAAATAGAAGTGTGAGCATGGTTGATGAGTGTCTAAATACTCATCATTTTTATATCTTTTAGACTGCAAAAACATCTGAAAACACTCAGTAATGCTTCATTAAAATATCACAAACAAGTGTTTATATGTTTTAAATGCAAAACATCATCATCGATGAAAAAAACATCAAGTTTGCATAATTGGCAGTTTTAGTCCCCCAAGTTATAAAAGTTGTCAAAATCAGTCCCTGGTAATTCAAAAACTTGTAAAATATCATTTTAGGTCCATAAGATTCAAAAGTTGTCAAATCAAACCCTTTAAGTTTAAAATCAAAAATGACAACTTTAGTCCTTTAACTTTGGAAAAATGTCAAAATAGTCCTTGGTTAATTTAAAAAGTGAAAATTATCAAATTTTAACCTTGTTCTATTTATAAATGACAAAAATGGTCCTTATGATAAAACTTTTGAGAATTTACATGTTTGGTCCCTCAAGTTACAAACTTGACAGTTTGGTCCGGACTTATTAAAATGGAAATTTATGCAATGTTGGTCCTTATACTATTCAATTGTGGCATAATTAGTCCTTGTAATAACTTTAGAAATGTTACATGTTCAGTCCTCTAAGTTTGCAGAAATTGCATAATGGTCCTTGTGCTTAAATAAACCAAACCGGATCCAACCCATTACCATCCAAGCCCATACCGCCCAAACCACCCGGTGTTTAAATAAAACCCCAGGCACTCTGTTCATCCCCTTTCTCCTTCCCACCATTAAACCGAAACCACCATGGTTTTACCTCATCACCAATTTCCACCCATCCACAGTGGCTAACATCCTCCTCCACCTTGCAAACCAACCCATATCCCATTAAATGCATAAAACTGCTCTATGACTTTTCCCGCCAAAAGTGGAAATCAAAGGCTGGGATTCGTTTGACCAATCTAATGGATGGAAAATGATGGGAAAGACTCAGAGTGTCAGTGGGAAGCTTTTGGTTGAATAAATAGAAGGAAGATAAGACAGAGAAAGAGTAGTAGTGTAGATTAGTTAAAAGTATGTCGTTTTTTTTATTTTAAGCTTCTTATTGTAATTTAAATCTTTCAAGTAATTTATTTAAGTTATCTAAGTGTATGTGAACCTTTTCCAAACATCAATTTCAGCTTTAATGCAAGTTTTCAGTTTATGCTAAGTTTCAAATTTCAAAAGAATCTCAAGTTCATGTGAATGTTGTTATCAGTGGTTGTTAAATTCTCATAAGCTCTGATAAGCTCTCTTATAGCTTATTAATTGCTTATATAAGTTTCTACTCAGTTTTACTTTTAAAATTCTCTCAGTCAACAAAAGTCAACTGTTAAGGCATCAATTGAATTTGTTCTTGATGTCTGATGAAAGAGTGGTTTTGGGTTATATCTTGGTTTAGAGCTTTGTGGAAAGCCATAGGTGTGATCTTATTCCTCAGTTCTCAGTTTTGAGTATAAAAGCAAATTGTAAGTAATTTTCTTAAAGTTTGCATAATCTAGTTACAATGCTTAAAACTTGTTAATTTTGACCTAATCTTATTTAAATATAGTTAGTATATGTTAATCATCTGCATGATCTTGATCGTTGAAAACTTTTAAAAGCTTCAAATCATTTCTCATAAGGTGTGTTTGGTTTCTTGTCAACTGTATTAATGATGCATTCAGTGATAGCTCTATGGTTCATGTTTGTTAAGAATATTTGAACTCATTTGAGTCCTTATCTTGTGCCTGCACAGGCTATAAGTCAAAATAGCCTTTGATCAATCCTTGTTCATCAACTGAATTTTAAGTTTCATGATCATGTTTTAATGTTCAAAAGTTGTTTTTATTACTTAATTTAGTCCTAATTAACATTAATACATCATAATCAGTAAGAAGGATCAATCACAAGTTCATAATAGTCAACTTATTTGATTTTTCTAAAAAGTCAAATTGTACAATAATAGTTTTGATTAAAATGAATAATTTTGTGTAGGACTTATTACTAAGTTTAAGCTTATGCCCTTTTGGGATTTCAATATTTAACTGCTCAATAAAAATACAAAAATAATAGCTTACTCTTAATTAGCTCATAGATAGCTTATTTTGTTGTTTCTTTTGGACCCATGTTGAAATGCTCCCTGTGCAGGTTGAGCTTGTATAAGCTCCTACAGAGCTTATTAGTAACCTTTAGCTTATGTATCTTGGTTCTTTGGAAAGCTAGTCTAGGCGGCTTGAGAGTAAGCAAATTCCAACTTGCAGCTTATTCAATAAGCCTGCTCATGGCTTTGTTTGTGTATTTTTGTGAACATCACTATTCATGGTTTTTTCAGTTTCTTCATAAGCTTCATAAGCTTAATAGTGTAAGCCAATCTTTGTAAACTAGTTTTAGAAAGCTCAGCTGGTATACTATGTAGTTTTATTTTCATTCCTTAGCTTATTAAAGTCCTTAAAATTTAGCTCAAAGTTGCCTAGAAAACCTAGGGGGCACTGTGTAACAGTTGTGCTTGTGCTTGTGCTTATTTAGTACTTATTCAGTGCTTATTTAAGTTATTTTGTTTACTCAGTAGCTAAATTAGCTTATTTACAGTCACTAAACTTATTTCTAGCTTACCTTGTACTTATTAAATAGCTTATTAGTGATTTAGCTTAATCTAGTGTCTATTTCCATTTATTAAGCCAACATTAAGATAATAAGCTCAAAACTGAGCTTATTATTGGTTTTACAAAAGTCACAGTTGAAAAATATGCTTATATTAATGTGCTTATTGAGTTTGTAAAATAAAAAGTCCAAAAATAAATGTTTTACAAAAAGGGTGGAGGCAGGCTCGAACCGAGACCTCCACTTTGAGAGTGATAGCAATGTGCAGGCAATTGCGCCCTTGGGTCTTTACTTTAGAGTTGCACAAAATAATCTCTTATACACGTTTGGCAGTTTAGCTTTAGTTTCTTAGCTTATTTATAGCTTATTCGAAGTAGCTTTTTCAATTTTTCTATTTTTCTTAAATTTGTATTAGTAATAAGTATTTTATAAAAAAGTTTCAGATTTTTCTCACTTGTTTTAATATTTTTAAACATTTAATTAGTGTTTTATAGTAATTAATTCATAATAAAAAATATAAAAGTCAAAAAAATATAAATCTTTTTTCTAAAATTTTCTTTTATCAAATAGTACGTAAGAAAATTAGTTTTACATTCGTAGGCTTTTTATTTCATAAATTTTACGTTTTTGCTTGCGCTCCAGTAATTTTTAATGCTCGTTTCATTTTAAATCTAGTTTTAGATAATTTGAGTTTACGTTTTAGTTAAAATAGTTTATTTAAGTTATTTTGTTTTATAAAATAAACGTTCATCGATCTTTAAATATAGTGATAGCGTTTATTTAATAGATTTTATCTTTTTAATTTCTTTTAATTTGCATTTAAGTCACTTTAATTTGTAGATCTTTTCTTTAGGTAATTATCTATTCAAAACCTTCCCGATCACTATCCTTAGTGATCATTCTACCATCTGATTGTGTTTAACACCAATTCATCCTCCGTGGGACTTAACGACCCGGGGAAACACTATACTCCTCTGATCTAAATTGCATTTGTTTCCGGGCTGTTTTAAGTTTGTTACGGTTGACCATTCACAAGTGGTCGGCTTGCGTGATAAAGCTTGACGGTTCGGGACAGATCAATGGTGGAGAAAGACGTGGAGACACCTAACCAACGAAGTTGACAACGGCAGACAACCACATTATCTGATCACAAAGCATGAAGGAACAAAGAATCAAGACTATTCGATATCTACATAAAGTTCAAGCTCGAGAAAAGTAAAGACCTAATCAAGTGGAGCATCATTTGAATGACCACCCCTTAGGGGGAGATTGTTAGCCTTAATAGCTTTTATTAGAAGTGATGGTCATTCACATTTAGGAACTTTGTAACGTGTGTTAGATATCGTGATAGAATAGTCAACGGGCTCGTGGATTGGACTAAGCTAAATGGGTACTAGTTATGTAAGGCTTGCCTTTTATCCAATCCAACCCATGTCCAAGCCCACGAAGCCCATAAGAAATCCTTTTAGGGCATCAAGTCCCTTGGACTATAAATACCCCTCAAATGGTCATTTGAGGGGTGTGCTTGAAAGTGTGTGTGTGTGTGTTTTCCTTTGAAGTAATACAACATATTGTGTTTATCTTTATACTCTCACATACGAATTCATATTCAAGTCACCATCTTTCTCATCTTATTTCTAAGCTTTTTTTGTGTTTGTGTTTCCGTTTCTCACGCGTAACTTGGGTTACGTGTGTTGGACTGTGGGATTTGATAGATCTAAGGTCTTACACACTCGTGTTGTCTTTAGCTTTGAGCGTTCCGGTTTGAGAAACGGTAGAACATTCTTGAACATCCCGAGAGATTCTCATTATTATACGATCCACCGTGATTACTTGTCTTGATCAGGGAACATACCTCAATTCAGCGAAAGTGATCAAAGACACTTTAGGTGTTTTCAATGCTAATTGTTGTTTTGGGTACATTTGGGCCGGACCGGTGATCCAGAGATGTGATAAAAGCTCGAAGGTCATCAAATATGTGGATCGATTGAGGAGCCTCCACTCAAAGTACACCAAAACTATCGGATCTTAAAGAATCACAATACACAAAGCATAAAAAAGAATCTTGAATTTGAAGAATTGAAGTCTACGAGCTTGGAACTAAAGACAAATATAGAATGCTAGGATGCAAAATGTATTTCATGAGGTGACCTCCCTTAGGGGGAGATTGTTAGGAATTGGAAATTCCATATTAAAGTGTCGGTCACCCCAATTATGGTCTAGCATATTTTAGCTCGTAGACTCATAGTTATTTACGTTGTTTTGTAGTTAATTAGTTAGTTTGTAGCGTAGTTTAGTTTAGTGCAACACCGTGGAGGAAGGACGGGTCTTTACCCACTGTATGCCTGATCCACAGTCTGATAGGAGGACGTAGTGTCTGTAAGTATAAATACCCCTTCCATCCATGGAAGGGGTGGTGCTTTTCTCATAATCTAACCTTACATTTGTTAAGCAAGTCTCTACCAAGAAAACACCCTCTCATCTCTTTCTCTCTCAAATGGCTAACATGTATTTCCATCATCCAAGACCACCCGAATCATCATAACACAAAATATTAAGATCCTAACAGCTAAAATCATCAGTAAAGGTTAAGAAGTAGCTAGCACCTCTCTTTGACACATGTCTAAGTGTTCCACACACATCAGTATGAATAAGACCAAGTAGATCAGAAGCCCTCTCCATATTGCTATGAAAAGGTTTCTTCGTTATCTTCCCAGATATGCATGACTCACATTTATCAAATGATTCATCATTGATATTTTGCAAAAGCCCTTCTTGTTGCAGCTTATGCATGCGAGCCTTGCCTATATGAGCACGTCTACAATGCCAAAGATAAGAAGAATTCAAGTCCAAATTTATTTTATTTTTGATGCTAAACATCAAATTATTATATTTGTTAGATTCATTTCCAATCACATCAATTTCAAACACACCATTTACAGTAATCGCATTAAAGTAAAATACACCATTTAAAGAAACATAAATTCCATTACGTAAAATAGTATGAGTAAAACCATCATCCAGCAAAACTGAAAAGGAAACAACACCTCTAATTATAGAAGGTGCGTAATGACAATTGTTCAATAACAGTACTAAGCCCGAATGCAATACTAAACTAAACGTTCCTATGGCTTCAATGCATGTGCCATTTCCCGACAGATATTGCTCCCCATAGGCTAGCTTCCTTTCCACTCTAAACCTGCAGTGTATGTGAATACCACATCCGTATCATATACCCGGTTTTTGATTTAGAGTAAATAATTCAATTACACATAAGATACCTGAAGTGCTAGCGCCCATGAACCCATAATTCTTGATCTTATGATTCCGCAAATCATCGAGGGAGAGAGAGCACAGTTTCTCTTCCAGTGACCCACTACTTTGCAGTAGTGGCAAGCTTGATCCTTTTTAGGATTTTCCTTCCTTGGAGTAGGGTACTTCTTGGGTTCAGGTTGATAGGCCATAACCTGTTTACCTTTATCAACCTTTCCCTTACCCTTCCCCTTCTTGTTGTTCGCACGCTGCGGTTTTGGCTTATTTATCCTTCCTCCCTGAATAGCAAGTACCTGGGGAGTAGGAGCCTTTTAAGGTAACCCTTTCTCATAGTCAATTAGCAATGCGTGTAGGTCAGTAACTCTCTTCCCCATCAGTGCATATTGAAGTTTCGAACAAAACCATTATAATCCTTGTTAAGGGATCCGTTGATCAAGTTTACGGCCAAATCATCTTCATAAGTTTTGCCAAGTGCCCTTAATTGGTCCATGTAGCTTTTCATTTCCAGTACATGAGCGATTCGGGTTTACCATCTCCCAACTTACAACGTATGCATCGATCAAGTCATCAATCTCGACAGCATGGTTTCTCGAACATAGTTCAAGTTCATTGAGTATTAAATGGGAAATAGTTTTCGAACTGCTTTTGGAGAGCAGGTTCCACCGTTCCCAACATAAGACAAGCCACATCGTTATGACGCATATACTCAATTTTCCAAGCATCCTTTTTGACTTGAGTAGCTTCAGTGCTATGGGTTTAGCAGGACAAGGTTCATACATATAGTTCAACCGGTCAGCAACTCTATAGACAATTCTCAAAGAGTGGTGCCAATCATTGAAATTCTTAGAGCCAGTCAACTTTTCTCAATCAAAAAAGCTTTTGAACACATAACTTAGTGCAGTGTTAGTGTTATCGCTGTTTTGAGCCATTTCTACAGAAAAAAGTTCAAGTATTAGTATTTTCGATAATACAACTTTTCAAGAAAATAAAATATACCAAACGGTAATATAAACATATAACCATATAATTTTCTCGAAAAACTAGGATCCAAATTATCATAGGTTCATTACATCTGTTGATCTGCTAGTAACAAAAGCATATAATAATGTAATCTGTCGAACAATAATTGGCAAACAATTTCCAATTCGTAGATCATTATGGGATTTATATTTTCCAACGCTATTGCAAATATAAACATGTTTCATCCCATCTTATGCCTTGAGTCCAGTTCTCACTTCCTACTCAACGTAAGTGTCTAACAAAAGAACGCAATATGTTCATGTAAGTCTGACTTTACATAAAGATTTACCTCTCCATCACCAAAATCTTACTCATGGCGTAAATTGCAACTTCAAGTGTTCCTTTTAATTAGGGCAACATAACTTAATTTAAAAGGGTACTAGTTTTGATTTTACGTGGTCAAATCAAATATGTACAAAGATGTCATGCATTCATATTGTAGCATAAATTTAATAAAAAACCTTTTATTACCAATTCATAAAGATAAAATTATCAAAGTTTTGATTGAGGTATTGGGTTCACCAATCAAGGAATTTAGCGTTAATTATCGCCCATTATACCGTACTTTTGCGTAAGTGTAAACACTTGTGTGTTACCACCGAAGTTGGCATGGAATTAAAACTAATTAAGCCAAGATGAGTTTGTACATTTATGGCTTACTTAGTAGCTCCAATTTGACTTGCAAGCAAGCGGAGAGTTTGGAGTCGTGAAGCAATAACCTCCCTCTCTAGGGTTACAATATTAATGCGCTCCCCTCCTAGTACTTCCCACACAGTCCGTCAAATTGGGTGAGCCGTTCAGACCATTTGTACCAAAATCATCAATCAATTAAACTATAGAAAACTTAACTCTTCAAAAAACAAGTCAAATTTCACCATTGTTTAGTCCGTATTATTTTTCTATTCAAAATTACCTTTGCAAAACGTCGTACATAATAAACAAACAAGTAAACAAAATAAAAATAAACAACTAAAAACAATGCGCACATAATAAACAATTTAATACGTGTAAACAAATAGCCACATGCAACTTATTCGATAAAACCTTATTAATAATCAATGTCTACGTTAATGTGTATATAATGAGGGCTTTCACTCTCTCAATTGAAAGTGAGCCACATACATCGATGAATCGATTGCGTAAACCCATAATTAAAATATACCAAATTGCACATAATTGATTCATTAATATATAATTGGAGTCTTCCCCAATTCAAGATTTATTGTAAATAAACATATGATAAATATATCTTAACAATTAAACAATTTCAAAGCAACTATCCATGACAAACATGCATGTATTATCATGGATATATCATAACAATTATACAAATAGTCACAAGATCGCATATAAAAAAAATTCCATGTCACATAACATATTATTCATGAATTAATCGCGTAACATATATATTAATTCTAGGTTTCGATAAGGTTAGCAAACAATTTTCAAACCCTAAAAAAATTATTTAAGTGTCGACTAAAAAAAATAATGGGGTACACCCCAAAGAAAATTAAAATCGACCCATAAAAAAAATAATCCAAAACCCTAGATAAACTATATCAAACAACATACAATTATTCGTTTTTTTACGCGTTTAGTAATTAATTACTCATTAAAACCAATGACTCGTGATGCCACTGTTGGAATTATATAACATGACAATCAATAAATAATCACAAAACATCAAAGTATACATGCAGAAACGTATAGGATTTATTAACGAATAATTAATTAGCATATGCGTACCTTACTTGATTCTAGCCGAACAAGAATCAAATCCACAAACTAGCAATTAGGAAGAACCCTAATTTGATTTAATTAGGATTATGTGAATTACCCCTTACCGTTTTGTAATTCAATCCAAGAATACTAACAATATTGTGTTAGTATCACTTTCTTGTACACACGTACTATACCAAATTAAAGTAATGCTAGTTTTGATTAAACAAATAACTTTGTTTTGGAAAAGAAGGTGATCGATCCGCTAGGGAGGGTGCACGATCGGTTTGAGCAAAAAACACACACAAACGTTTTAGGTTTTTAGCTTATGAGTACAAGAGATGCAAAACACAAGACCCCTAGCCTTGTATATATACTAAACTAAACTTGGTGAACAAGTTTGAGTTTGAGTTGGGTTGGGTTTGGGTCCTCCTTGGCCGATCGGTTCACACATCCCAAAGGGGATTCCGGAACCTTCCCAATATTTGCAATCTAGTCCTTTTCCAATTACATTTAACGACCGTTAGTCCATTACAACTAATTACTTAACGTCCGTTAGTTATTTCATTTAATTAATAAATAAATACAACATTTATATTTAATTATTAACTTTAATTCTAATACGTAAAGTGTGCAATACAGTGGTCTCGAGTTCGATCCTAACTCACGTCTAGTAATTTATATCCATAAAACCAACACATGGTGGCCTCTGCATTCTCGGGTAGTTCTTGAACTCGTGGAAGTTTGAGTTCAATAAGTTTTATTTGAGGCGAGAGGTGAGAAGGAAATGTAGGGAGTCGTTGGATGTTTCGAGTGGTGGAAAGAAACGAGAGTTTGTGACCTTTTTCAGCTATAAATTTTGAGAGTTGAAGGAAGGGTATTATGTGACCGAAAGCAAGCCATGGGAACATAGCTACATGAAGTTTCTTATGATCGTTCATGGTGTTGGTGGTAGTCGTTACTCTAAATGACAATGGTGGTCTTGTATGGTTTAAATCTGTGTTTATAAGATTAGCTAGACAGCAAGAGTGCAATATATATACGGACTATATGGTAGTATCATTTTGTACGGTAAATCATAGAGGTTTTACATGTGACATTTGCCTCTTTCTTTTATTATTATTTTGTATATTATTTTGCTTCTATAATAACTCTAGGTACTAGGTAGTGTGAAGAGATTTTTTTAGATATAACGAGGCACCGTGGCCCGTGCGATGCACGGGCTTTGTTTATCTTGAAAGAATCCTCGATTTTGCGAGGGTTATGTGTATTAGTTATTATGCTTAATTTTGATCGGGGGCGCTCAGATGAATAAATGAACTGAGTTATGTGTATTTAATTAGTATGCTTAGTTTTGATCGGCGGTACTCGAATGAATAAATAAAATTCATTTAACTAATGTTTTGTGAATAGAGTTGTTTGAAGAAAAAGGTATTAAGTTCATGAGTGATTTTCATTATCCAAACACAAAACATGTTATTTCAAAGGTAATAAATTTAAAACCATTTTACGGAGTAAAAGAAAAACAAACAGTGTATACAAAACTAACTTCTTCTTTTTTTTTTTAATGGAAGATAACATGTTAAACCAAATTTAATATATACATAACTCCGAACTTTTTTTTTCTCCCTTTTTTAGCATAAAAGCCAAACACCACGTAACTTGCACAATTTACAAAATTTCTTAAAGATACTTCAAATCCTAGCCTCATTAGTCATCGCCGCTCCCCAATTCTAATTCCATTCCATCACTGTAACTTTAACTGCTCCTACTTCATCACTCATATACCATCATGGGTTTTGTTTTATGAGATTTATACTTCAGAGATTATCCTTGTTTAATTCTCAATAAATGGGTTTCTTATTCTATGAATTTGCCAATGTTTTTCATCTTATTGTTTTATGAATATTAAACTCAAGTAGTCAAGTGTATGATTCGTTATAGATATAGAGCAGTTTTAATATTTTTAAGTTTTTCCGTTAAATTTAATAATCACTTGAGGACAAATGATAATCAATCTTCCGGAGTCGTAATCACGTTGAGATATGAATTGAAATCTACGTTATTGTCTTTTGTTTTATGCTTGATTGTCAAATATTTTTTGTTTTGGATTTTTGAAAAGATTTTAAAAACTATTATAGCGAATAGGGAATATTTTAACTAATTAAAATTATGCTACAACTAATGACGAAAAGAGACAAAACTAAGAATATGATAATAAAAGATATGCTTTTCAAGTGAGGTGAAAAGGTAATTAAGTGTGAATAATCTATTAAGCCCTTTTAATTAATACCCGTCAAAATAAAATTATTTTCTCACAACGTTGGCTTATATTGAAAACAATTCTTTTTCTTCTTGGTAATAATTACTAGATTTATTAACTAATTAACTAATTAACTAAACATGAAAAGGATAAGAAAATAGAACCCGATCTATTAGATGAAACGAATAAAACCACCCGATCTTATAAACTAAAGCAAATACCAAAGATTATTTCTTTATTAGCTTTTGTTTCACTAATTAGTTGATAAAGTTGCAAACTTTATATACTAAATAGCTTAATAAAAACTAGAAAAGCTATAAACAATAGTTAGTAAGTTAGCTTGTAAGACCCTTAAGCTCCTCGCCTTAGATGATAGAATGGAACAAGAAAAATCAAAACTTTAACAAGATTAGTACAAATAATCTAGTGAATAAGCTATAAGCTAGAAGCTTAAATCCAAAATATTAAGTATTTTGAAGTGAAAAAGCTAAAAGTTATAAGATTTAAAGCTAAAAATAAAGAGTAATTAAGCTAAATTTCAAATAAGCTAAAAATTAAAACTTTATAAAGCTAAAAGCATAGATCCAAATCCACCCAAAATTAAGTTGTCTATTCCGAAGAGTATGCGCGGATTAGGTATGTTTAAGGATGAGATTTATGATAATAAGCCAGAACTAAAAAAATATAATAAGCTAAAAATGAAATAACCTAAAGAAAAGCTAAAAAGATTAAGACTTTCTAACTAAAAGTACTAGATTTAAATTCACCCAAAACTAAGGTATCTAATCCGAAGATTAGGCGTGGATTGGGTATATTTAAGGATGATATCTAGAGAAATAAGCTAAATAATAGCTTTTTATAAAAGAAAAACAAATAAAAATTAAAGCTTTTTGATTTTTCTATAAAATAAGTTGTAAAAATAAGTAGATCTAAAAAAAAGGGTTTTGAACGAAAAAGGAAATAATAAAAATGTTTATTTGAATAAGCTATGAGAGAGCTTATCCAAAATAAGCTAGATTTAAATAAACAAAAAATAAGCTTTATGGATGAGCTTATTTGGCTTATTAGACAAGGAAAAAAAAGAACAAAAAAAGAAAATAAAAAAGAGAGGAGTAGAAGAAATAAGCTAAGTAGGAAATAAGAATTTCATTAAGCAACAAAAAAGTTGATTACAAGAAAATAAGCACTACAAATAAGCTTAAAAATATGCACTGCAATAAGCTCATAAAAACTACATAAAAAATACAAGAGTTTGGCTAGGAAAATGAAAAAAAAATGATTAAAATGATGATATTGAGGGGGTATTTATAGTTGAAGAAGTTGCAATTTGGCCCCTTCAATATTTACAATTTTTACCCCTATACTATTATAATATGAGAAAAATAATCTTTGAAGTTTGAAAGTTGACAAAAATGATCCCTCTCTAGTATCTTCCATCATGTTGATGTGGCAATATATAAAAAAATGTAACAAGAGTAGGATTCGAACCCCTAACCTCTACCTCAACAACATGCGCTCAACAACTAGACCAAGAGCCCTTTTATGTTAGATTTTGGTTTCCATTTCTATTATCCCTTTATTCTGCTGGGTCTAGATTGTTAACTTGTATATCTAATTTGGGCTTTGTTTGGTCTTTCAATTTTTTGACTTTTGCCTCGATGCTCCAAATAAAAATACCGATGAACTCGTAATTTCATGCTCTTTACAATGGAGTGCTCGAGTAATTTTTTCGACTTCTTTTGAACCTCGAAAAAAGCAAAAACATCGTCGAAACTCATCCAAAAGTCACCGTTTTTGCTTTGTTTTCAAACCCTTATACCCGCAAGACAAAATAACACATACCAAGCATATTTGCAATATAATTTCACATATTTTAATGTTATTTTTCCATTTTGACGTGTTTTCCAGTATAAAAATGATGTGTGTTTAAGCACACATCAGTGTAGCTTAGCGGTGATAAGCGAGTTGCGATGATTGTCTCGATTCAGATAACCACCTTTTTTCATCTCTAACAAGTTCCAAAAGTTCAATGACATATACATTATCTATACCATTAGTTTTTTTTTTTTTTCAGGAAATACACGATCACAAAATGCACTAGATCGATTATTGGATTTTGAAACTTTCCCAAATCGAAACCCGGTTATTAAACAAAATTCTTTCCAGCCAAAGTGTAACCAATGATCCCCAATATTGAATGTTAATGGAGGGGAATCAGACGAGGTGTTCGAAACATATACCTGATGTTGCAAAACATAATGCATCAGAAGGCAGTAATTATCGCAAGACTTTATATCCAACCACGGACCAAAAACTGATTTCCTAAACAACCTTTCGCGGTTTTCATTCTTCGACAAAATGAGTTTAATTTCTGGAAGCAACTTCACTGTAGAACGAATTGCGATTTTACAATCGTACAACCTTAATTTAGTCATATCGGAATACACAGTAACATTAATCAGTGGTTTCAGGGTTTTCAGGAATTATGATTTATCGTTGTGTTGTTAGTACTGTTTGTTAATTTACCATGGGTAGAAGAAGAGGTGTGAGTGTGTTTGAGCATGTGTTTTGTGTGCGTGTGTGTGTGTGTGTGTGTGTGTTTTAATGGGCAAATTGCATAAAATGTATCAATCTTAGGTCCAATTTCAATTAAAGGTACTACTCTATTTTTTCCTCAATCTAAGGTATCCAACTTTTTTTTTTGTGCTGATTTAGTTTTTTTCTAACTTCCGTTAACCATTTCGTTAGTAAATTACACGTTTGGTCCTTGAGTTTGCAAAGGCATTTCATGTTTGGTCCATTATCATTCGTTTTCATACGTTTGCATACGTTTTCGTCTGTTTTTACACGTTTTCGTCCGTTTTTACATGTTCTTGTCCGTTTTTACATGTTTTCGTCCGTTTTTCAAAGCGTTTTCGTTTTTAGTCGCTCGTTGCGTTTCACGTCCGTTTTTACGCCGTTTCGGTACGCTTTCTTATCTATTTTTATATTCGTTTTAATCGTCCGCTTTTAGAAGCATTCGCGTTTTGCATGTATTTCCCCATTTTTCCACGTTTTCGTCCGTCGTTTCCATCCGTTTTTACACATTTTCGTCTGTCTTTGCACGTTTCCATATGTTTTGACACATTTCCTTCCGTTTTTACACAGTTCTGTCTGTTTTTACACGTTTTCATCCATTTTTCCACGTTTCGGTCCATTTTTACACGTTTTCGTCCGTTTTTGCACGTTTTCGTTTGTTTCACTTTTTATACTCGTGTATAAAAACATGTATAAATGTGTGTATAAAAACGTGTAAAAATGAATGAAACATCAAAAACAGAAAATAAATAAGTAAACTGGACGAAAACGTGTAAAAACAGACCGAAACGTGTAAAAACGTGCAAAAACAGATGAAAACATGTAAAAATTGACGGAAACGTGTAAAAGTGGATGGAAACATGCAAAAACGGATGAAAACATGTAAAAGGGGCGGGAAACGTCTTTCGACGAAAACGTAAAAATGGACGAAAAATGTAAAACGGACGAACACGGTAAAAACACTAAATGTCAAAACAAACTAGACTAAAACGTAAAACGCGTAAAACGGCGGAGAAGATCTAAAACGGTAAAAACCTTCGAAACGCGTGCACAGCGTTGCAAAAAGCCGGATGCAAAGCGGAAACATGCAAAACAGACGAAACGCGTGCAAAACGGACAAAAACGTGTAAAAAAGAACGAAAACGTATAAAAACGGATGAAAACGTAAGCGGCTCGTGGGGAATGAGCGACGAGGAGGACGAAGAAATTTGCCTAATGGCAAATGACGAGGTATGTCACGAATACTATAGTAGTTCATCACTTGATGACGACTCATTGCATAATGAATATGATAAACTATGCAATATTAGCTTAAAACTAATTAAGAAAAACAAACTTTTAAAGAGTCAAAACCAACGCTTAGATAAAGAAGTCGTAGAATTAAAAGCAAAACTAAAACATTTAGAAAAGGTTAAAATAGCAAGTGGTGAATGTGAACTTTGCGTTCAACTTCAAACACTAGTTGATCATCTAGATTCTAAAATTGCTAGAATGAGTACGAACACTTTAGATACAATACTCGATGGTGTTAAAACCGGAAACACCAAAAGGGTCTAGGTATTCAACAACTTGATCCATCAACTAGTGAAAGAAAAGAAACAAAATTTGTTAAAGAACTAGAAAAACCAGCCACTGTTGTGGTGGATCCCACGGATCCCTAAAAGGAACCGGATAGTGTACAGACAGGGATCCGTGGATCTGCTGTAGCAACTAGTGGTAATAACGTAGCTTCTTCATCTAGAACTGAGTTCGTTATCGTTAATAGGAAGAAACCAACTCATGTCACCACTAGACAACCACTTCCAAAATATAATCCAACTTTTGCAAGAAACAAAGCACCATCTTTTTCAAAACATAATGCATCTAGGAGACCTAATAACGTTTATCCAAGAAGTAACCATCAAATGGGATGGAACCCTAATATGCAAAATGGTTTTTCTTTTCAAAACTTTGCTCCATGGAATGCATACTCATCTTATCCATACATGTCTAACATGAATGGAATGTTTAACACTAATGGACCCATGAACAAATGGGGACCAAACTTTTGAGTTTATTATTGTTTTAGGTGTGCTTAAAGGTCGACCTATACCCCGATGAATGGGTCAAGGATAGCGGGTGCACAAGGCACATGACCGGCAATAGGAATCTATTCTCCACATA
Source organism: Chrysanthemum makinoi (assembly GCA_910596185.1). Classification (NCBI taxonomy): domain Eukaryota; kingdom Viridiplantae; phylum Streptophyta; class Magnoliopsida; order Asterales; family Asteraceae; genus Chrysanthemum; species Chrysanthemum makinoi. The sequence continues at coordinate 91,822,740 of OU343218.1, read as the reverse complement.
TGAATCCATAAATAGAGGTAATGTGGTGTTTGGAAATAGCAAAAGTAGAATCATCGGTAAAGGTGCGATTTCTAACAAATCTCTAACCATTAACGATGTGTGTCACGTAGAAAACCTAAACTTTAACCTCTTAAGTATAGGACAAATATGTGATAAAAAGTGCAATGTACTTTTACCAAAACCGGTAGTAAGATACTAAAAATGGCATAACCATAGGAAGAGGAATTAGGAAACATGGAGTCTATGTCATTAAAATCGTTAATGAACCTAAAGACAAACTATGTCTTACCTCTATGGATGATACTTCGACCTTATGGCATCGAAGATTGGGTCACGCCAACATGCGACTTCTTCAATCGCTATCATCCAAAGATCTAGTAAGAGATCTACCTAAGTTAAAATATGAACACCATTTTTGTGATGCTTGTAATGTAGGAAAACAAGCTCATTCTAGTCATAAAGCTAAAAACATGGTGTTTACAACTAGGTGTCTAGAATTACTACATATGGATTTATTTGGTCCATCCGATATCCAAAGTTATGGAGGCAACTACTTCTCTCTGGTCATAGTGGATGACTATTCTAGGTATACATGGACAAAAAATCTTAAAGAACAAAACGAAAACCTTTAATTATTTTGAAATATTAAGCAAAAAGATCCAAAGACAACTAGGAAGTCCCATAGTGTCTATTAGGACGGATCATGGTAGGGAATTCGATAATGAAGTGCAATTCGGAGCTTTTTGTGATGCTAATGGCATTACTCACAAACTTCTCGGCTCCACGCACTCCACAATCGAATGGGCTAGTAGAAAGAAAGAATAGAACCCTACAAGAAATGAGTCGAACCATGCTTAATGAACAATCCATACCTCAAAAGTTTTGGTGTAATGTCGTTGATACTTCAACGTATATACTCAATCGAGTCTTAATTAGACCAATCTTAGGAAAAACTCCATATGAGTTACTTCGAGGCAAAAAGCCTACGTTAAATCACTTTAGAGTCTTTGGTAGTAAATGTTTTATTCTTAACACTAAAGATTACCTTACAAAATTTGATCCTAAATCAACCGAAGGTATCTTTTTAGGTTACTCACCAAATAGCAAAGCTTACGTCATATTAAACAAAGAAACAATGAAGGTAGAAGAGTCATTAAATATAAAATTTGATGAAAGTCCACCAAAACCCTCTCCACCTCTTGTCGATGACGAGATTATAGAAAGTGAAGCTATAGTAATAAAGAAAAAGATAAGTGAAGAAGAAGAACCTCTAAGTGATGAAATAATAAACATTAAAGAGTCCAAAGATCACCCCGTAGATAAAGTCATAGGAAAACTAAACGAACGAACATTAAGGTCTCAAGTTCAAAACCAAAGTAGCTTGTTTTGTTTCGTTTCAACCTTAGAACCTAAGAATACACAAGAAGCCATAAAAGATGAGAGTTGGGTAATGGCTATGCAAGAAGAACTTAATCAATTTGTTTCTAATGATGTTTGGACACTTGTCCCTCCACCTAGTAATCAAACCATGATAGGAACCAAATGGGTTTATAAAAACAAATTAGATTCAAACGGAGTAGTGTCTAGGAACAAGGCTAGACTCGTGGCTCAAGGGTATAACCAACAAGAGGGAATAGACTTTGATGAGACCTACGCCCCCGTGGCTAGATTAGAGTCTATAAGAATACTTCTTGCGTATGCTTGTGCTAATGATCTAAAGCTTTATCAAATGGATGTCAAAAGCGCTTTTCTAAATGGTACATTAATGAAGAAGTATATGTAGCTCAACCTTCGGGCTTCATCGATTTTGAAAAACCCAAACATGTGTATAAATTAAAGAAAGCCCTTTACGGTCTTAAACAAGCTCCAAAAGCTTGGTATGATAGACTCAAGTCATTTCTAATTAAACACAACTATACCATGGGGTTAGTTGACAACACACTTTTTACTAAGAAAAGAGAGTCACATATAATCATAGTACAAATATATGTAGATGATATTATATTCGGACCCACTTGTCAAGACATGAGTGATGATTTCTCTAAAATCATGCATGACGAGTTCGAGATGAGTATGATGGGAGAACTTAGTTTCTTTCTTGGTCTACAAATAAAACAAGTAGAAGATGGTATCTTCTTCAATCAATCTAAATACATCAAGGAGATGTTAAAGAAATTCGGTCTAGAAGAGTCGAAACCAATTAGGACTCCAATGTCATCCGACACCAAACTCACAAAAGATGAAGAAGGCGATTCCGTAGATAATACTAAATATCGTGGCATGATAGGTAGTCTTCTACCCCAACGCAAGTAGGCCGGATATTATGTTTAGTGTTTGCTTATGTGCTAGGTTTCAAGAAAACCCTAAAACATCACACCTAGAAGCCGTAAAAGGATATTTAGATATATTAAGGGTACAACACAATTAGGATTATGGTATCCTAAGGGCACGGGAGTAGAAACAATTATTGTATATGCAGATTCGACCGTGCGGTGTGATTACGTTGATAGAAAAAGTACAAGTGGGGTATGTACTTTCATGGGATGTTGCTTAACATCTTGGTTTTCTAAGAAACAAACGGAACTTGCAATATCAACAACCGAAGCCGAGTACGTCTCCTCCGGCAAAGCATATAGAGATTCGTCATCACTTCCTAAGAGACAATGTTCAAAAAGGGAACATCTCTATTGAGAAGGTAGCATCCGAAGACAACATAGCCGACGTCCTCACAAAACCGTTGAAGCGGGAACAATTCAACCTACTTCGTCTTGGTCTTGGTCTAATAGAACAAACGTCGTAACTTATTTGACTCTACAAGGTATGTAAACACTAGCCTTCTTCTTTTCGAGTCTAGGATTTCTATTTCATGCACAACTCACAAACAATACGGGAATTTTCAAAACCCAAGATAAGTTTTCCACTTATAGTTTTCTTATTTTTTTTCAATACACATTTTCAAAGAAAATCTCTTTTCAAAATATTTTCTAAAAGGATGATACCTTCCCGTATCAATTTCACAAAATCAATTTCTCACGACTAGGACAAATCGCTTTTTCATTATTAATACAAAGTAAAAAACCCGTTTTCATTGCATCTCATGTCTTTTGAATGCTAAAGGGGACACATAACTAATATGTGTTTTCGGGTACATTCATTTAAGCAACAATAAATTAGGAACATTGATAACACAAAATTATGTACTTATGTACTAACTATGTGTTTTCGGGTTATCTCAATAGGATGCTTTTCTACTTCTAGTTTATTTTTCTTTTTCTTTTTAGGAGTCGAGATAACTGTAACTCTAAATAGTTTGCATATAGGCACACAATAGGCAAAATGTTTTCAAAAAGAAAAACTTTTGTGCTGCTTGGATCACCAGACCCACGGATCCCAGACTTCATGCTGGACGGATCCCTCAAGGAAAGGAGCTGTGGGATCCGTGAAACGTAAGTTTTTACCTTCTATTTTGTTTACTTTGGATGAAAAATCCTCATTTGTTTCATTTTTGGAGTATGCTCTTTAATGCTTGTGTTCTCATGATCACATGCCTTGAATTCATATCTAATCATTAGATTTTAATCCACATTTTGGTCAAGCATTCATTACAATGCTTTGTTTTTGTTATATAGATGTAACACCCCAACCCGACAAGGGTAGAAGTGTCACATTCTGGTGTCATATCAGAACATACAAATAAAATTTTTCAAGCGGAAGTCTTAAAGAATAACGTACCAAGTCATTTAAACAAAAGATTTACAAGGAAATTAAAGAATCAAAATGTCTAAAATAAACCAAAATTTCAAAACAATAGCCCGCCAAAATAATTCCAACTAGAAAGGTAACTAGGGTTGGTCCACTCAGATAATCCAACTCTCAGCCCATCAAAGCCCAGCTTCAAATCTAAAACGCCGCCAAGAGGAAGAAATGCGGCCGAGCTTAAAAAGCCCATGAACGGATATAACAAAACAAAGCTAAATAAAAGCAAAAACGAAATGAAACAAGGGAAATAGATAACAAAGTCGCATGAACTAAGAACAATGAGTCAAAGAGAATCTTGCAGCACACAAATATACAGATATCCAAAACGACAGATAACAAGGAGAACGAAGCAAAGCAAGCACTAATGACATATATACAAGCACATACAAACCAGGCATACTAGTATTGAACATAAGCAAGCATAGCAAACGTCGTATTCACACATCATACATATAGCATACAAACAATTCAGGAAAATCGGAAGACGTACAAGTCAAACAGGAATCTAAAGGCAAGCGGAAGCAATTAATTAATAAGTGAGCAAGGAAATCACACAGGTCAAAAACCCTTTGTTGAGAACATATCCAGTATCATAACAGCGGAAGTACTAACGGCAGTCAACACATGGCAGTCACACGTAATAAGTAGGAATACAATATAAACGATATAATTAAATGAATTAAAGACATAGCAGGGCAACAAATTAACAAGCCGGGACGTCACAAGATGACCCATTTACCCAATCAAACAGTAGCATAGCATAGAAATGTAAACATGACAGGTCAACAATAAACAAATGAGAATACAACGGAATAGTCATAGTCCACGAGATACCGAACAAAGCACACATAATGAACCGACAAAACTATCGATTACACATTAGTATGGTCACCAGACAAATCAGAGAGTCACATAACAGTGAGATCACATATCATCATATGAAGATAGGTAACTAAGATAACCGCATAGTAATCACATCATAGCAGGATAATCAGTAGTCACATAAAACATGAATAGCATAATCAAATTCAATAAGCATATAATAACCCGGTATGTGAATGGAACGATATTCTGAAGTAACGGAATGAGAGTGTGACAGATCAAAGCAATGGAATATATATATCTTGGTAGTAGAGTGAGTCATATAAAGGTACCGAGTAATGAACAATTAACGTAGCATATAGTGCGTTGGGGAATACAAAAGTTACAATATAGCATATCAAAGGTGTAAGGGTTGTCAGAAATCTACTACGAGCCCGGAACATATCATATCATATCATAAGTAACCATTGTATTCGGAGGGTGACCTCGAATACCATATATCATAGGAGGGAGACCTCAAGTAACAAATGGAGTAGCTAGCTTCTGAAATGTGAAGACGCGGATTGCACCCGACATCATTCACCATATATATCTCCAAACAGATCAAATCCCTCGAAACATATCATATCTAGGATGCATCCATACGCCCCCAAGTGGCCAAATCATATACATATAGTGAGCTCATAATCATATCATATCATAATAGGGGACGATGTGTATCATCACTCGTGCACCGGAGTCATGCCATTGGTGCATCAATGACACGGTCGAGTTACCTTCGACTAGGAACACATATTTGGCTCGGGTATCAATCTGACGGTTCAAAGCATAATCATATCATATCATAAGGGTTCATATCAAAGTTCATATCAAAGTTCATATCGAGTTCATATCGAGTTCGATCGAGTTCATATCGAGTTCATATCGGAGGGAGCATAGCAAAGTCATAGGGAAGCCCTAATAAAGAGGCTTAGAGTAAAGCATAACAGTTCAAGCTAGTATCGAAAGATGTATACGAATCATGAGAACCCTTAAGAGGTAAGGTCAATATATCGTACCTTAGCAAATCAAATCAAAGCAAACAAGAAAGTTACACCGGAAAGCAACGTCGTATCTCCTTCAACGTATCTACACGAATTGATATCATATATTACTTCTATACTCATTTTATAAGCTTCTTATGCATATGTAAGTGTTTTACTTATTGATATCCTTTTTCTATCTTTCATTTTCTTAAACTCATATTTGGACCAGACTTTAGCGATTTTTATAAAATACTTACTTAGTTCAACGAAAATCAAGGAAATTCCCAGGGGTTTCCATATGAGTTAAGAGACTCTCCAAAATTTGGTGGGTTCTATCTCTATGCCAAATGGCCTATGGAAAATCACAAGTCCAGACCCGTCCAGAACTCACCCAGGTTTACACACACCAAAAGTATAGCCCCAACAAACACACTCACCCTACTCCACACATAAAACCAAAATCTAAAGGTGTCACACAATATATAAACATCATAACCACCAAAGGAAAAGTTCCAGAACCTCTTAGATTAAATATTAAAAATCAAATACTACATCATAAATTTAAACTCAGCAAATTCAGATTCAGACACCCTAACTCCAAAATATAAAAATCATACCTCCAGGTATGCAAATGATACAAGACTTATATTTCCAGAAATCTATTTCAATGTGCTACAATTTATGCTCAAGAATCACTCAAAAACATGCAAGTATCATCAGATAACACCTAGATGAATCCAACCTAATTTCTGGACAGCTTAACAAGTAATCAAAACCAAACAACAAACAAGTCACCAATCATCCCATAAGCATGCCAAACATCACAAACTCATCGTACATCATGTTTAGAGTCTAATAGCATGAATTTAACAGAGGTTTCATCAATTTAACCAATGAAGCATAATATCAAGCATTTAACATATTATAAGTCCATAATTTCATGTAGAATGCTAATAACAAGTCCTAAACATGTGGCAAACCCATCCATCACCCACCAAATCATATTCACAAGGCAAACATCATCAAATATCACTAAATTACAGAAATAAAAGTCTAACCATCCATATCATACCGTTCCCCATCCAATCTCACAATATTACAAGTTCTAGTCAAGTAAACATCACCATAACCTTCACATAAAATCATGAACTTCTAATATACCAAATTCATAAATAATCATGTCATCACCCATCATTGAAAGTTTATGTACTCATTAATATGACGTATAAGCATGTTGATGCGCGCAGAACAGTCAAGCTAAATCACTCAAACCTGCCACTTGTGAATGGCGTAATCGTAATCGACTTAAAACTTCAAGCACGAATGCAATTTAAGATCAGAGGAATATAGTGTATTCCTGGGTCGTTAAGTCCCACGGAGGATGAATTGGTGTTTAAACAACTTCAGATGATAGAATGATCACTAAGGATAGCGATCAGTAAGGTTTTGATTGAAAATTATACCTAAAGAGAAAATCTACAAATTAAAGCGACTTAAATGCAAATTAAAAGAAATAAAAGATAAAATCTATTAAATAAACGCTATCACTATTTTTACAGATCGATGAACGTTTATTTTATAAAACAAAATAACTTAAATAAACTATTTCAATCAAAACGTAAACCTAAATTATCTAAAAACGTTACTTAAAATGAAAACGAGCGTTATTTATTTAAAATGGCTGAGCGCAAGATAAAACGTAAATTTTATGAAATAAAAGGCCTACGAGTGTAAAAATAATTTTCTTACGTACTATATGATAAAAGAAAATTTTAGGAAAAAGAATTATATTTTTCTGATTATTATTTTATTTATTATGAATTAATTAAGTTTTTACACTAATTAAATTATTAAAAATACTAAAACTATATGGAAAAATCTGAAACTTTTTGTAAAAATACTTTATACTATTACAAATTTAAGAAAAATAGAAAACTGGAAAAAGCTGCTTCGAATAAGCTATAAATAAGCTAAGTAAGTCGTATAAGCTAAAATGAGAAAGAGTGGTTATATATTAGATTTTGCAAATGATAACAAGAAAGACCCAAGGGCGCTTATTGGCATGTGTACACACACTAACACCTTCTAAGGGAGGTCGCATGTTCGAACCTTGACCTCCCCTTTTTGCAAAACATTTTTTATTTTTGGATTTTCTTTTTGCAACTTATTAAACACAACTAAATAAGCAAATTTTATAACTGGAACTTTTAATAAAAATGATGAATAAGCTGATTTAAGAGCTTATTAAGCTAACAGTTTTACTAATGAACTTATTTGGGTGTTTTAAGCTCAAACAAACTCACAAGCTAAAACCACAGGTGGAATAAGGTGAAAATAAGCTAGTACTACTTATATGAAGCTAAAAAGAACAAATATAAACACTGATAAGCTAGAAATAATCAAATAAGCACTTGACTGATCCTATTATCCAAACAAACTTGTACAGACTTTCAAGGTCAAAATAAGCTGAGTGAATAAGCTCACAAACTCAAAACAAAAGTTAAGTCAACAAGCTGGCTTGGTTGGCTTTCCAAAAGCAAAAATCAAAAGTCGAGGACCAACGATAAGCTCTGTAAGAGCTTTTGAAAATGGTGGTAAAACCGTAGTCGATAAGTGCCAGTTAGTGCGAAGTTTTGGGACAAAAGAAAAGCACTAGCAGCCCTATCAATAGAACTACAAAGTGAGAAGCTTAACTTGGAACCTCAAGATAGCTTGGTTGGCTATCTAAAGAACCAAAGACCTCTAGTTTTGACCCTCTAATAAGCTATGTGCAAGCTTTTCAAAATGGTACCACTTACTATGCACAGGGCATGGTTTCAGACAAAGGGTCAAAAGAAAGATATGAAAATAAGCACTAAATAAGTTAGAAAATGTAAACTAAGACTGGGAGTAACTAGTTCACCAGTTCAGCTTTTCAAAAAGCTAATTTACACAAATTTAAGCTCATTTATAAGCTCTCTGTGAGCTTTTGAAATAAGGTCTGCACAACTGTGCAGAGATTATTTTTGACTTTTCATTAAAACTGCAAGTTTGACTTTTATGAAATTTAAACTGATCTTGCTTACTAATTATGATGTAATAAGCTATGTTGAGATGAGATTAAGCTAGGTTAACTACTCTAAAGCTACTGTGATGATTCTAGCAACTCAAAGTCCCAACAGTGGACTGTAAGATGAGATTAAAGGTTATGTTGACTTTTTATATTAACAAGCTTTGGTTTTCTTTGCTGCAATGAGTTACTAAAACCTAATAAGACATGTATCAAACAAATCCAAAGACTTAAACAACTTCTAACTCAGTTGAGCAACCAAATCCAAACAGTCCTTTACAAGGCTGTTAGGAAGCTTTTCAAAACAAATCAATGATTAAGACCATGCCAATGATTTTAGACCTTATATTATCTATTACTAAGACTGAATGAGTACTAAATAGCATTAATAACAACAGGAAATTTAAGTAAGCTAATTAGACTAGTTTGACTGTTAAGATGAAAATTTTAGCAACTATCAATTCTATTAAACTACCCACTGGTTTTAATGTTTAATTTAACTTAACTACACCTAATGAACATGATCAAACAGAAATTAGAACTAATGAGCAACCAAAACAATAAAATGCCAAAATGTATTTAAAAGCTTACAAATGAAATTCAAGCACAAGTCATGGAACCAAGGACTGAGAAACACCCCTATAGCTTACCAATAAGCTCTAAACCATAAACCAATCCAAAATAGGCACTGCACAGGTCTCTTGATCATTTCCCATGGGATTTTTATTTTTAGCTAATTTATTTGGAATTTTTGGTAATTTTGACTTACAAATGTAAACTGACTTGTAAATGTTTGCAATGGCTTAAATAAGCTACTAGGAGCTTATATAAGCTTAATGAGCCCAGAACGACAATCATAAACATCATAAGACAGAATCAAGATTTTGACCATAAAATTGAAATTTGCACAAACTGAAATAAAACTGGAAACTTGGAATTGTTTATTGATAAAGATTCAAATATACTTAAGAACACTTAAACCAGTACTTAAAAGTTTAAACATACACTAAAAAGCTTGAAATAATTAAAACGACATTAAACTAAACTAAACTACTCTACTTCTCTTTCTTCTCTGCTTCTCCTCTTTCTTTATAGCCTTTTGATATTCCCCACATGCTTCTGAGCATTTCCCACCACCATTGGATGAGTCAAAGCAATCCTATCCTTTGATTTGCAATTTGGCGCCAAAAGTCTTAGAGTAGGTTTTCTTCAATTAAAGCTTTTGGATGGATGTGGAGGTGGAGGGGGAATGTAAAACAGCTGGGGGGATAAGATAGGTGAGGTGGAAAGTGGTGGTGAGGTGGTAAAAACCACCGGTTTCATGAAAGCGAGGGTGAAGGAGACATTGCTCTGATGAGCGGTTTCTTGTTTTTAAATAATTGGGCCGGGTCAAGGGTTGGATTGGGCTTAGTTATAATAGAGGGTCCGTTTGGTTTAGAAGCTTAAATAACCACAAGGACTAAAAATGTAATTCCACAAAACATGAAGGGTTGAAACCGTGTAGCTTTCCAAGGCTATCATAAGGACTAAACCTGTAAATATTGATTAGTACAAGGACCAATATTGATTTTTCCATTTTACAAGTCCAAGGACTAAAATTGCCAATTTTGTAACTTTAGGGACCAAACTTGTAATTTTCTCCAAAGTTATCATGAAGGACCAATTATGTCATTTATTAATAGTACAAGGTTTATTTTGATCAATTTCCAATTTTAAAACCTTAAGGACTATTTTTGACACTTTTGCAAAGTTTGAGGGACCAAAGTTGTAATTTTGTGATTTTAAACTTCAAAGGATTATTTTGAACAACTTGTGAATCCAAAGGACCTAAAATGATATTTTACAAGTTTTTGAATTACCGGGGACTAATTTTGACAACTTTTGTAACTTGGGGGACTAAAACTGCCAATAATGCAAACTTAATACGTTTTCACCGATTTTGATGTTTTTGCATTTAAAACATATAAAACACTTGTTTGTGATATTTTTATCATTTTGAAACATTTCTGAGTGTTTTGGATGTTTTGGCATTCTAACAAGATAAAATGATGAGTATTTAGACACTCATCAATCCCCCACACTAAGATATTGCTAGTCCCTAGCAATGTTTTGAAGCTTTAATGGATTTTATCTCTTTACCAAAAGCCATTACTTCTCGAGTAGCCAAATGTTTCAGTTCAAGTAAGAACCATGGTACACCGATAACCATGTGATTTTGAGCAAAAACCACCAGCTTTCAACGGATTTGATTTTGTCTTTACCGAAGCCGTACTTTTCTTTCGGACTAGCCAACTCTTAGATAAATTATCAATATTATCTTTGGTGAGCTGATTACCAATTATGGTTTTTCCACTGCCTTTACCACAAGCCATAAACTTGCGGGCTAGCCAACTCTTCACTTTTTAGGATATGGTGAGCTGAACACCATACAATTTTGGGCAAATTGCAAGCCATAAACGGATTTGAGATATCTTTACCAAGAGCCGTTTGCTCCTGGATTAGCCAATCCTTATGTGGGTTAGACATGGTGGACTGATTACCATTTGTTGTGTTTAGTACATAGTACTTCCACTACAAAACAATTTAAAATTTGGCCATTTTGGGGGAAAAAAGGGACTAAAAGGGGTACATTTATGATCAAATTCGCGTTCCCCACACTTAGAAATGAATATTGTCCTCAATATTCAAAGTGTGGAAACACAACAATTATTCTCTTTTTTAATATTTACAATTTTCAAAGTTTTTTTTTTTTTTTTTTTTTTTTTTTTTTTTTTTGACTATATACAACATGTGGGGCATCTCCCCCACACTTAGGGTGGTACACACGGGTGAAAACCCATGTTAAGCTACTATTTTTGATTACCGAGTCACTAGCTTGACTCGACCCCGAATTAATTTGTTCATGGGGAAGTAAGTGGAAGAGACAATCTCCATCGGACTTTCGTTCAAGATGTTTGTATAAACATTGAAGTATGTGAAAGTTCCACACCGATGAGATATAGAGGCGCACCGGCCACAAATGATACATGGAAATGCTCGTCAAAGATAATGTCTTCATTCCCAAGGAGTGAAGAACAGAGAAGCTCACGGGATATATGAAGAAAAGAAAGAAAATCATGATACAAATCATGACTAACTCTTCATCCTCAATAGGAGAATTCATAGTTTCATGAATCTCCTCAGTTAAGCTCGCTTGATCAAGACATATTATGGGAATGTCTAGATCAAAGTGGAAATTATCATACTCCGGTGGAGATATGATATGAGTGAGTTCACAGGAGAACTCCTCAAAGGAAAATGATTCATATTCGGGATTGATTTGAGTGAGTTCACTAGGGAACTCCTCAAAAGTGAATGATTCATAATCGGGAGAGAATTATGAGAATGAGAAGTGGTAATACCACTAATCTTCTCTCCCGTATGATCAAAATGGAACGTTTGCAATTCGGGAATAGAATCATTGAACAAAAGTTCACTATCCTCAAAGGGGATAGAATATGAAGTAGGCTTTTCATTAAAAGCCTCGATTCTAGAAATGAGAAGATTAACATTTAATAATGTAATACGAAGAGCTTCGTCTTGGATTATTTCTTCATCATTCTCTTCTCCTAAGCTGACAAGATCAGAAGGTAATTCCCCCATATAACGTATGTCTCCACAAGATAAAGAATAGTCCTCATCAGAATCAGAGAACATCTCAATATGATCATTTTGGAAGACAAGAGGAGGAGGGATATCACACACATGATCGAGAATTCCCTGTGACTCTCTCGGGATTGGGACAAGGTTCTCAACACTAGACTTTATGAATTCGCCGATTCCTTTTCAGGAACAGTGTCAAGAAGCTCATCCCCATTGTTTAGAGAGTGAGTGGGAATATCGGTGTGATAGCAGTTTGTTTGAGAATGAATCTCAACTGCTGGATGTCAATGATGAACTTGATGAATCAAGTGTATCATCATCATCACTATCATCAGGAATAAAATGAAATTGAGAGCTAGATCCCGCTTTTTCATTTGCAATTAATTCCCTAATAGACTTTTCAAAAGCAATTTGGGAATTTATTTTAGCGTACGCTCTTCACTAGCAATTCTTCCATGGATTTCTCATGTGAATTTTGAATGACGGGACATTGTGGGAGTGGAGATTTGTCAAAACCGAAGGTTGACATTGATAATCATCATGAGGACCCCCACAATATACACAAGAAAATCTGGGAACATTATGAAATCTTGTCTTACTCAACTCCTCGCTTCTTTTCGACTCGAAGCTCTAGATAAGTGTCTTGTTGGATTTGCTGAGGAGTTTGAGTTATTTGGCACTGTGGAGATTGGTCGTGATCTGGATAGTCATAATTGTTACAAGGAAATGAATTCCCTGTTTGACAATCAGTGAAATGAGGACCTCCACAGTTCTACAACAAGAAAACTGTTGAGCTCGATAGGTGAATCATATGGATATTGGTCATATCCAAAGTTCGAGCATCATCGAAAACTGTTCATAGACAATCGTGTTTTCGGATTGACACTCAAATCCTTGGTGAGGACCTCCACAAAATTCACAGCAGTATTGTTGATTATATGAAGATAAGTCGGGCTGTGGTGGGTAGTTGGAAAAGTTTGAAGGGTCGTTAAATGAGTTCGGATTAGGATCGTAATCAAATGAATTCTTCGAACCACAAAACAAACAACTCCCCGCTAAGAATATCATTACCACACTGTATACACGTACACCGATGGTGAACCATAAAGAGGCTCACCACAACCGACACAAGGAATAAACGATTCTTTTTGAGAGTTATGAGAAGGAATCGTTTCATTCAAAGAATCAACAAAACCAACATGGTGATCCGAATGACTATTAAGACTCAAAGAACATTTTGAAAAATCCGGAGGTGGGACAAGTGGTGTGCTCTGAGAGCTAGCAATTTCCACTACTTTCGTTATGGACTCCGGCTCGGTTCTTGAGAAAGCGTGAAGATTAGGCAAATCATTAGTCACCGGTCTAAACTCGCATGTTTGCTTTAACCGTAAATCGTGAAAGTGTAGAATCAATTTTAGACGGCTTAGGAGCAATCGAGGGATTAGATCTTTGGATAACCGTAGGTTGGACGTAGTTAGCACTTCCATTATCAAAAGGAAGTACCTGGTCCTTTGTCACCCCGGTTTCTCGTTCTATTTCCCTACGCAGAATGAATGGATCATCACGAACAACACGAATTCTAGACATTTGTGATAAAATAGAAAGTTTTTCAACTTCCCGAAATTCGCCCTCGAGATTCCATGAGAATAGAAGAAGTTAGAATCAAATGGATAGAGGGTAAAGGGATAAAGAATCAAAAAGGGTAAGAGGGTAAAGATGAATATTTTTGGACTTTTTGGATAAATATTTTGAAAAAAACTAAGAATGAAAATATTTTTGGTGTTGTTAACACTTTAGGAAAAGTGTTAATGAACTTTTTGATTTTTAAAATTGTTTACAAAAAGGGTGGTATATGTGCAAAATGGATCTCGGAAATGCTTAAAACACGCTACAACCTCCCCGCTAAAAATTTGATGCATGAACAGTCAAGCTAAATCACTCAAACACGCCACTTGTGAATGGCGACCGTAATCGACTTAAAACCGCTCAAGCACGAATGCAATTTAAGATCAGAGGAATATAGTGTATTCTGGTCGAAGTCCCACGGAGGATGAATTGGTGTTTAAACAACTTCAGATGATAGAATGATCACTAAGGATAGCGATCAGTAAGGTTTTGATTGAAAATTATACCTAAAGAGAAAATCTACAAATTAAAGCGACTTAAATGCAAATTAAAAGAAATAAAAGATAAAATCTATTAAATAAACGCTATCACTATTTTTACAGATCGATGAACGTTTATTTTATAAAACAAAATAACTTAAATAAACTATTTCAATCAAAACGTAAACCTAAATTATCTAAAAACGTTACTTAAAATGAAAACGAGCGTTATTTACGAAAATGGCGCTGGAGCGCAAGATAAAACGTAAAATTTATGAAATAAAAGGCCTACGAGTGTAAAACTAATTTTATTACGTACTATATGATAAAAGAAAATTTTAGAAAAAAGATTTATATTTTTTAGACTTTTATAATTTTTATTATGAATTAATTAAGTTTTTACACTAATTAAATTATTAAAAATACTAAAACTATATGGAAAAATCAAACTTTTGTAAAAATACTTTATACTATTACAAATTTAAGAAAAATAGAAAACTGAAAAAGTCTTGCTTGAATAAGCTATAAATAAGCTAAGTAAGTCGTATAAGCTAAAATGAGAAAGAGTGGTTATATATTAGATTTTGCAAATGATAACAAGAAAGACCAAAGAGCTATTGGTACAGTACACACACTAACACCCTTCTAAGGGGAGGTCATGTTCGAACCTTGACCTCCCCTTTTTGCAAAACATTTTTTATTTTTGGATTTTCTTTTTGCAACTTATTAAACACAACTAAATAAGCAAATTTTATAACTGGAACTTTTAATAAAAATGATGAATAAGCTGATTTAAGAGCTTATTAAGCTAACAGTTTTACTAATGAACTTATTTGGGTGTTTTAAGCTCAAACAAACTCACAAGCTAAAACCACAGGTGGAATAAGGTGAAAATAAGCTAGTACTACTTATATGAAGCTAAAAAGAACAAATATAAACACTGATAAGCTAGAAATAATCAAATAAGCACTTGACTGATCCTATTATCCAAACAAACTTGTACAGACTTTCAAGGTCAAAATAAGCTGAGTGAATAAGCTCACAAACTCAAAACAAAAGTTAAGTCAACAAGCTGGCTTGGTTGGCTTTCCAAAAAGCAAAAAATCAAAAGCTGAGGACCAACGATAAGCTCTGTAAGAGCTTTTGAAAATGGTGGTAAAACTGTAGTCAGCATAAGCTGCTACAGTTGGTGCTGAGTTTTGGGACAAAAAGAAAAGCACTAGCAGCCCTATCAATAGAACTACAAAGTGAGAAGCTTAACTTGGAACCTCAAGATAGCTTGGTTGGCTATCTAAAGAACCAAAGACCTCTAGTTTTGACCCTCTAATAAGCTATGTGCAAGCTTTTCAAAATGGTACCACTTACTATGCACAGGGCATGGTTTCAGACAAAGGGTCAAAAGAAAGATATGAAAAAAAGCACTAAATAAGTTAGAAAATGTAAACTAAGACTGGGAGTAACTAGTTGACCAGTTCAGCTTTTCAAAAAGCTAATTTACACAAATTTAAGCTCATTTATAAGCTCTCTGTGAGCTTTTGAAATAAGGTCTGCACAACTGTGCAGAGATTATTTTTGACTTTTCATTAAAACTGCAAGTTTGACTTTTATGAAATTTAAACTGATCTTGCTTACTAATTATGATGTAATAAGCTATGTTGAGATGAGATTAAGCTAGGTTAACTACTCTAAAGCTACTGTGATGATTCTAGCAACTCAAAGTCCCAACAAAGGGACTGTAAGATGAGATTAAAGGTTATGTTGACTTTTTATATTAACAAGCTTTGGTTTTCTTTGCTGCAATGAGTTACTAAAACCTAATAAGACATGTATCAAACAAATCCAAAGACTTAAACAACTTCTAACTCAGTTGAGCAACCAAATCCAAACAGTCCTTTACAAGGTCATTAGGAAGCTTTTCAAAACAAATCAATGATTAAGACCATGCCAATGATTTTAGACCTTATATTATCTATTACTAAGACTGAATGAGTACTAAATAGCATTAATAACAACAGGAAATTTAAGTAAGCTAATTAGACTAGTTTGACTGTTAAGATGAAAATTTTAGCAACTATCAATTCTATTAAACTACCCACTGGTTTTAATGTTTAATTTAACTTAACTACACCTAATGAACATGATCAAACAGAAATTAGAACTAATGAGCAACCAAAACAATAAAATGCCAAAATGTATTTAAAAGCTTACAAATGAAATTCAAGCACAAGTCATGGAACCAAGGACTGAGAAACACCCCTATAGCTTACCAATAAGCTCTAAACCATAAACCAATCCAAAATAGGCACCGCAAACGTGTCTCTTGATCATTTCCCATGGGATTTTTATTTTTAGCTAATTTATTTGGAATTTTTGGTAATTTTGACTTACAAATGTAAACTGACTTGTAAATGTTTGCAATGGCTTAAATAAGCTACTAGGAGCTTATATAAGCTTAATGAGCCCAGAACAACAATCATAAACAACATAAGACAGAATCAAGATTTTGACCATAAAATTGAAATTTGCACAAACTGAAATAAAACTGGAAACTTGGAATTGTTTATTGATAAAGATTCAAATATACTTAAGAACACTTAAACCAGTACTTAAAAGTTTAAACATACACTAAAAAGCTTGAAATAATTAAAACGACATTAAACTAAACTACACTACTCTACTACTCTTTCTTCTCTGCTTCTCCTCTTTCTTTATAGCCTTTTGATATTCCCCACATGCTTCTGAGCATTTCCCACCACCATTGGATGAGTCAAAGCAATCCTATCCTTTGATTTGCAATTTGGCGCCAAAAGTCTTAGAGTAGGTTTTCTTCAATTAAAGCTTTTGGATGGATGTGGAGGTGGAGGGGGAATGTAAAACAGCTGGGGGGATAAGATAGGTGAGGTGGAAAGTGGTGGTGAGGTGGTAAAAACCACCTGGTTTTGAAAGCAGGGGTGAAGGAGACATTGCTACAGTGAGCGCGGTTTTCTTGTTTTTAAATAATTGGGCCGGGTCAAGGGTTGGATTGGGCTTAGTTATAATAGAGGGTCCGTTTGGTTTAGAAGCTTAAATAACCACAAGGACTAAAAATGTAATTCCACAAAACATGAAGGGTTGAAACTGTAGCTTTTCCAAGGCTATCATAAGGACTAAACCTGTAAATATTGATTAGTACAAGGACCAATATTGATTTTTCCATTTTACAAGTCCAAGGACTAAAATTGCCAATTTTGTAACTCTAGGGACCAAACTTGTAATTTTCTCCAAAGTTATCATGAAGGACCAATTATGTCATTTATTAATAGTACAAGGTTTATTTTGATCAATTTCCAATTTTAAAACCTTAAGGACTATTTTTGACACTTTTGCAAAGTTTGAGGGACCAAAGTTGTAATTTTGTGATTTTAAACTTCAAAGGATTATTTTGAACAACTTGTGAATCCCAAGGACCTAAAATGATAGTTTTACAAGTTTTGAATTACAGGACTAATTTTGACAACTTTTGAAACTTGGGAGACTAAAACGCCAATTATGCAAACTTAATAACGTTTTCAGATTTTGATGTTTTTGCATTTAAAACATATAAAACACTTGTTTGTGATATTTTTATCATTTTGAAGCATTTCTGAGTGTTTTCAGATGTTTTTGGCATTCTAACAGTATAAAAATGATGAGTATTTAGACACTCATCACATGTTATAAAATCCGTTTCCAAATTCTCATATCCTAAGTACCATTTTAAAGCTAACATGTCCGCATAAAATCATGAATTCATAGTTAGAGTTTAACATGAAAATGGCTTATAAAAGTTCACAATGATTCCAAAAACGAACATACACCACTTGTATAAATCCATTTACATATAAAGATCATTAAATATTCATACCCATAATCATTTACAACATAATCTCATTCACATAAAATCATGGATTATCAAGCTAATACTATTCATAAGATATGACGCACACTATACGAAACCCCTATTCCAAACACACCATACACGAGCCAACCCACATTTAATCGAACCAAACAAACCATTACTCACCCAATTCAATTTAAAACAGCCCCTCCACCTTAATTATTTTGAAACCAAAAACTCCATTCAAAGTTTTAGCTCTTTTCTTTTCTAATCTTTTCGGTAACAATTTTATACGACAATGTTATCATTTTATGTGTTAATAAAATTTCGAATATAAGCATTCCCATGAGAGATTGAGTACACGACCAGGATCAAGACAAGGAATAAATGAGATGAAGCAGCGTTATTACCATTGATGCGTGTACGTGACAAAAACCAAAATCCAAGGCTGCAAAGAACCCACGACAAGCAACCAACACCACGACATCACCCACACCAACAGCTTCCCACGAATGCAAACAACAACAGCAGCCCATCACGTCCATAGCAGCCTTGAAACACCCTACAAATCTTTCTTGAGCCCTGAATTCGAATGGAAGGGAGGAATAAAATTGTTGCCGTCACTTTTAGGATGGAGAGGAAGTTAGGGTTTGTGTTGTGTTATCATGTGATACGTAAAAAAAAGAAAAATGGGAATGGGTGGAGACTTGGTTTGCCGTGACTAAGGAGAGACAAGGCCCAACCATATGTAGTTGGGTTTTCAATTTAAGTTAATGTATTGTGTAGATTGTGAAAATTTGGCCCATGCATAAATTTAGACATAGATGTAAGTTAACTTGTTTATCTTGCACAAGTTAGTCGTTTACGAGTTAGGTTGGAATTAAAGTTAATAAGTTAGACGTAATATACATATTTCACAATCGTCAAGTCTCAAGGGCAAAATGGTCTTTTATCACATTTACGATATTAGGGTTTTACAACTCTTCCCCTCTAAAAGAAAATTTTCGTCCTCGAAAATTGAAGTCGCTGAGGCACCTGGAGACGTAACGGTTTAAGGCAGACATAGCAATTCATAGTTTCACACAGATCATAACGATTTCGGTTCCAAAGCGTACAAATCTTACACGTAACAGATGTCGGTGCGAATCTCACAAGGAGGTACAGAATTTCAATCGAACATGAGAAGTGACAAATAACGGATATAAGTACTATTCCATTCACGTACCAACCCCAGGCATTTCCCAAGATGTCGTATGATTTCAATAAGTTCAAATTATATGATCTCGGTATTATCACGGTGATCAGGCGTCATAATACTTGCATCACATAACAAGTCCTTATTGTTATCATATTCTGTCCCGGGTCATGACAAACCACATAACCAATATCACACAAAACATATCACATACCGATATCAAGTAACATACCAAGGCAGACTAGATCACATACATACAACATATACTACTTCAAATAACTTACCATCCCACAAAATAAAGGAGGCCACCAACTTGCATAAAACGGTTCCTCATGACTCATTTTGACGATCCAAAAGAAAAGCTGAGATATTGCCAAAATGCTATACGATAAAATTTCACGATTCAAACCGAGTTCTGAACAAATCAAAGAAAAGCAATACCGATCAAAATCATCTAACAAAATATCAAACCGCCTCAAAACGCATGACAAACGAATCGGATTAACACAAGTCGCGCCCAAATCATGTGAAGTAGATGAATTTCCTCAGCCACTAGTTGAATCTTGTCTCCGTCTTTGCGCCTTTGGTTGATCCGTCCAGCTCCCTCCAGCAGCATCTTGATGTCTCCAGCAGCCTCACGATCGGTGCGGCTTCGCTCCTGAACCTCTCCGGAAATTTTGCAGCAGTGCAGGGTCGGCACCATCATCTTCGGTTCCACGAGTAGTCTTCATCTAAATGATCGACAAAAGAATGCGCGAAGGTAAACAAACAAAATCAAATGCGAATAGGAGAAGGTCAAATCGGCGAAGACAAAAGGATATCGGAGCCAAATCTGAACGACAATCAAAAGGAATCGAAAGAGATCAGAACAGACAGAAGCCTAGTGTCTACCCAAGTCCTCACAGGTCAATCCTAAGGTCAACAAGACGAAACCTGAGCTCTGATACCATAATTGTAACACCCCAACCCGACAAGGGTAGAAGTGTCACATTCTGGTGTCATATCAGAACATACAAATAAAATTCTTCAAGCGGAAGTCTTAAAGAATAACGTACCAAGTCATTTAAACAAAAGATTTACAAGGAAATTAAAGAATCAAAATGTCTAAAATAAACCAAAATTTCAAAACAATAGACCGCCAAAATAATTCCAACTAGAAAGGTAACTAGGGTTGGTCCACTCCGATAATCCAACTCTCAGCCCATCAAAGCCCATCTTCAAATCTAAAACCTGCCGCAGGAAAAGAAATGCGGCTGAGCTTAAAAAGCCCAGTGAACAGATATAACAAAACGAAAGCTAAATAAAAGCAGAAACGAAATGAAACAAGGGAAATAGATAACAAAGTCGCAGCGAACTAAGAACAATGAGTCAAAGAGAATCTTGCAGCACACAAATATACAGATATCCAAAACGACAGATAACAAGGAGAACGAAGCAAAGCAAGCACTAATGACATATATACAAGCACATACAAACCAGGCATACTAGTATTGAACATAAGCAAGCATAGCAAACGTCGTATTCACACATCATACATATAGCATACAAACAATTCAGGAAAATCGGAAGACGTACAAGTCAAACAGGAATCTAAAGGCAAGCGGAAGCAATTAATTAATAAGTGAGCAAGGCAATCACACAGGTCAAAAACCCTTTGTTGAGAACATATCCAGTATCATAACAGCGGAAGTACTAACAGCAGTCAACACATGGCAGTCACACGTAATAAGTAGGAATACAATATAAACGATATAATTAAATGAATTAAAGATATAGCAGGGCAACTAAACAAATTAACAAGCCAGACGTCACAAGATGACCCATTTACCCAATCAAACTGTAGCATAGGCAGAAATGTAAACATGACAGGTCAACAATAAACAAATGAGAATACAACGGAATAGTCATAGTCCACGAGATACCGAACAAAGCACACATAATGAACCGACAAAACTATCGATTACACATTAGTATGGTCACCAGACAAATCAGAGAGTCACATAACAGTGAGATCACATATCATCATATGAAGATAGGTAACTAAGATAACCGCATAGTAATCACATCATAGCAGGATAATCAGTAGTCACATAAAACATGAATAGCATAATCAAATTCAATAAGCATATAATAACCCGGTATGTGAATGGAACGATATTCTGAAGTAACGGAATGAGAGTGTGACAGATCAAAGCAATGGAATATATATATCTTGGTAGTAGAGTGAGTCATATAAAGGTACTGAGTAATGAACAATTAACGTAGCATATAGTGCGTTGGGGAATACAAAAGTTACAATATAGCATATCAAAGGTGTAAGGGTTGTCAGAAATCTACCACGAGCCCGGAACATATCATATCATATCATATCATAAGTAACCATTGTATTCGGAGGGGTGACCTCGGAATACCATATATCATAGGAGGGGAGACCTCAGTAACAAATGGAGTAGCTAGCTCCCGGAAATGTGAAGACGCGGATTGCACCCGACATCATTCACCATATATATCTCCAAACAGATCAAATCCCTCGAAACATATCATATCTAGGATGCATCCATACGCCCCCCAGTGGCCAAATCATATACATATAGTGAGCTCATAATCATATCATATCATAATAGGGGACGGTGTGTATCATCACTCGTACACACTGGAGTCATGCCATTGGTGCATCAATGACACGGTCAGGTTACCTTCCTGACTAGGAACACATATTTGGCTCGGGTATCAATCTGACGGTTCAAAGCATAATCATATCATATCATAAGGGTTCATATCAAAGTTCATATCAAAGTTCATATCAGAGTTCATATCAGAGTTCATATCAGAGTTCATATCAGAGGGAGCATAGCAAAGTCATAGGGAAGCCCTAATAAAGAGGCTTAGAGTAAAGCATAACAGTTCAAGCTAGTATCGAAAGATGTATACGAATCATGAGAAACATTAAGAGGTAAGGTCAGAATATCTGTACCTTAGCAACGAAATCAAAGCAAACAAGAAAGTTACACCGGGAAGCAACGTCGTATGTCCTTCAACGTATCTACACGAATTGATATCATATATTACTTCTATACTCATTTTATAAGCTTCTTATGCATGTGTAAGTGTTTTACTTATTGATATCCTTTTTCTATCTTTCATTTTCTTAAACTCATATTTGGACCAGACTTTAGCGATTTTTATAAAATACTTACTTAGTTCAACGAAAATCAAGGAAATTCCCAGGGGTTTCCATATGAGTTAAGAGACTCTCCAAAATTTGGTGGGTTCTATCTCTATGCCAAATGGCCTATGGAAAATCACAAGTCCAGACCCGTCCAGAACTCACCCAGGTTTACACACACCAAAAGTATAGCCCCAACAAACACACTCACCCTACTCCACACATAAAACCAAAATCTAAAGGTGTCACACAATATATAAACATCATAACCACCAAAGGAAAAGTTCCAGAACCTCTTAGATTAAATACTAAAAATCAAATACTACATCATAAATTTAAACTCAGCAAATTCAGATTCAGACACCCTAACTCCAAAATATAAAAATCATACCTCCAGGTATGAAAATGATACAAGACTTATATTTCCAGAAAGCTATTTCAATGTGCTACAATTTATGCTCAAGAATCACTCAAAAACATGCAAGTATCATCAGATAACACCTAGATGAATCCAACCTAATTTCTGGACATCTTAACAAGTAATCAAAACCAAACAACAAACTAGTCACCAATCATCCCATAAGCATGCCAAACATCACAAACTCATCGTACATCATGTTTAGAGTCTAATAGCATGACTTTAACAGAGGTTTCATCAATTTAACCAATGAAGCATAATATCAAGCATTTAACATATTATAAGTCCATAATTTCATGTAGAATGCTAATAACAAGTCCTAAACATGTGGCAAACCCATCCATCACCCACCAAATCATATTCACAAGGCAAACATCATCAAATATCACTAAATTACAGAAATAAAAGTCTAGCCATCCATATCATACCGTTCCCCATCCAATCTCACAATATTACAAGTTCTAGTCAAGTAAACATCACCATAACCTTCACATAAAATCATGAACTTCTAATATACCAAATTCATAAATAATCATGTCATCACCCATCATTGAAAGTTTATGTACTCATTAATATGACGTATAAGCATGTTATAAAATCCGTTTCCAAATTCTCATATCCTAAGTACCATTTTAAAGCTAACATGTCCGCATAAAATCATGAATTCATAGTTAGAGTTTAACATGAAAATGGCTTATAAAAGTTCACAATGATTCCAAAAACGAACATACACCACTTGTATAAATCCATTTACATATAAAGATCATTAAATATTCATACCCATAATCATTTACAACATAATCTCATTCACATAAAATCATGGATTATCAAGCTAATACTATTCATAAGATATGACGCACACTATACGAAACCCCTATTCCAAACACACCATACACGAGCCAACCCACACGCAATCGAACCAAACAAACCATTACTCACCCAATTCAATTTAAAACAGCCCCTCCACCTTAATTATTTTGAAACCAAAAACTCCATTCAAAGTTTTAGCTCTTTTCTTTTCTAATCTTTTCGGTAACAATTTTATACGACAATGTTATCATTTTATGTGTTAATAAAATTTCGAATATAAGCATTCCCATGAGAGATTGAGTACACGACCAGGATCAAGACAAGGAATAAATGAGATGAAGCAGCGTTATTACCATTGATGCGTGTACGTGACAAAAACCAAAATCCAAGGCTGCAAAGAACCCACGACAAGCAACCAACACCACGACATCACCCACACCAACAGCTTCCCACGAATGCAAACAACAACAGCAGCCCATCACGTCCATAGCAGCCTTGAAACACCCTACAAATCTTTCTTGAGCCCTGAATTCGAATGGAAGGGAGGAATAAAATTGTTGCCGTCACTTTTAGGATGGAGAGGAAGTTAGGGTTTGTGTTGTGTTATCATGTGATACGTAAAAAAAAAGAAAAATGGGAATGGGTGGAGACTTGGTTTGCCGTGACTAAGGAGAGACAAGGCCCAACCATATGTAGTTGGGTTTTCAATTTAAGTTAATGTATTGTGTAGATTGTGAAAATTTGGCCCATGCATAAAGTTAGACATAGATGTAAGTTAACTTGTTTATCTTGCACAAGTTAGTCGTTTACGAGTTAGGTTGGAATTAAAGTTAATAAGTTAGACGTAATATACATATTTCACAATCGTCAAGTCTCAAGGGCAAAATGGTCTTTTATCACATTTACGATATTAGGGTTTTACAACTCTTCCCCTCTAAAAGAAAATTTTTTTCCTCGAAAATTGAAGTCGCTGAGGCACCTGGAGACGTAACGGTTTAAGGCAGACATAGCAATTCATAGTTTCACACAGATCATAACGATTTCGGTTCCAAAGCGTACAAATCTTACACGTAACAGATGTCGGTGCGAATCTCACAAGGAGGTAGAGAATTTCAATCGAACATGAGAAGTGACAAATAACGGATATAAGTACTATTCCATTCACGTACCAACCCCAGGCATTTCCCAAGATGTCGTATGATTTCAATAAGTTCAAATTATATGATCTCGGTATTATCACGGTGATCAGGTGTCATAATACTTGCATCACATAACAAGTCCTTATTGTTATCATATTCTGTCCCGGGTCATGACAAACCACATAACCAATATCACACAAAACATATCACATACCGATATCAAGTAACATACCAAGGCAGACTAGATCACATACATACAACATATACTACTTCAAATAACTTACCATACCACAAAATAAAGGAGGCCACCAACTTGCATAAAACAGTTCCTCATGACTCATTACTGACGATCCAAAAGAAAAGCTGAGATATTGCCAAAATGCTATACGATAAAATTTCACGATTCAAACCGAGTTCTGAACAAATCAAAGAAAAGCAATACCGATCAAAATCACTTAACAAAATATCAAACCGCCTCAAAACGCATGACAAACGAATCGGATTAACACAAGTCGCGCCCAAATCATGTGAAGTAGATGAATTTCCTCAGCCCCTAGTTGAATCTTGTCTCCGTCTTTGCGCCTTTGGTTGATCCGTCCAGCTCCCTCCAGCAGCATCTTGATGTCTCCGGCAGCCTCACGATCGGGTGCGGCTTCTGCTCCACGAACCTCTCCAGAAATTTTTGCAGCAGTGCAGGGTCGGCACCATCATCTTCGGTTCCACGAGTAGTCTTCATCTAAATGATCGACAAAAGAATGCGCGAAGGTAAACAAACAAAATCAAATGCGAATAGGAGAAGGTCAAATCGGCGAAGACAAAAGGATATCGGAGCCAAATCTGAACGACAATCAAAAGGAATCGAAAGAGATCAGAACAGACAGAAGCCTAGTGTCTACCCAAGTCCTCACAGGTCAATCCTAAGGTCAACAAGACGAAACCTGGGCTCTGATACCATAATTGTAACACCCCAACCCGACAAGGGTAGAAGTGTCACATTCTGGTGTCATATCAGAACATACAAATAAAATTCTTCAAGCGGAAGTCTTAAAGAATAATGTACCAAGTCATTTAAACAAAAGATTTACAAGGAAATTAAAGAATCAAAATGTCTAAAATAAACCAAAATTTCAAAACAATAGCCCGCCAAAATAATTCCAACTAGAAAGGTAACTAGGGTTGGTCCACTCCGATAATCCAACTCTCAGCCCATCAAAGCCCATCTTCAAATCTAAAACCTGCCGCAGGAAAAGAAATGCGGCTGAGCTTAAAAAGCCTAGTGAACAGATATAACAAAACGAAAGCTAAATAAAAGCAGAAACGAAATGAAACAAGGGAAATAGATAACAAAGTCGCAGCGAACTAAGAACAATGAGTCAAAGAGAATCTTGCAGCACACAAATATACAGATATCCAAAACGACAGATAACAAGGAGAACGAAGCAAAGCAAGGCACAAATGACATATATACGAGCACATACAAACCGGGCATACTAGTATTGAACATAAGCAAGCATAGCAAACGTCGTATTCACACATCATACATATAGCATACAAACAATTCAGGAAAATCGGAAGACGTACAAGTCAAACAGGAATCTAAAGGCAAGCGGAAGCAATTAATTAATAAGTGAGCAAGGCAATCACACAGGTCAAAAACCCTTTGTTGAGAACATATCCAGTATCATAACAGCGGAAGTACTAACAGCAGTCAACACATGGCAGTCACACGTAATAAGTAGGAATACAATATAAACGATATAATTAAATGAATTAAAGACATAGCAGGGCAACTAAACAAATTAACAAGCCAGACGTCACAAGATGACCCATTTACCCAATCAAACTGTAGCATAGGCAGAAATGTAAACATGACAGGTCAACAATAAACAAATGAGAATACAACGGAATAGTCATAGTCCACGAGATACCGAACAAAGCACACATAATGAACCGACAAAACTATCGATTACACATTAGTATGGTCACCAGACAAATCAGAGAGTCACATAATAGTGAGATCACATATCATCATATGAAGATAGGTAACTAAGATAACCGCATAGTAATCACATCATAGCAGGATAATCAGTAGTCACATAAAACATGAATAGCATAATCAAATTCAATAAGCATATAATAACCCGGTATGTGAATGGAACGATATTCTGAAGTAACGGAATGAGAGTGTGACAGATCAAAGCAATGGAATATATATATCTTGGTAGTAGAGTGAGTCATATAAAGGTACTGAGTAATGAACAATTAACGTAGCATATAGTGCGTTGGGGAATACAAAAGTTACAATATAGCATATCAAAGGTGTAAGGGTTGTCAGAAATCTACCACGAGCCCGGAACATATCATATCATATCATATCATAAGTAACCATTGTATTCGGAGGGGTGACCTTGGAATACCATATATCATAGGAGGGGAGACCTCAGTAACAAATGGAGTAGCTAGCTCCCGGAAATGTGAAGACGCGGATTGCACCCGACATCATTCACCAAATATATCTCCAAACAGATCAAATCCCTCAAAACATATCATATCTAGGATGCATCCATACGCCCCCCAGTGGCCAAATCATATACATATAGTGAGCTCATAATCATATCATATCATAATAGGGGACGGTGTGTATCATCACTCGCACACACTGGAGTCATGCCATTGGTGCATCAATGTCACGGTCAGGTTACCTTCCTGACTAGGAACACATATTTGGATCGGGTATCAATCTGACGGTTCAAAGCATAATCATATCATATCATAAGGGTTCATATCAAAGTTCATATCAAAGTTCATATCAGAGTTCATATCAGAGTTCAGATCAGAGTTCATATCAGAGTTCATATCAGAGGGAGCATAGCAAAGTCATAGGGAAGCCCTAATAAAGAGGCTTAGAGTAAAGCATAACAGTTCAAGCTAGTATCGAAAGATGTATACGAATCATGAGAAACATTAAGAGGTAAGGTCAGAATATCTGTACCTTAGCAACGAAATCAAAGCAAACAAGAAAGTTACACCGGGAAGCAACGTCGTATCTCCTTCAACGTATCTACACGAATTGATATCATATATTACTTCTATACTCATTTTATAAGCTTCTTATGCATGTGTAAGTGTTTTACTTATTGATATCCTTTTTCTATCTTTCATTTTCTTAAACTCATATTTGGACCAGACTTTAGCGATTTTTATAAAATACTTACTTAGTTCAACGAAAATCAAGGAAATTCCCAGGGGTTTCCATATGAGTTAAGAGACTCTCCAAAATTTGGTGGGTTCTATCTCTATGCCAAATGGCCTATGGAAAATCACAAGTCCAGACCCGTCCAGAACTCACCCAGGTTTACACACACCAAAAGTATAGCCCCAACAAACACACTCACCCTACTCCACACATAAAACCAAAATCTACAGGTGTCACACAATATATAAACATCATAACCACCAAAGGAAAAGTTCCAGAACCTCTTAGATTAAATACTAAAAATCAAATACTACATCATAAATTTAAACTCAGCAAATTCAGATTCAGACACCCTAACTCCAAAATATAAAAATCATACCTCCAGGTATGCAAATGATACAAGACTTATATTTCCAGAAAGCTATTTCAATGTGCTACAATTTAGGCTCAAGAATCACTCAAAAACATGCAAGTATCATCAGATAACACCTAGATGAATCCAACCTAATTTCTGGACAGCTTAACAAGTAATCAAAACCAAACAACAAACAAGTCACCAATCATCCCATAAGCATGCCAAACATCACAAACTCATCGTACATCATGTTTAGCGTCTAATAGCATGAATTTAACAGAGGTTTCATCAATTTAACCAATGAAGCATAATATCAAGCATTTAACATATTATAAGTCCATAATTTCATGTAGAATGCTAATAACAAGTCCTAAACATGTGGCAAACCCATCCATCACCCACCAAATCATATTCACAAGGCAAACATCATCAAATATCACTAAATTACAGAAATAAAAGTCTAACCATCCATATCATACCGTTCCCCATCCAATCTCACAATATTACAAGTTCTAGTCAAGTAAACATCACCATAACCTTCACATAAAATCATGAACTTCTAATATACCAAATTCATAAATAATCATGTCATCACCCATCATTGAAAGTTTATGTACTCATTAATATGACGTATAAGCATGTTATAAAATCCGTTTCCAAATTCTCATATCCTAAGTACCATTTTAAAGCTAACATGTCCGCATAAAATCATGAATTCATAGTTAGAGTTTAACATGAAAATGGCTTATAAAAGTTCACAATGATTCCAAAAACGAACATACACCACTTGTATAAATCCATTTACATATAAAGATCATTAAATATTCATACCCATAATCATTTACAACATAATCTCATTCACATAAAATCATGGATTATCAAGCTAATACTATTCATAAGATATGACGCTTTTACTATACGAAACCCCTATTCCAAACACACCATACACGAGCCAACCCACACGCAATCGAACCAAACAAACCATTACTCACCCAATTCAATTTAAAACAGCCCCTCCACCTTAATTATTTTGAAACCAAAAACTCCATTCAAAGTTTTAGCTCTTTTCTTTTCTAATCTTTTCGGTAACAATTTTATATGACAATGTTATCATTTTATGTGTTAATAAAATTTCGAATATAAGCATTCCCATGAGAGATTGAGTACACGACCAGGATCAAGACAAGGAATAAATGAGATGAAGCAGCGTTATTACCCTTGATGCGTGTACGTGACAAAAACCAAAATCCAAGGCTGCAAAGAACCCACGACAAGCAACCAACACCACGACATCACCCACACCAACAGCTTCCCACGAATGCAAACAACAACAGCAGCCCATCACGTCCATAGCAGCCTTGAAACACCCTACAAATCTTTCTTGAGCCCTGAATTCGAATGGAAGGGGGGAATAAAATTGTTGCCGTCACTTTTAGGATGGAGAGGAAGTTAGGGTTTGTGTTGTGTTATCATGTGATACGTAAAAAAAAGAAAAATGGGAATGGGTGGAGACTTGGTTTGCCGTGACTAAGGAGAGACAAGGCCCAACCATATGTAGTTGGGTTTTCAATTTAAGTTAATGTATTGTGTAGATTGTGAAAATTTGGCCCATGCATAAATTTAGACATAGATGTAAGTTAACTTGTTTATCTTGCACAAGTTAGTCGTTTACAAGTTAGGTTGGAATTAAAGTTAATAAGTTAGACGTAATATACATATTTCACAATCGTCAAGTCTCAAGGGCAAAATGGTCTTTTATCACATTTACGATATTAGGGTTTTACAATAGAACTCCCAAAATGCTTGCATAATCCATCTCATCCTCACATACACAATACACCATGTCTTCCAAAAGCCCTTTAGATGAATCACCTAGTACAAACAATCATCTTCATGATACCCAAACCTTTGTACTACCACCATCCAAAATACCACAATCAAACTCTAGGATATCCGTACGGATTAGTATCCGATCTTGTTGCTTAGCAAAACCAACCTCAAATGGTTCATCCTCAACAAATAACTCACCACAAGATGCTTCCATTATATCACCCCCCTCATCACCAACAAGTACACCAACTTCATCACCACCTAAAGTCACTCTTTTAGAACTCCTTAAGACTCCAACAAGATCTAAACAACCTAAACAAAAAGAAATAGTCTTTTCAACACCCCCACATCTCCAAATACTATTTTTCAAGATCTTGAAACATCACCACCATTAGCTCCCATTAAACTACAAGAACATCTAGGTTCTTATCCACCACCGCTTCCAAACATTCCGGACTTTGATCCATATTTTCCTATTTTTCCACCACAACTTCCGCAACTTACAAATCAAAAACATCCGAAAGATTTCCGCTCTCATTACCCACATCACTTACATTATGAACATTGCCAATCCACTAGGGAAATTGCAATAGAAGTTAGGGAAGAAATGCGATTCATACTCAACCTCATCCTTGATCGCATCAATACCATCACTCATCAAAACATCAATCCATAAACCTTATGCAAGCATGGAAGGAATCACTACTACTATTTTCTATTTCTTGTACCTTTTCTTTTGAAGTCATTTTTCAAGAACAAGTCTTGTTCTTATTTTTACATGCTTGTAGTTGGCATAAATACCACTACACTTTGTTGTTTTATAACAAGGCCTTGTTTACATACCTTGGCTCCCAATCTTGATTCTCGGCATTCACAAGATTATTTAAGCATGTTACTAACCTTTCTTTTTGTAGGATTTTTATTTTCTTCACTTGACGCCCCAAACAAGGGGGAGCTACCGTCAAGGGGAGTTAAGCAATACGTGGACTAATTTCTCCACACTTTTATGTTTAATTCTTCCAAGGGTTAACTTTTTGTTTCGACAAAAAGGGGAGAAGAAGTAAAACTTAGGGGCTTTCAAAACTTACATCTATTCTTAAGTTTTACTCATCATAACATTATGTTTTGTCATCAACAAAAAGGGGGAGATTGTTAATACAAATAAACCGTAAAAACGTTTATTAATATTTTGCGATCTCTTTGTGTTTTGTTGATAACAAATATAATGTTATCTTAAGTATAATTATAAGGATACATGTTATTTTTGTAAAGCATTTACATATAGCCATTTAAATACAAAAATGTAATAATTAAGCATTTGTTGTAATAGTTTATTAGGATGGGTAAAAACCATAACCCATGGACCATAACCCATGGATCTTAACCCATTACCAAGTAGACTAGATACAATGTATACTTAGATACATTGAATCTAAAGAAAACCCATGGACCAACCCATAACCCATAACCAAAAAACCCATGGGCAAAGAGGAGCGTTCCACGGATCCCTAGGATTACACTAGACGAATCCCAAGTGGAAGGGATCCGTGGGATCCGGGGAACAGTGAAGAATTTTGCCTATAAATAGAGAGCCATTTCTTCATTCTAACTCACCCCTCTTCTTACTAAATCTCTCATACACTCTCATTATCTTCTAACATATAGATCACTAGATCTAGAGATTTGTTCTTCTTTCTTTCTATTTGTGATCCTCATATAGGTCCTTCTCTAAGGCGAGATCACGAGCATTCTACAAGTCATCCAAGTAAGGGGTCCTTGATTGATTTGTCACTCCGCAAGATTTCTGTAGCAAAGATCTTGTATTTGATATTTCACATATTTGTTGTGTAATAGTCGTGTTGGTTTAGTCCACCGTGCTACGGACTCGTTATTTAGCTTTGTACCTTGTGAAGGCTTCTCCGCCAAGTGAAGGAGTTTGTTGACATAGTACTTGAACTCTCGAGTAGGTGACTCGGGGAGTGGAGTAGGGCAAGGAAGGTGTCCTTGTAGCCGAACCACTATAAATCGGTTGTGTCATTTCTATCCCTTAACTTTACTTTACTTGCTTACTTTATCATTAGATTTATACTTTCTCTCCATCCACAAGATCTTACATATTAACGAATCTAAAGTTTTTGAAAACTAAATTAAAATCGGCAAAACTATTCAACCCCCCCTCCTTCTAGTTTTCCACAATTGGCATCAAGAGCTAAGTTTATAAAAGTTTTAAAGTAAAATTGTATTTTAAAAACTTTTCGATCACTATGGGTTCTGAAAATTATAAGGAAGGGCAATCTATGCAACGACCACCACTTCTTGAAACTAATGGTTTTATATATTGGAAAAATAGATTCGAAACATATGTGAAGTCTAAAGATATTGATCTTTGGTACATTATTGTTGAAGGCGATTTTGAGGCTATCTCAAAAGATGATAAAGGGAATTTAGTTAACATACATCATGATAAGCTAACTGATGAAATGAAGAAAATGCTTTCTAAAAATAGTGAAGCAAAAATGGTTTTATATAATGCTTTACCGAAAAAGGAATTTGAAAGAATTTCTATGCTCAAAACCTCTAAAGAAATTTGGAATTCTTTAGTTGTAACTCATCAAGGTAACCAACAAGTTAAAAATAATAAAATTGATTTATATGTTCAACAATATGAACAATTTTCAATATCGGATGAGGAAACTATAGATCATTCATTTGCTAACTTTAATACTATTATTACATCGTTACAAGCACTTGATGAATCTTTTTCTAGCCGTAACCATGTTAGGAGATATCTAAGGGAACTTTCATCAAAGTGGAGATCCAAGGTGACGACGATCGAAGAATCAAAAGATTTGACAATCCTCACCTTTGATGAACTCATAGGCAACCTAAAAGTCTATGAGCTTGTCCTTGCTAAAGACTCCGAAGCCACAAAGGTAAAAGAGAAACAAAAATCTCTTGCCCTCAAAGCCAAAAAGGCTTCAAGCGATGAAGAGAACTCCTCCTCAAATAGTGATGATGAGGAGTACGCCATGGCGGTAAGGGACTTTAAAAAGTTCTTTAGAAGGAAGGGAAGATACGTCAAACAACCGTATGACGATAAGAAAGGCTTTCGAAAAAGCAAAGAGGACGAGAAGCCGAAGGATGATCGTACTTGCTTTAAATGTGGAGACCCAAACCACTTTATTAGTAAGTGTCCCAAACGGGATGATCAAAAGGCGTTCGTAAGCGGCTCGTGGGGAATGAGCGACGAGGAGGACGAAGAAATTTGCCTCCTGGCAAATGACGAGGTATGTCACGAATACTATAGTAGTTCATCACTTGATGACGACTCATTGCATAATGAATATGATAAACTATGCAATATTAGCTTAAAACTAATTAACAAAAACAAACTTTTAAAGAGTCAAAACCAACGCTTAGATAAAGATGTCGTAGAATTAAAAGCAAAACTAAAACATTTAGAAAAGGGTAAAATAGTAAGTGGTGAATGTGAACTTTGCATTCAACTTCAAACACTAGTTGATCATCTAGATTCTAAAATTGCTAGAATGAGTACGAACACTTTAGATACAATACTCGATGGTGTTAAAACCGGTAACAACCAAAAGGGTCTAGGTATTCAACAACTTGATCCATCAACTAGTGAAAGAAAAGAAACAAAATTTGTTAAAGAACTAGAAAAACCAGCCACTGTTGGGGTGGATCCCACGGATCCCCTAAAAAGGGAACCGGATAGTGTACAGACAGGGATCCATGGATCTGCTGTAGCAACTAGTGGTAATAACGTAGCTTCTTCATCTAGAACTGAGTTCGTTATCGTTAATAGGAAGAAACCAACTCATGTCACCACTAGACAACCACTTCCAAAATATAATCCAACTTTTGCAAGAAACAAAGCACCATCTTTTTCAAAACATAATGCATCTAGGAGACCTAATAACGTTTATCCAAGAAGTAACCATCAAATGGGATGGAACCCTAATATGCAAAACGGTTTTTCTTTTCAAAACTTTGCTCCATGGAATGCATACTCATCTTATCCATACATGTCTAACATGAATGGAATGTTTAACACTAATGGACCCATGAACAAATGGGGACCAAACTTTTGAGTTTATTATTATTTTAGGTGTGCTTAAAGGTCGACCTAGACCCGATGAATGGGTCAAGGATAGCGGGTGCACAAGGCACATGACCGGCAATAGGAATCTATTCTCCACATATGAATCCATAAATAGAGGTAATGTGGTGTTTGGAAATAGAAAAAGTAGAATCATCGGTAAAGGTACAATTTCTAACAAATCTCTAACCATTAACGATGTGTGTCACGTAGAAAACCTAAACTTTAACCTCTTAAGTATAGGACAAATATGTGATAAAAAGTGCAATGTACTTTTACCGAAACCGGTAGTAAGATACTAAAAATGGCATAACCATAGGAAGAGGAATTAGGAAACATGGAGTCTATGTCATTAAAATCGTTAATGAACCTAAAGACAAACTATGTCTTACCTCTATGGATGATACTTCGACCTTATGGCATCGAAGATTGGGTCACGCCAACATGCGACTTCTTCAATCGCTATCATCCAAAGATCTAGTAAGAGATCTACCTAAGTTAAAATATGAACACCATTTTTGTGATGCTTGTAATGTAGGAAAACAAGCTCATTCTAGTCATAAAGCTAAAAACATGGTGTTTACAACTAGGTGTCTAGAAATACTACATATGGATTTATTTGGTCCATCCGATATCCAAAGTTATGGAGGCAACTACTTCTCTCTGGTCATAGTGGATGACTATTCTAGGTATACATGGACAAAATTCTTAAAGAACAAAACAGAAACCTTTAATTATTTTGAAATATTAAGCAAAAAGATCCAAAGACAACTAGGAAGTCCCATAGTGTCTATTAGGACGGATCATGGTAGGGAATTCGATAATGAAGTGCAATTCGGAGCCTTTTGTGATGCTAATGGCATTACTCACAACTTCTCGGCTCCACGCACTCCACAATCGAATGGGGTAGTAGAAAAAAAGAATAGAACCCTACAAGAAATGAGTCGAACCATGCTTAATGAACAATCCATACCTCAAAAGTTTTGGTGTAATGTCGTTGATACTTCAACGTACATACTCAATCGAGTCTTAATTAGACGAATCTTAGGAAAAACTCCATATGAGTTACTTCGAGGCAAAAAGCCTACGTTAAATCACTTTAGAGTCTTTGGTAGTAAATGTTTTATTCTTAACACTAAAGATTACCTTACAAAATTTTTAGGTTACTCACCAAATAGCAAAGCTTACGTCATATTAAACAAAGAAACAATGAAGGTAGAAGAGTCATTAAATATAAAATTTGATGAAAGTCCACCCAAACCCTCTCCACCTCTTGTCGATGACGAGATTATAGAAAGTGAAGCTATAGTAATAAAGAAAAAGATAAGTGAAGAAGAAGAACCTCTAAGTGATAAAATAATAAACATTAAAGAGTCCAAAGATCACCCCGTAGATAAAGTCATAGGAAAACTAAACGAACGAACATTAAGGTCTCAAGTTCAAAACCAAAGTAGCTTGTTTTGTTTCGTTTCAACCTTAGAACCTAAGAATACACAAGAAGCCATAAAAGATGAGAGTTGGGTAATGGCTATGCAAGAAGAACTTAATCAATTTGTTTCTAATGATGTTTGGACACTTGTCCCTCCACCTAGTAATCAAACCATAATAGGAACCAAATGGGTTTATAAAAACAAATTAGATGCAAACGGAGTAGTGTCTAGGAACAAGGCTAGACTCGTGGCTCAAGGGTATAACCAACAAGAGGGAATAGACTTTGATGAGACCTACGCCCCCGTGGCTAGATTAGAGTCTATAAGAATACTTCTTGCGTATGCTTGTGCTAATGATCTAAAGCTTTATCAAATGGATGTCAAAAGCGCTTTTCTAAATGGTTTCATTAATGAAGAAGTATATGTAGCTCAACCTCCGGGCTTCATCGATTTTGAAAAACCCAAACATGTGTATAAATTAAAGAAAGCCCTTTACGGTCTTAAACAAGCTCCAAAAGCTTGGTATGATAGACTCAAGTCATTTCTAATTAAACACAACTATACCATGGGGTTAGTTGACAACACACTTTTTACTAAGAAAAGAGAGTCACATATAATCATAGTACAAATATATGTAGATGATATTATATTCGGATCCACTTGTCAAGACATGTGTGATGATTTCTCTAAAATCATGCATGACGAGTTCGAGATGAGTATGATGGGAGAACTTAGTTTCTTTCTTGGTCTACAAATAAAACAAGTAGAAGATGGTATCTTCTTCAATCAATCTAAATACATCAAGGAGATGTTAAAGAAATTCGGTCTCGAAGAGTCAAAACCAATTAGGACTCCAATGTCATCCGACACCAAACTCACAAAAGATGAAGACGGCGATTCCGTAGATAATACTAAATATCGTGGCATGATAGGTAGTCTTCTCTACCTCACGGCAAGTAGGTCGGATATCATGTTTAGTGTTTGCTTATGTGCTAGGTTTCAAGAAAACCCTAAAACATCACACCTAGAAGCTGTAAAAAGGATATTTAGATATATTAAGGGTACAACACAATTAGGATTATGGTATCCTAAGAGCACGGGAGTAGAAACAATTGTATATGCAGATTCTGACCATGCAGGTGATTACGTTGATAGAAAAAGTACAAGTGGGGTATGTACTTTCTTGGGATGTTGCTTAACATCTTGGTTTTCTAAGAAACAAACGGAACTTGCAATATCAACAACCGAAGCCGAGTACGTCTCCGCCGGCAAAGCATGCCAACAAGCACTATGGATGAAACAAGCATAAGTCGACTACGACATTCATCTAAGCGACATAGCCATCCTATGTGACAACAAAGGTGCCATCGACTTGAGCAAGAATCCGGTATTGCATTCTCGCACAAAGCATATAGAGATTCGTCATCACTTCCTAAGAGACAATGTTCAAAAAGGGAACATATCTATTGAGAAGGTAGCATCCGAAGACAACATAGCCGACGTCCTCACCAAACCGTTGAAGCGGGAACAATTCAACCTACTTCGTCTTGGTCTTGGTATAATGGAACAAACATAGTAACTTATTTGACTCTACAAGGTATGTAAACACTAGCCTTGTTCTTTCTGAGTCTAGGATTTCTATTTCATGCACAACTCACAAACAATACGGGAATTTTCAAAACCCAAGATAAGTTTTCCACTTATAGTTTTCTTATTTTTTTTCAATACACATTTTCAAAGAAAATCTCTTTTCAAAATATTTTCTAAAAGGATGATACCTTCCCGTATCAATTTCACAAAAGCAATTTCTCACGACTAGGACAAATCGCTTTTTCATTATTAATACAAAGTAAAAAACCCGTTTTCATTGCATCTCATGTCTTTTGAATGCTAAAGGGGACACATAACTAATATGTGTTTTCGGGTACATTCATTTAAGCAACAATGAATTAGGAGCATTGATAACACAAAATTACGTACTTATGTACTAACTATGTGTTTTCGGGTTATCTCAATAGGATGCTTTTCTACTTCTAGTTTATTTTTCTTTTTCTTTTTAGGAGTCGAGATAACCGTAACTCCAAATAGTTTGCATATAGGCACACAATAGGCAAAATGTTTTCAAAAAGAAAAACTTTTGTGCTGCCTGGATCACCAGACCCACGGATCCCAGCCTTCATGCTAGACGGATCCCTCAAGGGAAGGATCCGTGAAACAGAAGCTGTTTTTACCTTCTATTTTATTTACTTTGGATGAAAAATCCTCATTTGTTTCATTTTTGGAGTATGCTCTTTAATGCTTGTGTTCTCATGATCACATGCCTTGAATTCATATCTAATCATTAGATTTTAATCCACATTTTGGTCAAGCATTCATTACAATGCTTTGTTTTTTTTATATAGAACTCCCAAAATGCTTGCATAATCCATCTCATCCTCACATACACAATACACCATGTCTTCCAAAAGCCCTTTAGATGAATCACCTAGTACAAACAATCATCTTCATGATACCCAAACCTTTGTACTACCACCATCCAAAATAACACAATCAAACTCTAGGATATCCGCACGGATTAGTATCCGATCTTGTTGCTTAGCAAAACCAACCTCAAATGGTTCATCCTCAACAAATAACTCACCACAAGATGCTTCCATTATATCACCCCCCTCATCACCAACAAGTACACCACCTAAAGTCACTCTTTTGGAACTCCTTAAGACTCCAACAAGATCTAAACAACCTAAACAAAAAGAAATAGTCTTTTCAACACCCCCCACATCTCCAAATACTATTTTTCAAGATCTTGAAACATCGCCACCATTAGCTCCCATTAAACTACAAGAACATCTAGGTTCTTATCCACCACCGCTTCCAAACATTCCGGACTTTGATCCATATTTTCCTATTTTTCCACCACAACTTCCGCAACTTACAAATCAAAACCACCCGGAAGATTTCTGCACTCATTACCCACATCATTTACATTGTGAACATTGCCAATCCACTAGGGAAATTGCAATAGAAGTTAGGGAAGAAATTCGATTCATACTCAACCTCATCCTTGATCGCATCAATACCATCACTCATCAAAACATCAATCCATAAACCTTATGCAAGCATGGAAGGAATCACTACTACTATTTTCTATTTCTTGTACCTTTTCTTTTGAAGTCATTTTCAAGAACAAGTCTTGTTCTTATTTTTACATGCTTGTAGTTGGCATAAATACCACTACACTTTGTTGTTTTATAACAAGGCCTTGTTTACATACCTTGGCTCCCAATCTTGATTCTCGGCATTCACAAGATTATTTAAGCATGTTACTAACCTTTCTTTTTGTAGGATTTTTATTTTTCTTCACTTGACGCCCCAAACAAGGGGGAGCTACCGTCAAGGGGGAGTTAGCAATACGTGGACTAATTTCTCCACACTTTTATGTTTAATTCTTCCAAGGGTTAACTTTTTGTTTCGACAAAAAGGGGGAGAAGAAGTAAAACTTAGGGGCTTTCAAAACTTACATCTATTCTTAAGTTTTACTCATCATAACATTATGTTTTGTCATCAACAAAAAAGGGGAGATTGTTAATACAAATAAACCGTAAAAACGTTTATTAATATTTTGCGATCTCTTTGTGTTTTGTTGATAACAAATATAATGTTATCTTAAGTATAATTATAAGGATACATGTTATTTTTGTAAAGCATTTACATATAGCCATTTAAATACAAAAATGTAATAATTAAGCATTTGTTGTAATAGTTTATTAGGATGGGTAAAAACCATAACCCATGGACCATAACCCATGGATCTTAACCCATACCCAAGTAGACTAGATACAATGTATACTTAGATACATTGAATCTAAAGAAAACCCATGGACCAACCCATAACCCATGACCCATAACCAAAAAACCCATGGGCAAAGAGGAGCGTTCCACGGATCCCTAGGATTACACTAGACGGATCCCAAGTGGAAGGGATCCGTGGGATCCGGGGAACAGTGAAGAATTTTGCCTATAAATAGAGAGTCATTTCTTCATTCTAACTCACCCCTATTCTTACTAAATCTCTCATACACTCTCATTATCTTCTAACATATAGATCACTAGATCTAGAGAGTTGTTCTTCTTTCTTTCTATTTGTGATCCTCATATAGGTCCTTCTCTAAGGCGAGATCACGAGCATTCTACAAGTCATCCAAGCAAGGGGTCCTTGATTGATTTGTCACTCCGCAAGATTTCTGTAGCAAAGATCTTGTATTTGATATTTCACATATTTGTTGTGTAATAGTCGTGTTGGTTTCGTCCACCGTGCTACGGACTTGGTGTTTAGCTTTGTACCAGAAAAAGTGTAAGCAACGTTGTGAAGGCTTCTCCGCCAAGTGAAGGAGTTTATTGACATAGTGCTTGAACTCTCGAGTAGGTGACTCGGGGAGTGTAGTA
Organism: Chrysanthemum makinoi; assembly: GCA_910596185.1. Classification (NCBI taxonomy): domain Eukaryota; kingdom Viridiplantae; phylum Streptophyta; class Magnoliopsida; order Asterales; family Asteraceae; genus Chrysanthemum; species Chrysanthemum makinoi. The sequence continues at coordinate 91,782,377 of OU343218.1, read as the reverse complement.
GGGCAAGGAAGGTGTCCTTGTAGCCGAACCACTATAAATCGGTTGTGTCAATTTCTATCCATTAACTTTACTTTACTTGCTTACTTTATCATTAGATCTATACTTTCTCTACATCCACAAGATCTCACATATTAACGAATCTAAAGTTTTTGAAAACTAAATTAAAATCGGCAAAACTATTCAACCCCCCCCCCCCCCCTTCTAGTTTTTCACATGACCAAACTTGAAATACCTATACAAACTCAAGGACCAAACATGAAATTTACTAAAAAATAGTTAACGGAAGTTAAAAAAACACTTAAATCGACCAAAAAAAGTCGGGTACCTTAAATTTAAAAAAAAAAAAAGAAAAAAAAAAAAGAAAAAAAAAAAAAACTTTAATTGAGACCTAAGATGGATACCTTTTTATGCAATTTTTTGCCCTTTTTTAATTAAATCAATGTAAAATGACCAAAATATCCTCGTGTATAAATACAAGTTGCCAAAAAATAAAAAGTTTCCCAATAAACAATACTTTACAATACCTGACATATACTTCCAACATATGTACTTTGGTCATATTTTGTCGGACACGTGGCAGCCCATGGTTAGCTGATAAAAAGCGTTGGGCAACCGGTCTAGAAAAAGCATGCCCAAAAAAAAGAGTCCGGAAATTGATGTGCCTCAGGGCCACCGGGGCTAAGGCTGCTCATCGGTCGAAAACCGGACCGGACCGAGACCGAATCCGGCAAAAACTCTAGACCGAGACCGAGACCGAATGAGGTCGGTCCGGTCCGGTCTCGGTCGGTCCGGTCCAACAAGACTACATTTCGGATTTGTGGTCCGGACCGAGACCGAATCCGGCAAAAACCCTAGACCGACACCGGACCGCCGGTCCATCGGTCCGGTCGGTTTTGTCGGTCGGTCCGGTCCATCCGGTCCGTTTGCTCACCCCTAACCGGGGCATTTCGGGAATTTTTCAGATATATTTATATATATATATAATATATAGGGTAGGGTTAAAATGAAAAGTTTCTTATAATGAAAAGATTGAGAAGGCATGTGGAGGTGACATGTGTCACCTTTGCCACACCACCATGCCATGTCGTGTGGCATGTGTCACCCCACCCGAACCCATCCACCCCCCCACCCCGCAAAAAAAAATATTTCCCGCAAAAAAAAAAATTTTTTTGGGCAAATTGTGATGCAGTAACTTATAATCTTAATGCACTAAAATCATGATTATGATGTAGTAACTTTATAACTGTAATGCAGTAACTTATAACCTTAATGCACTAATAAGTTTTGGTGCATCTTTATTATAAGTTACTGCATCATAGTTAATAGTCAAGTGCATCAATTATGATGCACTAAAATCAAGGTTATAACCTTAATGCACTAAAATCATGATTGTGATGCAATAACTTTATAATTGTGATGCAGTAATCACTAAAATCATGATTGTGATGCAGTAACTTTATAACTGTGATGCAGTAAAAAAAATTGGCGGGAATTTTTTGGCGGAAAATTTTTTTTGGCCCAAAAATTTTTTTTTTGCGGGAAATTTTTTTTTCTTGGGGGGGGGGGTGGGGGGGTGGGGCATGGTGATATGGCATGGTAATGTGGCAAAGCTGACACATGTCACCTCAAATAGCCTTCTCATTCTTTTCATTCTAAGAAACTTTTCATAATAACCCAAACCTATATATATATATATATATATATATATATATACAGTGTTGCAAAACAAGGCCTACAAGGCCGATTAATCACCGATTAGGTGCTACTGGGCCACCAACCTTGCCGATTCGTGTAATTGGGTCAAACAAATCGGTCAACAACAGTCAATGGCGGCTAGCGACTGTTAACGATGGTCAAACTTTCCGGAAACTTGTAAATCTTGTCGGAAAGACCCAAAACTTGTCTTGAACAAGTTTTAATCAATTATATTTGATGTTTTTATCTGTTACAAGATGATTTTCAAGGAAAGTCTTGTCTAGAATACCCAAATCTAGCCGGAAATACCCAAAACTTGTCGAAAATGCCAATCCGATTAATCACCGATTAATCCCGCCTTGACCGATTACAAGCTACAGGGGGGTCGACCGCCCGACTACCGATTCACGATTTTTGCAACCTTGTATATATATATATATATATGTATGTGTGTGTGTGTGTGTATGTGTGTGTTAAAGGTTTGGTCATTTGACATTTGCATAAATTGATCAAAATGGTTATTGCAGAAAATGGGATCATTTTAGATATAAAAGGGTCTATTTTAGACTAATACCTATCTTAATATTGGTCTACATAAATGGGTCCATTTTAGATACTAATGGGTCTATTTTAGACTAAAATCAACCAAGTGATTAAAAGTGAAAAAAAAGTTTGAGTCCGGGCATATAAATCTGGATGGACTTGGTGTGAACTGCTTCAAGTATGAATACGACGTATGTAGTAGAGAGCAATGATGTCGTATAGAATGTCTGATCCAACTTTTCTTCGTTTTCCAACAAGTATCTTCTCAATTTCGCATCTCATCGCTCCGATGCTCGAATAAATTCTATTAAACAAATAAGAAGCAATTAAGTATCAATTATTATAAAAATACAAGAAATACGAGCATATAACATAGGATTGACAGCAAAATATATACACTATTTAATGTTATCAAATATCCCCCATTTAGCTTTTACTTGTCCTCAAATAGATCTTTTTAAATCTATGGGTACTACTATTCGTACCCACCATACCCCACCAAAAAGTACACAAAATTATAAAATATTCCCTTTTGACTTCCATGTTAATAGGAAAATACAGTTTTTATCAGTTTTTGTTCTGTATTTTTTGCGAGTTTAATTCTTTAAACATGTTAAACTTTATTATTTTTGTTAAGTACTTTCAGTTTTGTGGTTTTACAATTAAAAATATATATAAAAACAAAATGAAAAAACAAAAGCGGGTACTACTGATGTTTTTGGAGGGTCTTTATATCCTATCCCTTCTCTTTATACATATGTTTTGTCCTATAAAAAAGGAACCATTACAATATATCAAATGCAATCAGAAAAGTAAAGTGTTTCTTACTTTTCAAATGTGGTTAGTGCTATAGAAAAGGGGAAGTGGATTGTTAGTGACGAGACATATTTATTGTATGGAGTATAGAGCAAATGCCAAATTAAAGGTAATAGAGCAAATGCCAAATTAAAGGTGATAGGTATGGCACTATAGCTCATCTGCAAATAGCCACATAGGTTAATGCTATTTCTACTATCATTACAAAACTTATTGTAAGCATTTTATAATGTTAAGAGGGACTATCATATTAATCTTAAACTTGTTATATAACGATGTTTCTATAGTATAAGTTTTATTATTTATCTCATCTTCACGCGTATACAATTTTATTTGTGCTTTACTATTCAAATATGACATATGTGTACCCATTTTTTGATAGAAAAAAGGTTCAATTCTTGGGACGTGCTTAGCACGGCTGAAAATCCTAACTAGTAATATTAATAAAAGCTTTTGCACAATATATACACAACTTTAAAAATATGTATAAATGAAAGACGTATATAGAGTCCGGTTATAGAGAAAAGTGTAATTAGAGAGAAAAGTGTGAAAAAAAAGTTACAGGGTAGATTTTGAAAACACTTGAAAGTTTAGGGTAAAAATTAAAAACAAATCAACAAAAGAGGGAATGTCAATCTTCTTCTGTCATTTTCAGTTCATTCACAAAAGAGATGAGCTACTCCATCTCCACCTTCTGCACCGTCACCAACACCACCGTCTGCATAGTTACCACCACCACCATCGTCGCCACCATCTCCACCTTCTGCACCATCGCCACCATCTCCACCATCCGTACCCTTAGCACCACCACCGTCGCTACCGTCTGCACCATTAAAACCGATAAAAAAAACATCAAATATTATAAAATTCCGATCAAAATCCGATCCAAATAATCGTGAAAGCATAAACTTTGTATTATCAGAAAACTGAGGAAATATGTTACGCCATCAGTTTTATGTTATTTTTATATTTTCAGGAATCGAATGTGAGAACTCAAACAATAGTAAGAACATAATTATTAATTGTTCAATTTTTATGTTATTTTATGCATCATTGAGTATATTATATCATAATTAGTATTTTTGTGAATATGTGTAAAATTAGGGCATCTGTGTAGATTTTGTGTGTATAAAAATGACTTTTAAGTGAATCTGTGCAAAAAAAATAATGTTACGGCATTAGTTGGTTTGAATTAATGCTTCTTGATTATACATTAACTAGTGTACATTTTAAAGCATCATCAATTAATGTTATGGCATCTATTAGTATAACGAGGCTACCCTCAACCCGTGCGATGCACGGTCTAGTGGTTGAGGGGTGATGTTTTTATCCGTAATGTTGTATATGATGGTATTTAGATACCTATTAGAGAAGTTGCATTGTATTTATTATTTAGATGGCTAATAATGTTATTATTACTTTAGTTTATATTATTTTAGTGAAATCTATATTTAGATGCCTAATAATGTTATAGTTACTTTTGTATTTATATTATTTTATTTTCATTAAAAGTTTTTATTAACATAGTCTTTTCATATGTAGTACTTTAATTTGAGTAAGTTACATAAGTGTTTTATTGTTTATTTATTTGTGACTTTTGTTATTTGGAATTATATAACTATTTGTACTCTTCAATGGCAAATTTTGAGTTGTTAGAGAATTTGATGAATATTTCAGGATCATCTAAATTGCATGATTGTATGCGTTTGTGGTTTGTGCAACAGGCATGTGAAGATGATGCATTATCAAAGTTGCTTTTTGATTGTTGTCATCATTTGAGGCGTGTAATGGCAAAAAACAACACGATTATTTTGAACATGGAAGCGTTAGGTCATCGTGGCGTAGCTTTAGATTCGATTGATGCTTTGAGAAAGACTCAAGAGAGGCATTGTGTATTGCTTGAAAAGTTAGTTAATTTGTTTAAGCAAGCTAAAGACGGTGTTCGTGAGGAAGAGTCAAATGCTAAAAAAATGAATGAGTTTAATTAGTAACTTTGATTTAAATATCTTTGATGGTATTTAAATTTTTAGTGTTTTGCTTGTTTTTATGATTATGAAATTTTTAATAAACGAAACTTTATAAATTATAAGAATGTCTTTTAAGCTTAGGATGTTGTGCATGTAGGGTTTGTTTTATATCAAATGTATAATTGAGGGTGTTATATTGCAATGTTGGACATCTTCCTAAATACTGCATTCCCCATTTATGCATGGAAACTTCAAAGTCTCCAGTAACACCCAAATTAAATGTTCCAATGCCTCTTCAGTGTCTTTGTGTTGTTTTCTTTGCAAATTCTTATTTACGAACCTTAATTATTTTTTTTGTGTTGTTTTCTTTGCAAATTCTTATTTACGAACCTTAATTATTATGACCACACAATTTTGTGTATATATATATACTTATACATTGTCAATCCAAGAGCAATTACATCTAACCCTAATTTTAACACACAACCTCGATGAACTTAAATCTCTTACTGAAACTGGAAAGCTTGTTGATGCTTTCAGGCTGCTGATAACTCACGATAAAGCAGAGGAGGAAGGTTTCATTGCTCGTATCGGGGAGGAGAGCAGTCAGTTAAGGGCAGTGATTAACAAAAAGGAGCAAACAATTAATGAGGCATCTATCAATTATTCTCGTTTCAATGTTGTGGCAGCAACTGGTCATGATGCTATCCTTGAAATACAATTGAAGGATCGCAGGAAACTTGATCTGTTGGCTCAACTGCTTGTGCTGTGTCGTCAAAGCTTGGAGGAGAAGGAGGAGCTTTTGGAGAGGTTGGATGAAGCTGAAAGTTCTGATGATGAAGATTAGGACCTGTTGGAGATTTTCTTTTGTCTTTTGATGTATGTAGTTGGTTTCATGTATGGTTTATATGAATGGTGGATATGTAACTGGTTTTATAACGTTATCAATGGAAGCAACTGATCAATGATCAGTTATGTTTATGTTTTAATCATCGATTATGTTTAAGTATTTACTTTATTATTATATATATATATATATATATATATATATATATATATATATATATATATTAAAAAGGGTAAAGTATCACATGTTTGACTTTTTCTCTCACACTTGGTAAAAAGACGCAGTAATACCTAAATAACATATTTAGGGTTTTTAATCAAAGGCAAAACTGATCAAGATAAATTGTAAACAATATAATTTTTTTGACGGTTATGATAAAGGATCTGATTATCTGTCGATTGATTCCAATATTTCAGGTATTCAATTTCATTATGATCAAATTAAAGCGTGCATGTTTAAATGTTTTAATTTATTGAATGTTAGTTGCTTTATGATGTTTATTGATTTAGAAATGATATCGGATTATTTTTGTTTCGATTCAATTGAACAAATAAGTATATGTTTTACTTACCGGTCTAAATTTGTAAGAGATTGAAGTTTTTTATAGATAGTGTTTAGGATGATGATGGTGTCTTGAAACAAAAACAGGAATTTTTTTATGCTTATATCTAATTAATAATTACACTCCTTGCAGGTTAAATAATTTTGAGCTAAAGTTGGTTTATTGTTGATTTTGGGATTTTGTTGGCATTGTTGATTATTGGTAGAAGAAAGTGCGGATTGTACGCTGAGATGGGCCGTTATGGGGTAAGGCATACTTTGGATTGTTGTTTTTAATGAATCTAATAATGTTCAAAACCATTTACAATTGATATTTTGAAAGTCCAATTATGTGTTAAGAATGAGTCTGACTTTCTCAGCCTAAATTTTGGTTGTTTTAAGGTTTATAGTTAAGTTTTGGTTATTAGAATATTTGTTTAGTTGATTTTAAGCTCCTTATGTGACAATTTTAATTGTAATATACAGGAAAAAACTGAAACTTAAAACCGGTATGTGTTTCAGTGATATTGAGTGGCAAGATAATGGTAATTTGGGTATATGTTTCAGTCATATTGAATGGCAATTTTACTTATCTGGTTATGTTGTTAAATGCGATATATGTAATCCATTTATATGTGACCGAGTGCATATTGTGGGTTTCTTTTTTACATTATTCTACTTAATTTCAATACTATACGCACCTGGTTAAAGATTTTAGTTATTGGTGGCATCGTTATGCAGGTTAGATGGGTTACTTTTAATATCATTTATGATTGGTATTGTGAGGGTCCGTTTATGCGTTAAGTATGAGTCTGAGTGTATCATAGTAAAAAATTTTGTTTTAAGGTTTTTTAGTTAAGTCGTGGCTACTACAGTTTGTGGTTATTTGATTATAGAGTAACCGTGGTGCACTATGAATACATGTTAAGAGTTGGAACAATATCATGCACATTATGAGTGTTCGTGGCAAATAACCAAGTAATAATAGATAACTGTTGCTTGAACATCACATATATGTCCTACGTTAGGTTGCTGAATGTTTTTTTGAAAACAATGTTACGCGTGCAATTCTTAAGCTCTGGGTCCTTGTCTTCAACCATTAGTATCTTAAGGCCGTCAGGACTGGTAACTCTAGATAGCGCCACATAAAGCTGACCATGGCTGAATACGGGAGAAGGCATATAGAGGCCAACGTAATTAAGTGATTGACCCTGACTTTTGTTAATTGTCATTGCATAACATGGTCTTACAGGGAATTGTCGCCGTTTTAGAATAAATGGCCACTTGGATTGTGTTGATGTCAGTATAATCCTGTGTATAATAACGTTATCCCCTATATTTGAACCTGTCAGCACCTTAGCGTGAATAACAAACTGGCCTAGATCTGTGATGAGCAACCTTGTTCCATTACACAGCCCTTTGCTTGGATTGATGTTCCGCAATAGCATAATTGGTAATTCCTTTTTTAAGTGAAGAGCATGTGGGGGCATCCCGGGGAAATTTAAGGAATTAAGAAATTCAATCGGATAGTGTTCGTGTTGTTCTAGGCTGTCTGTAGATGCCTTGCAAATCTCATCTGCGCTGTTGTATGTAACAGATTCCCCTGATAACTGTTTAAACATGTACTCATTGATGGCATCAGCCTCATCATTCCGAGGAGTTAGTATTGCCCTTTCTTTGAGGTACACATCGTCGGTTTGCCTCGTTGTAAAATCAGGGTATGTCTCTGCGACAATCTGTTTTATTGGACAATCCCACGATTTAATTAGGAATATTTCAGGAATGTCAATCCAACTTGGGTCGTCCTCCCCTTCTTTGCATTTTGCCGGCACGTTTCCATCCCCCACAGCCAAAACCCATCTATTGAAATCTTGTTTTCGAGTATCAACCTCCCCATTCTCAGTATACTCGTTGACACGCATGCTACGTGTAAGTCTAAATACATTGCAATGCTTCCATAATTCAGATTGGTTTATGCATGATTGAACAATGTCTGCCCTGCTTCCTTTTGGTATAACTGGCAGCACTTGTCGAAAGTCACCTCCAAGCAAGACCGTCACTCCTCCAAATATTCGATTCCTACTGTCAGGATCATGATATCCTAAAATATCCTTGAGCGTCTTATCCAATACTTCAAAAGCATATTTTTAAGTCATCGGAGCTTCATCCCATATAATAAGTTTAACTTTCTGTATGAGTTCAGCCATATGTGTATTTTGTTTTATGCCGCATGTACTGTTCTCTAATAATTCAAGCGGTATAACAAAACGGCTATGCGCGGTTCTCCCACCTGGTAGTAACAATGAAGCTATTCCTACCCAAATTGAAAGTGTTAATCAGTCACAAATTTTTATCCATTTTAAAATAGTTGACTGTTTAAAATTTAGTATAAATTTGTACCTGAAGATGCAACAGCGAGCACTATCATGCGTTCTGATCTTAATCTTGAGATGATAGTCTTGTATAAAAACGTCTTTCCAGTTCCGCCTGGACCGTACACGAAGTAAAAGTTCCCTTTTTTACCATGGACAGATTCAATTACCTCTTCATAGATTAAACGTTGTTCGGGATTTAACAATGAATGAAGTTGCTGATGTTCAATCTTACTCTGTTTCATATCATAATTCAACACTTCTCGTATGAGACGATTGTCCATGTTGGTTAGTAACCTTGGGTCAGGCACTGGTAGGTCTTGGAAATCAGATAAAGATCTCCCATTTCTATTTAACAACTCTTGGATCTCTATCAAACAATAGTTCTTTAGTTGCTCGTCCGTCAACTCCAAGTCAGGATAATCAAACATTTTCCTTTTCTTGTGTAGAAGATCTTCTGATAGAAACTTCCAATTTTCTTCCCAAAATTTTAAAGGTCTGCTAACATCGCAAAAGATTAAAATTGTTACGAATATGTCACGTAACTGTGGTCCAAACATCCATACACTTGCTTCTGATATAGCATGTGTCCATTCCGTGTCATCATTTAAAAGGCCATATTCAAAACATGCTTCCTTGAAAGTGGAACATAGTTTGTCGTGAACAGTCATGAGTTTTTCCCAAGAATCAGGACCTCTAGCAATGTTCAACAACATTCTAAGATAATATCGGTCTCCAGACGCCGGGTGCGAGTAAACAATCCGCCCGATGCATTTTTGCAATTTGCGTTTTTTCCACAGTTTGTCTTTCTCATGCCACACGTAATGTGTAGGTATCTCAGCATACGTATATTGATTCGCTTCTGTATCACGCTTGTTTAATTCAAACCAATCAGTGAACATGGTCATGTCGATACCTTCCCTTTGAATTAGGGCGGGTAAGCTTTCTGAGTCACGTAGTGTGATTGCGTGCTGATTCGGCAAGTGGTAATTCAGCTTCATAACAGACGGATATGAGTAATGTATGTCGTATGAAAACAAACGCCACACCGCCTCACATGGAGCTAAGAAACGACAATTCAAATAGTTCTTTATTTCGTCCACCTCCAAAACTTGTACATTTGCTAAATCACCATCGTTTTTAACATTCTCTTGTATAACAATTGTGGCTCTATCGGGACCTTTATTTAAGTACTTGAATAAGTACTTAATTGCTTTGGATCTGTTGCACCATTCCACGTTAATGTGGGCCTGGTATTTCATGAGGAGATAACGGTTGTGAGGCACCACATATCTGTTATCGTACTTGAATTTCCCTTTTATATGGTAAGCGTTATTATTCCTCCGGCAATAAATAGCATAACCATCATTATCAACAATTGTTTCAACCACAAAAGGTTTAGGAAAATGTTTTGAGCACTTACCCTCAATTGTACATGGGGCGTTTTTATCATCTATACCGCAAGGTCCATGTAACATAAACTCAATTACTACTTTATACCCATCCGGATCATTGATTCGACATGGTATCTCAGCTGTAATTATATCATTTATCTGGGATGGGGTTTTGCATTTCAATTCTTCTTCTAGCCACAGTAGGATATGAGCATGTGGCAGTCCACGTTTTTGAAATTCTATGACATACACAACTGAAATATAATTGGAAAAAAACATAAGATAATACATAATGTATATATAAAAGAGTAAACAGATTAAAACTATGGGTTAATTTTTTTTACCTCCTCGTGACTTGCCAAAAATATGATATTTTGTAAGGTCGTTTAACAGTTCAGTAAGTTTAATCTTGAACACACGTGTTGCCACTTCTGGACGGTCATGGACTTTTTGGCCCGGGACGTGCTTTAGCATTTCTGCAATCTCGGGCCATTTTGGATTAGCAGTGAACGTGATGAACAGGTCTGGATTCCCATACGTCCGGCATATAGCCATTGCATCCTGGTAGTTTTGCATCATATACCTTGGACCGCCTATAAAACTTCTTGGCAGAACGATTCGTTTTCCCAGTCCTGCTGCACTTGTATCCCCCCTTGTTACAGCGTCACAAACATTATGATATAGATCAACGCGTAACGTATCTTGATTTTCCCTGGTCCATTTGAGCCTCTGTTCTTCAACAGCCGTATATGCATCCACCAAGTATTGTTGGAATAATCGGCCACCTCTAAGCAGTGTAGTACCTTGGTTATTTCGCTGTTGTATGATATATGAATAGTATTCTTTCATTGTGACAAAAGCCCTTTTGGTCTTGCGTACATCTATGTTGTTGTAATATGGTATCTTTTCATGAAATCCTTCCTCCCCATATGGGAATAACAATGGATATTGGAGTGCCATGTATTCTGAATGCAACTCAGAAATACGTTTCAAACCTTCATCCCTGTTACTTACAATAATATCTCTTGTAGGAATACCATCACCAAATTCATTAGTAATTAGAGCTGCTATTTAGGCCACGGTTGGTGCGTTGTATTGCCGAGATGTACTATGTCCACTTATCAGTCGTAGTTCAAAGGTGGCTGAATTGTGGTTCTCGCACCAATCCCGAGCCATTCGAAATGCCTTAGTGATTGAATTTGATTGATCAAACATTTTAATCAATCTTGCTACTATACTTGGATCCACCACATATCCCCCATCTTTGTCTATAAAAGCTCTCATTCGGTTTTTCACTTCATTTCCAGTGTCAAAAAAGTATAGTTGTGCATATTTAGGTTGAATGCCCTGTTTTGGAAGAAGAGAACCTATTCGATGATAGCTTTGGCCATTTACTCTAAACGTATATGGACCCCTGCCCGTGTTAATTGAATGGTCTATTCTTGCTCCAAAAGATGTGTAACAAAACATGCCATTATATACCCTGATCTGGTCTTTGAATCTTAAACTTGCAGGATTATTATAGTCCATAAACTCTTTAAGAGGTGAAGGTGCTTCATTGAATCTTGGAAAAAGAAGTTTTCCCTCTTGACAGCAAATGGAAAAAGTTGGGTTGGTAGCGCTCTTTGATTTATCGCTTCTCTCCTGATACCACATAATCGCTTTGCAATTTTGACACTCAAATGATGGATGGCCAATATTATGGTAAACAACGGGAACACCTTGCCAAAAAAGGTAAATTTAATTGGGAATAACAACATTTTTATCCATCAAATAACATAAGGCATCAATTATAAAATATGAAACTACCTGCAGATGCATGTGCGGCTCCGTGTGGGATTTTTTTAGCTGCACGCTGAGAGAGTGTTCCTGTATGAATAACATTAAGGTATTATTCATTATTACAGAAACAATTGTCTGCCAAATATAATTTGTTTAATTAAACACCTGCTGATCTTCTTTTTTTATACATAAAGGGTTGTTTCGAAGCAGAAGCCATTTGATTCGGCGTCATATCTGGTAAATCGCCCACTGAGCGTGATGTTTGTCCTAACAAATTACGATGAACATGCGAATCAGGTATCAATTGTTGCAACAATTTGGTACTATAATAATGCAAGTGAATGTTTGGAGCTGGTGTATACCTGTAAATGATTTGACAATTTCATTTAGCCATAAACCACAATAGCTTTGTGTTATTCCACTTTGACTGATAATTGTTTTCGAATCAATAACCAAAGTTTTGTGCAACATGTCTGACAGGGATGGAACCTGAGCATGATCATTTTGTGACCCTGTAACAAAAAAACAAAGATGGATTTAATCATATACATAATTGGAAGGTATAGTAACTTGTTAAATTGAGATGTACCTGTATTCATTTATTATTTGGAGGATATGTATCAATTTTGCAACACATAACCTTGCAGGATTGGAAAGATATAGAAGCAAGATGTATATTAAAGCATCTCTTGGGATTCTAGTGTTGAACTGATGCAATAAGTGTAGTGAACAATGAACAGGCTTGTATGGTAAGTATCTCCAGGTTTTTATGATTCTTATTATTTATTTAATAATGAGACTGATTTTTTTCCAATAATAACACACAAATTCATTATGGTTCATCTATATAACATATGGAGAAAGTAAAAAACTCTTAATTGTTATAAAGTAAAGTAGGAATTAACGTGTTTTATAAATTGCATTATAAGATAAGTTTATATCACACTTGTTATGTATAAAATAATAATGTATGTGTAAATTAAACATATGTAGTGGATGGTATAAATACATATAAATAGAAGGAGGGTTTCAAACTCATATAATTCATAACAAACATAATTTAACAGTCATTATTTAATTTATTAGGTATATAATAAAGTCAATTTTAGCCAATCTTGGTGATTGCATTAAGCAGCATAACCATCTTCAATATCTTTATCATTTGAGCTATTGTTATGCGATGGATTCTGCAACTTTGAATACACATTTTGTGCCAGCGGATTTGTTGACAACAAATGCAAACAATTTGTTTTCTGTATTCTGTATATAGATTTAAAACAACACCGTCTTAACCTTTGGGTAATTTCCGCAAGTTTTGAAAAACTTTTTATTAGGTATTCACAATGAATCAATCACATGTGTTCATGAATTTAGATGACCCTTTATGTACTTTAAGTCGATCAATTATTTAAAGGGTTATATGAGTGAATGAAAATAGGGGATACTACAGGAGAATTAGAGAATTATACAGAAGTACGCTTCATTAATTAGATGTTTGGTTACACGTTTATCACATGAAAGGGTTATATGAGTGAATGAAAAAAGGGGATACAACAGGAAAATTAGTAAATTACATAGAAATGAGTTTCATTAATTAGATGTTTGGTTACACGGTTATCACATGAAACAGTATACATATATCAACATTTGGTTCATTCACATATTTATTTTGTTCATGAGACATTACATTTGGTAACCATGTCTGATGGAGAAATCGAAAAAAAACAATCCTTGCCGACTATTACATGAAATAGTATATACATATGAACGTTTGGTTCATTAATAGAACTATCTTGTACATTAGACATTACATTTGGTAACAATGTCTGATGGAGAAATCAAAAGAACCATCCTTGCTTTCATGGTCATCTGGCATTACTAACACACATATCTATTTGATCTCATGTAGCAAGTGTCCAAAGCCACAGTATGTTCATCTTGGAGGTATATCAAATGGAGTTTAGCACAAAAAGAAAAAATATTTCGTTTGATGGCAAACCAAAATATATTGTCAAACAAAAATAAAACCAAATGTAACGGAACGGTTGAGTCTTGTGTCTTCCAAACAACAATTAAAACAAAATTAAAACAAAATCCCAAAAGCAGTTTTTATCAAATGTATTATTATTGTCATAAGCATTTGTTTTATAAAGTCTTGATGGGGCGCTTCTTGGTTGGGGTCATTCTGATTCTTCAACCACAAACCTGTTTACAAAATATATAGGGAGAAACGTGTTATTATGCGGGCAAACGTAAAAGGGTTAGCGACAAAAAGTGACAATCAATATGTGCTCACCGTCTTTGTTTCTTCTTGACGGTTAGGGTGCTATCATCACCATCCTGCTCAATGTCTACAGTTATCAGTTCAATATCCGCGTCCGAATTCTCAATAGCAACACTGCATACAACGAAACATGATTATTACGTTAAATGTATTGCAGTAGTAAGATAAATAGGGTAAAAGATATTTTGTTGTCACCCAAATGTTTTAAGGTTGCTAACCTCTTATCTTTATTATCATTTGCAGGGTTGGCCTTTATCAGTCGTTTGAATGATGGGCTGGATGTTGAAGATGTATTATTAGTTGCAATATTAGACTCATCACCTTGTACATCATTAACCGGCAGCAGTTCATTTTCTGTCGCTGAATCATCAATAACCACCCTGCAAACAATGGAATTCCATCAGTATGTGCCTTTATACAAATACATGATGTACTGATGTTTTTTTGTTGGTTTCGACTACCTTTTCCTTATCCTATCCTCTACAGGCTTGGACGGTGTAGTGAGGGTTGGCGACTGGGCGGGTGACTTGGATGATGAGCCTGTAACAGCGGTTTCATTATCAACGGTGCTTGCGCTTGTGGGTTCAGCTGATGGATTATGCGGGTCAACTTTCCAACACGTAAAACTCTCGAATGTTCCATATTCATAATATGTGTGAGATTTGATTTCAAACACGTGTGTTGTCCCAATGAGGTCAGCTATAGGTGATGGCAAGTTTGCATGATCGTCTAAACCCTGTAGAGTAAGCCGTGAGTAATGGGAATGATGTAATAGGGTGTAAGTAGTCGGGGATTTATAACTGTACCTCATCCTCATCCGACACTAA
This sequence comes from Chrysanthemum makinoi, assembly GCA_910596185.1. Classification (NCBI taxonomy): domain Eukaryota; kingdom Viridiplantae; phylum Streptophyta; class Magnoliopsida; order Asterales; family Asteraceae; genus Chrysanthemum; species Chrysanthemum makinoi. Next base: position 91,767,310 of record OU343218.1, on the reverse strand, counting down.
CGCCGAAGCTGGGAACCCGATCAATTCAACGGATGCATCATCAAAAAGGACCACCACAGTCTGCTCGGTATCATCAGAGATACCAAGTTCAAGACGATATCTGAAGGAAGCATTCAGCATATGGTAAATGTCAAGGTGAGCAATTTTATTTAACACATTCAAACAATCAAACTATAAGCTACAAATATGTCATTACCTTATTATCGGGTATTCAACTGGTCTGCTGCATGACTCGCACCAAAATCGCCCATTCTTTCTAGTAGCCCCTTTCCTGCAGTTGTCTCCCCCACATGATGGGAAATTCCATCCCTTTCTAGTACGCACATTATCAATCTTGGCCTTAATTATGAAAACGGCAGTCTGTGTATAAATAAGATTTATAAATGTTATGCACTATAAAGATAATATAGAGATGGCGGGTGCAAAATAATACATACATCATTCCTTTTATTTCGGGCCCACATGAGCAGATTCTCGATAGATCCTTCTCTTGGTTCAGAGCTGTCTACACGCGAAGCTCCTTTTGAAGCATCAGTGATGCTAACAAACAGTTGAATGATTTGTTAAAATTTGTTGGTTTTAGGATATATTCAATAATAAAAATTAGTTTCTTACCAAATGTCTGAATTCAATTCTTTAATTGCAGGAATGTCAACGGAATCTAGGAGCTGGGTGGATGAACTGCTGGATAGATAGAGCTTATCTAGCAGGTAATATTAAAGGTTAAATTTGTAAAAGAAAAGTGTTGAACATGAAAAAGGTAAATAGTCCATAAGCCACTTACTGTTATATTGTTTTGCAGAGGTGGAAGTCACCACAACAGCACACATGCCTACATGCGTCGCCTTCTTCTCAATCAACACATCAGCAAGCCCTCCCCACAGGGTCACCCGTATGGACTGGCCCCTGATTACAAAGGGAATCGAAATAAAGAGAACAGTAAGTTTCCTAATACACATTGGCAAAAATATTTTCATTTTTACAACATCCTTTGCAACAAATATAAATTTCAACCTATGATTCGCCAGGTAGAAATCAAGGTTTTCGGCTCCTGTTTTGGTATAGTTCATCCTACTAACATTTGTCACATAACCTACATCATCTGAAAGGTAAAAACTTTTATAGCAACAATATTTAAAAACAAATAATTTTAAGATACCTAAACAAACAGCACATTACCAATGAGATATTTGTTTTCTGTGGGCTGGATATGATCAAAATCAACCAATTGTAACGGATACCTAACAAATCCCTTAGATATAACCAAAGATTTCCTTATGCTTGTTGATCCATTAAACTCAAGCATGAACGTATCGTCCTTCCTGATACGAAAATCTTCTTTGTTTTGCATGACTACAAAATTTTTAACCGAATATATAGCACCCTCTTTTAACCTCAAGAAATTGTAAGCTACCGTTGCCTTGGCGGTACAATGGATAACATTTCCCTGCATCAAAAGTACGTAAGAAAAAATTGATAAACAACACATACATTTGATAACCTTTTTATTACAGATTGGCATTATTTAGGTTTTTCACACATGGATGTCAACATACTTTAGCATCAGACACCAAGAAATCAGTGCTCAAGTATCGGCCCGAAGGAGCATTTATATCCCACATCCTACAGAGCATCACTACGATCGTACCGGTCTCATCTAATTTCAATTCATCCAGGAACAATACAGCATTTGGGCCTCCGATTTCTACAGCCATAATTTTAGAAATAACGGTCCTTTTTTACTTGTACGCCTACCCACAATGTCTGGGCAGATAATGGGTTGCAGGCCTTATTTATGTAGGTTCCATTTAGTAGTGGTTTAATTGTAGATTGATCCATATTCTTTGAGGGTGCAAATTCGCAGCCCTTTTGTGTTTCCAACATTGAATATGTGTTTATTGTGAGCCTGCGTGCATTCAAGCCAGGGATATTTTCATTCAATTCGAGCCTCTTCATAAACCAAATTGAATCTGCATTGAATATGAGGGCCTCCTAAAACAAAATGAGTTGTAGTTATTTCGGTATGCATAGACATGTATGTACCGTACTTTTGGTTGTGCACAACCCCCCTTGCACATTAAATTAAGGGGGGTAAGCTTTAAGTATTATAGATTAGAGTGTCGCGTGACACGTTAATGCATCCCGAGTGTATGAGTAAAGCATCAAGTTACACGTTAGGGCATATGTTTTTTCATTATTACATATAAAATAAGCGTTAGCGCATCTGTTATTATGGTTAGGGCATCACTTGTTTTGTTATAACGTTCATTTGTATCGTTAGTGCATCAAAAAATGTGTTATGGCATCAGTTAGTTTGACAAGAGAATCATGTTATAAGTTAGAGCATCATTGTGTATGTTTAGTGCATCATTGGTCATAGTAGGGCGTCTATTTGTATGTTTAGTGCATCGTTGGTCATAATAGGGCATCCCTTTGTATGGTTAGTGTGAAAACGTAGGAGGGGGGGGGGGTGAATACGTTACCGTTTAAAAACTTTGAATCTTTTGTATTAAATCACTTATGAAGCTTGTTATAATATGAAAGTACCAATTATTGTTTGTGACTAATATAAAGCATAGTAAACCAAGATGTCACACAAGCATCAACATCAAACCACATCACAAGCAATCAGAAAAGTAAAGAGATAAAGAAAGGAAAGTGCAAACCGAACACGAGGATTTATATTGGTTCGGTCACGAATCTCCTCTCCGCCCTACTCCACTCCCCGAGTACCCAACTCGAGAGTTACTTCACTAAATCAACAAGCTCCCTTCTCGGCAGAGAAAACCTTACAATCGTCGCTTACACTTTTTCCGGTACAAAGCTAAATACCGGGTTCTAGTTCGAGGTAGAACCAACCTAACGTCGCCTATACAATATTTCCGACACTAAGCTAGATGTCGAGTTCTTTCTGGGTACAACCACTCCCGTTATGTTTTATGGCCTAACATAACAAACCTTGTATTTTATGGTACAAACACATAACCCATCTAATCTAGTTTGGTGAAAGTGTTGTGATGATGAAATAATGTTTACAATGATGATCCATGACATAAATGTCTAATGGATATGAATGACTAATCTATATGATCTTCTTAAATAAGAAGTCTTCAATCAATGAGGATATCAAGAGATCTTGAATCTTCATATGTTGATATGCTTTGGTGAATGAGGATGGCTAGATCTCCAAGCTTTCCTTGGTTGATCAAAATGTAAAGTATGCTTACAACAAAGATAAATGTTAGAAGCATTATGATCATGTGATCATGAGGGTGATTAATGTATGTTACTACATGGTTATCTATAGATCTAAAAGATGAAAGAAAGATAGAGAGAATGTGTGTTGGAAAGGATGAAGAAATTAGAAAACAATGGGTTGATGTTTATAACCAAAGTGCTAATCAAAAATATAATAATTTATTAGATTTGATATCTTAGAATATCTTCCAAAATCTTTCCAAAATCTTTTAAAGATTTAGATGACACTATACATGAGGTAATAAAAGAGTGTTTTCCTTTTTATGAAAAATACATTTAAACAAATGTATATACTTATTAAAAAGGTAAGTTACTTGTAAATAAAATGTAAGTAACCTTTTGTAAAATAAAATATCTAGTTGAGTGCTTGTCAAAATAAAATATATTTTGTCAAGTATAAGTAAACTTTAGTACTTCTATGAATATTATAGTTAGTTTACTTATACAAATAAAAGTATATATTTGTTAGACATTTTACAAAAGATGTATTTGTATAAAGGAAAATGATTTGGAGGCCTAAAAATAGGACTAATTATATGCTTAAAGGGATGTGGCAATAAGTTATTGGTTTGTGAAGAAGCGGGTCCCTCTGATGTCACCAATAGGTTATTGACACATAGGTTTAGGCATGTAATTAGTCACACCATTTATGCATACCAATCAATGCTCTTGTATAAAATACTTGTGAATGCAAAATGTAAAATGAGGTTCGAAATAGAATGGTTAACCTATTAAAATACTTAGTGACTCTAAACGTATTTTAGATGACACTATACATGAGGTAATAAAAGAGTGTTTTCCTTTTTATGAAAAATACATTTAAACAAATGTATATACTTATTAAAAAGGTAAGTTACTTGTAAATAAAATGTAAGTAACCTTTTGTAAAATAAAATATCTAGTTGAGTGCTTGTCAAAATAAAATATATTTTGTCAAGTGTAAGTAAACTTTAGTACTTCTATGAATATTATAGTTAGTTTACTTGTACAAATAAAAGTATATATTTGTTAGACATTTTACAAAAGATGTATTTGTATAAAGGAAAATGATTTGGAGGCCTAAAAGTAGGACTAATTATATGCCTAAAGGGATGTGGCAATAAGTTATTGGTTTGTGAAGAAGCGGGTCCCTCTCATGTCACCAATAGGTTATTGACACATAGGTTTAGGCATGTAATTAGTCACACCATTTATGCATACCAATCAATGCTCTTGTATAAAATACTTGTGAATGCAAAATGTAAAATGAGGTTCGAAATAGAATGGTTAGCCTATTAAAATACTTAGTGACTCTAAACGTATTTTAGATGACACTATACATGAGGTAATAAAAGAGTGTTTTCCTTTTTATGAAAAATACATTTAAACAAATGTATATACTTATTTAAAAGGTAAGTTACCTGTAAATAAAATATAAGTAACCTTTTGTAAAATAAAATATCTAGTTGAGTGCTTGTCAAAATAAAATATATTTTGTCAAGTATAAGTAAACTTTAGTACTTGTATGAATATTATAGTTAGTTTACTTGTACAAATAAAAGTATATATTTGTTAGACATTTTACAAAAGATGTATTTGTATAAAAGAAAATGATTTGGAGGCCTAAAAATAGGACTAATTATATGCCTAAAGGGATGTGGCAATAAGTTATTGGTTTGTGAAGAAGCGGGTCCCTCTCATGTCACCAATAGGTTATTGACACATAGGTTTAGGCATGTAATTAGTCACACCATTTATGCATACCAATCAATGCTCTTGTATAAAATACTTGTGAATGCAAAATGTAAAATGAGGTTCGAAATAGAATGGTTAACCTATTAAAATACTTAGTGACTCTAAACGTATTTTAAACATTCTAAATGATTTGTTAATGGGTTTGATCATAATGCCACATAACAAACATGTACGAACCTGTGTTGTAACATATGAGCACTTGAGACATCGAGAGGTGTTGAATGTATGTTGAGACAAAATGTGATTACAAATAACTTGTACATTTTACGTTATGTATTACAAGTTACATGTTTGTCATCAATCAAAACAAATGAGACTGTACAGATTAAATATCGTAATATTTGCACTAACAGTTAGTGAATCAATGAACACATTAGGGCATCATGTTACAAAATTAAGGCATCGAGAATGTATGGTTAGTGCATCAAGTGACAAATTCAGGGCATAAAATGTGTTCTGACGTGTTTATGGATAATAAGCCGAGGAAATAATGGGAGACCCTTAGAAGATTGCCCGAACGAGAAGATTCAATGAATGGTTGGGGTATAGCATTTAGAGTTTGTGGTGATCGTGTAATCGTTATTGGTGGGCCGAGAACTATTGGGTATGGGTTCATTGAAGTGAATTCATGGGTCCCAAGAGACGGGTCGCCTCATTGGGCGATGCTTAGGCGGAAGCAGTCGAGAAACTTTGTGTACATTTGTGCCGTGATGGGCTGCTGAAGTTGGTGTTTTCATGGGCATATGATTCTTGATCATGGGTATTTTAGTGTTATTTTAGTGTCTTATAATATTTGTTGTGTATCAGTTTTCCTATTTGCGCCTTGTTGTCATCCAACTATTTGTAGACAATAGAAATCTTGTAGTATTTATCAAGTATTGCTCTTTTCTTTATCCTTCTGTACTTTTAATAACTGAAAACATACCATCCGCTGTTGCAATACTAGTTTCGTTATCTTTTCATCATATGATGCTGATTTATTCAGTTGGTTTTGTAATCTTTTCAAAAAGTGTCATCTTTTTAATATTCTTGGCTATTGCATTTTTCAAAAACATTAGGTGGTAGAATGGCATGCATTTGAAAGCTCTTCCTACAAAAGAGTTGATAAAGAAAATCTGTGAGCAATGGAGAAGCGTCGGCATCCTCAATGAATCCAAAGGGCTTTTTATATAAGTAAGAGTTCTGTTCCAAATATTCTCATGTGAACAACTAATTGGTGAATCTGTTTTGTTTAATTGGTGCATCTGTTTTGTTTAGTTGGTGCATCTGTTTTGTTTATTTGGTGCATCTGTTTTGTTTATGTCTACAATGATAGATGCTGGATATCGTATATCTGGAACTCATGTGAACCCATTAGGTCTAAAATCTGATGCTCCTATGGAGGTCATATGGGATATCATGTGTTGTTAGGTAAGCTAAAATTTTATATTTTTTTGTGTTTTTTTTCTACGTCCACACTGTATTTTTCTATGCTTAAGATTGATGCCTTTTTCTTGTCATTTTGAAGGTTAAAAATCATCTGGTGAAACCCCAGCCACCAGAGTATTCTGGAAGTGTGATCTTAGCCAAGGAACCTGTGCTTCAGATATGCTTATATTCAATGCCATAAATACCCTTCAGAGTGGACTAAATTGACATATTTTGAAATAATATACCATTGTCTTGACTGTTTAGATTCTTCTGTGGCAAATATGTTTTTCATCGAAATTATATGACAATGATATCTAATTGGTGCATTTGTCTTGTTTAATTGGTGCGTGTTTTGTTTAGTTGGTGCATCTGTTTTGTTTATTTGGTGCATCTGTTTTGTTTAGGTCTGTAGTGATAAATGTTGGATATGATATCTCTAGAACTCATGTGAACCCATTAGGTCTAAAATCCGATGCTCCTATGGAGGTCATATGGGATATCATGCACTGTTTGGTAAGCTAAAATTTTCTATTTTTTTGTGTTTTTTTCTACGTGCACACTGCATTTTTCTATGCTTAAAATTGATGCCCTTTTCTTGTCATTTTGAAGGTTAAAAATCATCTGGTGAAAGCCTAGCCACCAGAGGATTCTGGAAGTGTGATCTTAGCCAAGGAACCCATGCTTCAGGTATGCTTATATTCATTATTAATCTAATGCCACAAATACCCTCAGTGTGGACTAAATTAACATATTTTGAAATGATTAACAACAGGTTAGTTTTTGCTCTTGTGATTGCATCACTTAGCAAAGCTCAAGCAAAGAAGGTGGCCCATTTTCTTCCAAATCCCGAAAGGCATTGGGGCCCAAAACTAAGGGATGGGCTTACTATTACTAGCAAACACGCATCTCTTCTGGCCTAGAAACAGTTAATGAGATTCTTAAAAATAGTAAAGAATAAGGTGAAGAACCTGAAGCCAAGCGTAAGAAGACACAATATTCTACTTCAATTTCATGATAAAAGACTAAAAATGGAAGCTTTTTATACACCTCACTCTTGATCTTATTCTGCATTTATGTGAAGAGAGTGAATCCAACTTGTATTCTCAGCAGTGAACTGCCCTTTTCGATTAATAATGCAAAAAAGAGTTGTAAATTACTTGAAGGGTAGCCCATATCGAAGTTTAGAAATCTTGAACTGCAGACTGAAGTCTGTTTTTTGTGTGTGTGTGTGTGTGTGTGTTTTTTATTATTATTTTATCATTAATTGAAATTCTATGTATTATTTTGAACGAATATATGTAACTAGCTATATGTATTCCTTAGCAATTGAGTTTCTCTGATTTGTTTACTCGAGTTATTTTAGTTTTTTGTCGGCCGACTATAGTTGCTTTGCGATGTTTACTATAGATTCAATGACATATTTAGTCATATTTAGTTAACCTCTTAGGTTTTTGTCACTTGTACACACAAAAACAATAAAGTGTCATGAAATAAGTAACTATTAACTGATGAAAGAATAAGTTGGTGTTGCTGCAGGTAAGTTTCCATGATGGTTTGATTTGTTATAATTGTGTTTGGTGGATCAAGATTTGAACAACATCTTCATTATTTAAACTAGTTGGTACCTCGTATATGAATAAAGGTGCATTAATCTAAAAATAATAATTGCTCAATGAGAATTAATTTGCTCATCATAACAATGATAAAATGAAAGGTGCATCAGTGTTAGAAACAAAAAGGTGCACCAATGTTAAAATAGAATGAATCATATAAATAAGAATTAATTTACAAAAGTATCGAATAACACAAACTGTATATACAAAAACATCATTATATCAATGAGCTGATGAATTCATAAAAAAGAGAAAATACGGAAATTTATCAAATACAAAAAAAGTATCGAACAACGAATACAAGAAGATTCATTCTTGATATTACATTTTGGAAGGTCCATAAACTGAGTGACTTGGGCGCTTTTGTATCTGCTTGTCGGGATCTTTCTCTGGGCAGGACCTCAAGGTATGTCCTTATTTCTTCTCGCAAGTGAGGTAGAGTCGTCTTTTCTTAGGAGACTCGTCTTCATTACTTAGGATCTCATACATGGACATAAATCAATATAAACTATTCATAAAAAACTGCATCAGTTTATAACAGAAAGGTGCAACATAGTGGATAATAATACTATAAATTGTAGTAAAATGTATTAATTGTTAAACCTGAAGGTAGCTTTGATAGACACATAATCTCCATATCGCTGGTAATTATTTTTAGCTTCATTATCTGCCCTGAATAAGCTACACAAACAATAATCATCATCTTTGTAATAATCAACAATATAACCTATAGAATACGTTTGCTTACTTAGAAACATCTCCACTGCCATTTGTGTGTCGTGATCCTCAATAAAAATGTTGATGTCGCACCTAATATTCTTGCAATCTACATTCAGAAGCCATCATACATTTCTTTCATTAGCCTAAAAGCTCTAACCACACCAACATTCGCGTTCGAAACATAAAACAAGAAGTTATATTAGGAGTAACCCAAATCCCTAGAATTCTTCAAAAACTATATCTTCTTCCTAAACTAGATATCATTATGAACTTCTAGAAACTTGTATACCACATGCATATCACCATCTATTATCCAGAGCCTTAATTATGCTAAGCACCCAATTTCACAAGAGGTATTTCCCCTATGTGATTTCTTACTACTACTACTACTACTTCGCCAGTTTCACTCATATCAACTATACTTTTTCCGTTTACCTGTTAGGAATTAGAAATTCCATAGTGAAGAGTCGGTCACCCCAAATATAATCTAGCATAAGTTAGCTCGTAGACATATCGTTATTTACTATTTCATTAGTTAGTTATTTAGTTTAGAGCAACACCGTGGAGGACGGACGGGTCTTTACCCACCGTGGAGGACGGACGGGTTATTTACTATTTCATTAGTTAGTTATTTAGTTTAGAGCAACACCGTGGAGGACGGACGGGTCTTTACCCACTGTATTCCTGATCCACAGTCCGAAGGAGGACATATAGTATGTAACTATAAATACCCTCTACCTCCCAAGGTAGAGGGTTGGACCTTTCACTCAATCTAACCTTTCTTTCTTTGTTTACTTTCTCTCTCTAGAAAGGCTCCCACCTTCTACTTTCTCTCTCTAAACTCTTAAACCATACGCCTAATATTATTATGTTATGATGTGTTTGTGAAATCCAATATCTTACATTACCACTGCTTCCCTTATCAATGCTTTTTGGCTTACCACTTCTTTAGTTATCAATACTAACAGCTTTACCATTGTTACGACTGCTATATTTTTCAAGTCTTTTTTAAACTTCCATTACAACTAAAACATTTCAGTTTCGGATCATCACTAGAATATGGATTGTATTCGGTTCCAACTTAACTTCAAAACCTCCTTTCGTAGCATAACATTTATAAAAATCAAATGACTTAATCAATGATGAAAATCATTTAAGCATTTATATCAAACATATAAAATCAGTGCATCACAGTGTAAGATCACCGCATAACAGTTACCTGCAAAGGACCAGCAACATCAAATCTTTCTTTTAATATCAAAATGAGTTCAAATTGTAATTTACATTCGTATTTTGGGACAAAGGTAGTAACTTAAGTGACTTTAGTAATATCTAATTCATTTTAGAACATCACCAGAATTAGATTCTACATGAAAAGTTGGTGCATCATAGTGTAAAATCAATGCATCATTATCATAAAATTTCATTTAGGCATTTTATCAAACATCTTGTGTGCAGTTCTTGTAAACATCATTTCAAGTCATTTTTTTCTCAAATTTGCTTCAAATAACCAATCTATACAATGCATCATGTTACAAAAACACTTAAAACGATACATTTGATGCATGTTTTACTGACCAGGTCTTAATATTTATAGTGTCTCGCTATACCTATGGTCTACCCTAATGCACTAACGGGCAGTGTACCCGGTCGTGTGTAGTGTAGTAAATGGTAAAGCCGAGGTTGTCCCAAGAGCTATGTGTGTCGGATAATTACTAAGTCTAATTGTCAGAGAATATAAATGGTTTGATAAGGTTATAATTAATTAAACTACGAATGCAGAATATAAAAGCAATTAAATGGTAGAAAGGAAATCAATAGAGGAATAGTGGTGCTAACCTAGTCAATACTCCTAACTAGTTATGTCTACGTCTACCTACTTCCAATTACTTCAGGTGGGTCAAATTCGAGAGACGCATTTGGTCAATTCGCCTCTAACCTATCGCAAATATGCCACCACAGAGAAATCAAGCGCACCGCCATAAGTCCCGTTGTTCCCTGGTCCCTGCCGAAGCATTAGTACCGCTACATGCTAGATTCTAAATAGTGAGTGCCCAGCCATTAGGAACTTAGACACTACACCCCCAATTCTTAAGTTCATCCAAACGATAGGTGATCAGTTGGTCAAATTGCACAAGTAGAAAGGGTCGCCAGTTGGTCATATCTTACCCTTCCCGTCTCAGTCCGCTCACCTAGGGTCAGTTGGTCATATCTCCTAGGCAATTGGCCTCTACCGCCATTCAAAACTACCGAAACAGGGATGACTACCAAAGAACTATGCATGCATACACTTAGAAATAATTGTACGGAAGTAAAGGTAAACGCAAACAAAACAATTAAGGAATCATAAATAGGCTAGCACCAAAGGGTGCTTAGCCGTTCATATTAATCATGCACATCAATTCAATATTCAAAGGTACGAAATACATGAATTGAATGTAAAAGAAATAATAAACGCTAAAGCTTATCGTAATGGTGTGACTTATCCTTGGAAACAAACTCCGTATGCTTCCCTAGACCTTCCTTGAGTATTTTCCCACGCTCTGAGTATTTGTGTGGAATGGGATGATTAGAAATGCGAAATTGTGGGGTATTTATAGGCCAGGTCCGGGTTACGGCGTAACCAATAGATGAGTTACGCCGAACCTTCTATTCCGTCGAAAAGCACTAGATCTGCTAGTTACGGCGAACCTTATAGTGTTACCCGTAGTCTTCAATAACCCGTTACGTCGTATTGATGCATGTTGTTACGGCAGAAGTATCAGCCGGGCGTGGAACCCTGACCTAAAGTTACGTCGTAATCTTTGGAAGGAGTTACGCCGTAACCTCTGATGAGTTGGACTTGGGTCACGCAATAGTTACGTCGTAATGTGAGAGACGAGTTACGCCGTAACCTCTTCAAAATAAGCATACTATGATAAATCCTTAGTAACGTTTCTTTTTCCGCGTCTCTTTAGCTCCAATGCTCGCAATTTACCTGAAAGTGTAAAATAATGGAAAACAAGCCTAAATCCATATAAATGATATAAATAACGAGCATTAACGGGGGAAATTGACACTTAATATTCAGACTATTTGATGTTATCAAATATCCCCCCACTTAACTCTACTTGCCCTCAAGTAGACCTTATTAGATAGATTCCTAAAAAGATATCTCCCAAAACCTGGAAAATATGAGTTTACAAATCCCTTATGCTAGAATAAAACAAAGCCGAACACCTCGCGAAAGGGGAACAAACACTCAAATCTCTCAAATATTCTAAGTGTCAATTTCGAGGTGATCACACAATCGCACAGTCATAGCATGTATTCTATCATAAGCTTGGCGGTTACACAAATCTCCACCACTGGAGTTAAGGGCTAAACAATTCTCGAAGGGAATATGGGCAGACACGACAAAGGTTAAGGGGTGACTCGTCATTACTAACATGTCACAGCGGAGTGGACAAAATCAATGATACATGACCAAATCCATGGCCAAGACACCAAAGATTACTCGCTGCATCACCTAGACATGCTTCATGACTAAAGGGTAGGATAAGACATGGGATGTATAATTGGTGTAAAATGAAAACAAGCAGGTAGTCTATATCTATAACTAAGTCATCACCACTTTCATCCCCAAAGTTCAAGCTTAGAAGTCTAGAGACCGGATCATGAAATGCAAGGTAGATGTGTCATTAGAGGACGTCGTGATTGGTACACTACCTTTTCTTGGTATTACTCCAACTTCAATCTACAAATGTGACCGAGGTGGCCTCCTCGATACTAAACAATAAAGCTCATACTATAGTGCTTATAACATCGCACTTTACAAAATCATAACTGAATCAACCATTTTTTTTTCGATTTTTTTTTTGTTGAAACATACATGATAACATAACATCCCCCCACTTGAAATGAACAATAGGAATTCGGGGGGTCTTCAATGATCTTCATAATTGTTGTTGATGAAAGCGTGATTTCCAAACCTTTCCACTCGAACCTTGAACTTAGGCAAATGATGACTTCCCCATTACAAATAAAGACTACAGGGTAGGCTAAGGTGTAAGGGTGTAACGAAACAATATATTGGGTTGGCAAAATGAAAGGAATTTTACCGGGTAGTGTATCTAGGGTATCTTGCACTAAAGGGGAGTGCAACAAAAGGGTTTCACATGGGGTTCGAAAAGTCGAGGTGACTAATCGATAGACTCACAATGGTAGGTCTTGTTGGGTGATAATCCTATAATACAGCCTTCTAAAACTAAAAGTCCAAATACATCGAGCTAACTCAACATACCTTGTCTATGGTCTCGAAATGATGCAAAGGCCAACTTCTAAAGTTTACAAACTAACGCAGACACTCATAATTTGGTGGATTTTAGTAAAATATAGGAAACGGATAAGGCTAATCTCACCATGTAATATCAAGGGTTGTATGTGCTCGGCTAAGGTCTAATCTAGTTAGGTTCGGTAAAACATGTCAAAATATTAAAATGGCATAATTTTTCAAAATAAACTATAAAAATGAGGGCGAAATAAAGTTCAAGAGATAATTCTACTCCCGTCCCCCCACTTGAATTGTACAAAGTCCCTTTTGTACTAGGCATTAAAATAAAGGTGAAGAGAAAGGTAGAATTAGAGCGAGAACTTCCCTGAAATTTGCTCCAAGAAGAAGGCCTACAAAAAAGGATCGTGCCTTCGTTAAAGCGTCATGAGCAAACTTCAATCGCTGAAATCACAATACCGAAAAGCATAATTCTAAAAAGAAAAAAAAAATGAAAAACAAACCTAACTCACTTTTGTAGGAATCACGGTTGCATTTAGTGAATGCAACAAGCCTTTTAAACCACTTGGTGTCCCAAGTGGACGAGTAAAGTCTCGTGAGGGTTACGGGAACACACTCACACAAAGTTCATTTAAAAACTAATACAAGGCTACTGTGTTTTAAAATGAAAGAATTAAAGCAGATGAGAGTTACGTCGAATCTAATAAGGGAGTTACCGTAACTTGCAAAACCTGGTATGAGCTGAGAAGCGAATGGTTGCCGAACTAATGAGATGGTATTACACCGTAGTTGGTAATGCGTCAAGAATTCAGCTGCTAAAATGTTGGTTACGGCGTAATCACCAAGATGAGTTACGTAACTGCTGTGACAAGAAGCAAGCAGCAGTAATTTACTTGTTTCCCTGCAAAAACGGTTAGAAAACACAAAACCCAAAGAAAGGAAATAAAACAAAAGAAATGGATAATTCGTTGTTCTAAAAGAGCACTTTTTTTTATTAACGAGTCTTTAAGTTAGACTTAGAGCCTCAGGGCTACTAGACTGGTGCGAAGAATTCATCACGAGATAGCTTACTAACATCCTGCCCATAATAAATCTTTGCGCGGTGTCCGTTTACCTTAAAATATACTCCCTCCTTGTTATGAACTTCAATAGTCCCATAAGGGAATACCTTATTTACTGTGTATGGGCCAACCCAACGAGATCTCATTTTTCCAGGAAATAATTTGAGTCTTGAGTTGAAAATAAGAACTTACTGTCCTACCTCGAACCTTTTTCTCCTTTATTCGCTTATCGTGCCATCTTTTGGTCTTGTCTTTGTATGCCCTGGCATGATCGTATGCTTCGCCTCGTAATTCCTAAACCGGTTTATTTGGGAAAATCTATGTTCCTTGATTATATCACCCAAATTGGCATTTTTGAGAGCCCAATATGCTTTATGTTCCAATTCAACGGGAAGATGACATGCTTTTCCGTAAACAATCTTAAAAGGGGTGCTTCCAATAGGAGTTTTGAAGGCCGTTCTGAATGCCCATAATGCCTCATCGAGTTTATCGGACCAATCTTTTTCATGCATCTGACGGATTTCTCCAAAATTCGTTTGAGTGCCCTGTTGGTGTTCTCAGTTTGCCCATTGGTTTGTGGGTGATAAGGTGTAGACATTCGATGGAGTACCCCGTATCTCTTCAGAACTTTCTCCATAATAGCATTGCAAAAGTGCATCCCTCGATCACTAATGATGGTCTTAGGGACCCCAAACCTGGAGAATAATCTTTTCTAAAAGCGAATGACACTCCTAGCGTCACAAGTCTGTAGGGCCTCTGCTTCAACCCACTAGAAACGGAATCGACAGCTACAAGGATATAACTTTTATTTTTCGATGGAGTGAAAGGTCCCATAAAATCGATCCCCCAAACATCAAAAACCTCACATACCATAATATTGTTGAGTGGTATCTGATTACGAGAAGAGATGTTCTCTGCCCTCTGACAAGCGTCACAATCCCTAACATGCTTTGCGGAATCTTTGAAATTACTTGGCCAAAAGAATCCGGCCTCATAAACCTTTCGAGCAGTATTGTCGGCACCATAATGTCCTCCTGCAGGACCGTTGTGGCAATGTTCTAGAATTTGTCTTTGCTCTTCCCCAAACACGCATCTTCGAATAATACCATCAGGGCATGATTTAAAAAGGAACGGATCATCCCAGAAGTAATATTTAAGATCCGAGAAGAACTTTTTCTTTTGGTCGTGGCTTTTGTTGCTAGGTAACACTTTGGCTGCTAGGTAATTAGCGAAATCTGTACCACGTTCGATACTAGAATCTTTAATTCTAACAGCCATTAGGTGGTGTTCGTCGGGGAAGAGTCCCGGATAGTCTCTCATCAAGTTCTTCGAGCTCAGGGTTTTCTAATCGTGAAAGGTGATCAACTGCTAAGTTTTCAGCTCCTTTCTTATCCTTGATTTCAATTTTAAATTCTTGCAGCAGCAGTACCCATCTAATCAACCTTGGTTTGGCATCCTGCTTATTAAATAAGTACTTCAAAGGAATGGTCAGTAGACAATAGTTTTTGGCATAACTAAATAAGACCTAAATTTATCAAAGGTATATACTACATCCAGGAGATCTTTTTCAGTGGTTGTATAATGCTCTTGTGCCTCATTTAAGGTTTTACTAGCATAATAAATGGGTTTAAATTTCTTATCCGCCCTCTGTCCTAAATGCTCCTACAGATAATCACTAGTATCGCACATGAGTTCAAAATCGCCCCCCAAGTGGAGCAATAATAACCGGGGCAAGTAATTAGTTTTTCTTTTTAAAATGTCAAAGGATTTCTTGCAATCATCGTTAAAATCAAATTTAGCGTCTTTCATTAGGAGTTGGGTCATGGGTTTGCGTTTTGAAAAATCTTTTATAAAACGTCTATAAAATCCCGCATGCCCAAGAAAACTCCTAATGCCTTTTAAGTTGGTCGGATAAGGTAGTCGAGAAATAACATCCACCTTAGCTTTGTCAACTTCAATCCCAGTTTGAGAAATTTTATGCCCCAAAACAATACCTTCTTTAACCATAAAATGACATTTTTCCCAATTAATGACAAGGTTGGTTTCTTCAACACGCTAAGCATTTTAGATAGATTATTAAGATAGGATGAGAAGGAGTTACCAAAAACCGAAAAGTCATCCATGAAGACTTCCATAAAGTCTTGACACATATAAGAGAATATAGCAGTCATGCACCGTTGGAATGTGTGAGAGCATTACATAGTCCAAAAGGCATTCTTCGGTAGGCGAATGTTCCGTAAGGGCAGGTGAATGTTGTCTTTTCTTGGTCCTCGGGGCAATCGAATTTGAAAAATAACCTGGGAATCCATCGAGGAAGCAGTAATACTCATGTCCAGATAGTCTTTCTAGCATCTGATCGATAAACGGAAGAGGGAAGTGATCCTTTCGTGTGGCATCATTTAATTTCCTATAGTCAATGCACACCCTCCAGCCAGTGACTGTCCTAGTTGGTATCAGTTCATTATCTTCATTGGTTACCACTGTCATTCATCCCTTTTTTGGCACAATGGGGCTAACCCAAGGGCTATCGGAAATAGCATAAATTAGTCCTGCATCCAGGAGCTTAATGATATCCCTATTTTGCTCGGAAATAGCATAATAGGGTTTAATCTCCTTTGTGGTTGCACTACGGGCTTAAAATCATCTTCTATAAGTATCTTGTGGGAACAATATGAAGGGTTAATTCCTTTAATGTCAGAGACCTTCCATGCAATTGCCCTCTGTGCTTGCTTAAAACTTGTAGTAATGACTCCTTTTCTTTGTTAGATAACAGAGAAGAGATCACAACAGGATAATTTTTATCTCCATTGATAAATGCATATTCTAAATGAGGAGGTAACTCCTTAAGTTTCGGGGGAGCATTAGCTTCTTCTGGGGTTTTTGCTGAACATACTGTCTCGATTGTTCTTGGTCGTTCCTCTGCTTTCGCCGTCGCTAGATATCCCATCATTATCATCGATTTAATGATCTCAGAGGATCGGGAAGAAAACATTCCGGGCATGTTTCAAAGTGTTAGTTTCGATAAGGTCGAGATCATCAAGGTTGTCATCGGTGAAAGAAGCATATCTCATGGATTTTTCCAGGTCGAAAATAATCTTGTCATTACCAATTTCCAATGAAATTTTCTTGTTGAAGACATCAATCATAGCGTGTGCTGTAGCAAGAAAGGGTCTTCCGAGCAAAATAGGGATATCATTCTCTTCCATATCCAGAACCAACGAAGTCGACCGAAAAATAAATTTATCGATCATTACAAGAACATTTTCAGCTATCCCTTTTGGATATTGAGTAGACTTATTAGCCACCACACATTCTAGTTGGTTTTAGCTCTCCTAATTCCAAACGTGAATAAAGAGAGAATGGCATAAGACTAATGCTTGCCCTAAGGTCGGCAAGGGCTTGTTGAATAAAAATCCCCGATAGTGCAGGGTAAAGTGAAACTCCCTGGATCTTCTTCTTTGAGAGGCATATTTTTTAAAAGGGCTGCAGAAAGCATCTTGTTTAAAGTAACTGCGGTCCGGGTCGCAGAGACTTCTATGGGTAAGGAGATCTTTCTAAATTTGGCATATTTTGGCATTTGCTCCAAGGCTTCAACGAGAGGAATATTAATGCTGAGTTGTTGAATTTTCTCCACGAATTTTTGAAATAGCCACCCGTTCTGTTCTTTTTCTAATCCTTCTGGAAATGGAATTGGTGGAATGTAGGGACGGACCTTTTCGACAGAAGGTTGAGCTCTTGTTCTTTATTGTAATCTTGGGGTGTTTCGTTAGTCAGATCATTCGAGTTCGAAGGGTAAGCTGGTTCCTTATAGTTTAATCCACTTCTAGTTGTAATTTGCAGGCCAGATCTCGAGGATTTTGTTCTGGCGTGCTAGGCAAGTCATCCTTCATCCCTTACTCTTGATAGATTTCTGCCAGTTTCCCCACTGATTTTCAAGTCTTCTAATAGTAAGCTGCTTGTGTTCTAAGTTGACTTTGTCGTAATCTCGCTTGAGGATTCCAGAACCAAAAATTGCGTTCCTTTCATATTTTCTGCTGGATTCATTTAATCGAGCCACTTCACAAGCCTTTCAAGATCCATGGCACTCTCCCATCAATTTGGGTTTAACGAACTTGTGTTTAACCATTCTTGACTTTCTTCGGTCAGGGATTGAATGTCTACTTCAAATTC
>OU343218.1:91637781-91748974 GCA_910596185.1 Chrysanthemum makinoi | reverse complement strand
GGTAATTAGCGAAATCTGGTACCACGGTTCGATACTAGAATCTTTAATTCTAAAGACCATTAGGTGTTCGTCGGGGAAAGAGTCCCGGATAGTCTCTGTATCAAGTTCTTCGAGCTCAGGGTTTTCTAATCGTGAAAGGTGATCACTGCAAGTTTTCAGCGCTTTCTTATCCTTGATTTCAATTTTAAATTTGCAAAGAAGAAACCCATCTAATCAACCTTGGTTTGGCATCCTGCTTATTAAATAAGTACTTCAAAGCAGAATGGTCAGTGTAGACAATAGTTTTGACCAAATAAGACCTAAATTTATCAAAGGCATATACTATAGCCTGGAGTTCTTTTTCAGTGGTTGTATAATGCTCGGTGTGCCTCATTTGTTTTACTAGCATAATAAATGGGTTTAAATTTCTTATCCAGCCTTCTCGTCCTAAAACCGCTCCTACAGACATAATCACTAGTATCGCACATGAGTTCAAAATCCCCCCAAAGGAGCAATATAACCGGGGCAAAGTAATTAGTTTTTCTTTTAAAAAGTCAAAGGATTTCTTGCAATCATCGTTAAAATCAAATTTAGCGTCTTTTCAGAGTGGGTCATGGGTTGGCGGTTTGAAAAATCTTTATAAAACGTCTATAAAATCCCGTATGCCCAAGAAAACTCCTAATGCCTTTTAAGTTGGTCGGATAAGGTAGTCGAGAAATAACATCCACCTTAGCTTTGTCAACTTCAATCCCAGTTTGAGAAATTTTATGCCCCAAAACAATACCTTCTTTAACCATAAAATGACATTTTCCCAATTAAGGACAAGGTTGGTTTCTTCACATCTGGCAAGCATTTTAGATAGATTATTAAGATAGGATGAGAAGGAGTTACCAAAAACCGAAAAGTCATCCATGAAGACTTCCATAAAGTCTTGACACATATAAGAGAATATAGCAGTCATGCACCGTTGGAATGTGGCGGGAGCATTACATAGTCCAAAAGGCATTCTTCGGTAGGCGAATGTTCCCGTAAGGGGGTGAATGTTGTCTTTTCTTGGTCCTCAGGGGCAATCGGAATTTGAAAATAACCTGGGAATCCATCGAGGAAGCAGTAATACTCATGTCCATAGTCTTTCATCTGATCGATAAACGGAAGAGGGAAGTGATCCTTTCGTGTGGCATCATTTAATTTCCTATAGTCAATGCACACCCTCCAGCCAGTGACTGTCCTAGTTGGTATCAGTTCATTATCTTCATTGGTTACCACTGTCATTCCTCCCTTTTTTGGCACAATGGGGCTAACCCAAGGGCTATCGGAAATAGCATAAATTAGTCATGCATCCAGGAGCTTAATGATATCCCTATTTTGCTCGGAAATAGCATAATAGGGTTTAATCTCCTTTGTGGTTGCACTACGGGCTTAAAATCATCTTCTATAAGTATCTTGTGGGAACAATATGAAGGGTTAATTCCTTTAATGTCAGAGACTTTCCATGCAATTGCTCTCTTGTGCTTGCTTAAAACTTGTAGTAATGACTCCTTTTCTTTGTTAGATAACAGAGAAGAGATCACAACAGGATAATTTTTATCTCCATTGATAAATGCATATTCTAAATGAGGAGGTAACTCCTTAAGTTTCGGGGAGCATTAGCTTCTTCGGGTTTTTGCTGAACATACCGTCTGATTGTTCTTGGTCAGTTCCTCCTCGTTTCGCTTCTTCGTCATAGATATCCCATCATTATCATCGAATTTTAATGATCTCAGAGGATCAGGAAGAAAACATTCCTGGGCATGTTTCTAAGTGTTAGTTTCGATAAGGTCGAGATCATCAAGGTTGTCATCGGTGAAAGAAGCATATCTCATGGATTTTCCAGGTCGAAAATAATCTTGTCATTACCAATTTCCAATGAAATTTTCTTGTTGAAGACATCAATCATAGCGTGGGCGTAGCAAGAAAGGGTCTTCCGAGCAAAATAGGGATATCATCCTCTTCCCTATCCAGAACCAAGTTCGGCGGGAAAATAAATTTATCGATCATTACAAGAACATTTTCAGCTATCCCTTTTGGATATTGAGTAGACTTATTAGCCAGCTCGACACACATTCTAGTTGGTTTTAGCTCTCCTAATTCCAAACGTGAATAAAGAGAGAATGGCATAAGACTAATGCTTGCCCCTAGGTCGGCAAGGGCTTTGTTGAATAAAATTCCCCCGATAGTGCAGGGTAAAGTGAAACTCCCTGGATCTTCTTCTTTGAGAGGCATATTTTTTAAAAGGGCTGCAGAGCATCTTTGGTTTAAAGTAATCTGTGTCCGACGAGACTTCTATGGGTAAGGAGATCTTTCATAAATTTGGCATATTTTGGCATTTGCTCCAAGGCTTCAACGAGAGGAATATTAATGCTGAGTTGTTGAATTTTCTCCATGAATTTTTGAAATAGCACCCGTTCTTGTTCTTTTCTAATCCTTCCTGGAAATGGAATGGTGGAAATGTAGGGACGGACCTTTCGACGAAATGGAGCCTCCTTGTCTTTATTGTAATCTTGGGGTGTTTCGTTAGTCAGATCATTCGAGTTCGAAGGGTAAGCTGGTTCCTTATAGTTTAATCCACTTCTAGTTGTAATTTCATGAGCCGATCTCGAGGATTGTTTTCTGTCGTGCTAGGCAAGTCACCTTCATCCTTACTCGATAGATTCTGCCATTTTTCCCACTTGATTTTCAAGTCTTCTAATAGTAGCTGCTTGTGTTCTAAGTGCTTTGTCGTAATCTCGCTTGAGATTCGAACCAAATTTTGCGTTCTCATCATATTTTCTCACTGGATTCTTTAACGAGCCACTTCACAAATTTTCAAGATCCATCACTCTCCCATCAATGGGTTTAAACGAACTTGTGTTTAACCATCTTGAATCTTCGGTCGGGATTGAATGTCTACTTCAAATTCCTCCGATTTTTATCACAGATTGTATATCTATAGGATCTTCATCCCGCTCTTCGTTCCATGATGAAGAATGGAGCGCAATTTCAACTTTTTCCATCCTTTACTGGCAGTCATTAAAGGGATAGGTTCTTTAGAGTCTAACAATTGTCGAGTCTTTATGTTCAACCCATTGTAGAATATTTGCAGTTGCTCGTGTTTGTTGAGTTTATGCTCGGGGCATTTTAGGATGGCTTCGTTAAATCTTTCCCAAGCTGTAAATAGCGGTTCATCGTGGAATTGGCTAAACCTCCTAATTTCATCGACCTGTTGAAGGATTTTTGCAGGGGTTCGATATTCCTTAAGAAAAGCCTTCTTAAAGGTGTTCCATGTTGTAATAGATCCTGATGGAAGTTTTTTTTAACCAATCTCTAGCTCTTCCTTTTAGGGTAAAAGGAAAAGCCCTCATCATAACATGATCTCTTGAGACTCCAGGTGCGTGGAATAAATCTGCGATTTCACATACCTTCGCTATGTGTTCGTGCTTCTTCGCGTCTTTGGTCCCATAAAAGCCAGCATCTTTTTAGTTCATCAAGACAGAGTCCCCAAAATTAATTTAACATTCTTCAAGAGCTAGGAATGGTGATCCCCTGTTTACTATTAGATGTGGTGAGATAATCGTTCATATTAAGAGTCATAGTATCAAAACAAAACTTAAATAAAAATCCTAATATAACCACCCAACGCGCCAAAAACTTGATGCATGTTTTACTGACCATGTCTTAATATTTATAGTGTCTCATACCTATGGTTCTACCCTAATGCACTAACGGGCAGTGTACCCGGTCGTGTGTAGTGTAGTAAATGGTAAAGCCGAGGTCAGTCCTAAGAGCTTATGTGTGTCGATAATTACTAAGTCTAATTGTCGAGAATATAAAATGGTTTGATAAGGTTATAATTAATTAAACTACTTAATGCAATATAAAAGCAATTAAATGGTAAAAAGGAAATCAATAGAGGAATAGTGGTGCTAACCTAGTTAATCCTCCTAACTAGTTATGTCTACGCCTACCTACTTCCAATTACTTCTGTGGGTCAAATTGAGAGGACAAAGATTTGGTCAATTCGCCTCTAACCTATCATCAAAGATGCCACCACAGAGAAATCAGCGCACTGGCCATAAGTCCCGTTGTTCCCTGGTCCCCAAGCCGAAATCATTAAGTACCGCTACATGCTAGATTCTAAATAGTGAGTGCCCACGCTAGGAACTTAGACACTCACCCCCTAATTCTAAGTTCATCCAAACGATAGGTGATCAGTTGGTCAAATCGCACAAGTAGAAAGGGTCATCAGCTGGTCATATCTTACCCTTCCCTGCCCTCAAATCGCCACCTAGGGTCAGGCTTGGTCATATCTCCTAGGCAATTGGCCTCTACCGCCATTCAAAACTACCAACCAGGGGTGACTATCAAAGAACTATGCATGCATACACTTAGAAATAATTGTACGGAAGTAAAGGTAAACGCAAAACAAAAACTCTTATGAATTATAAATAGGCTAGCACCAAAGGGTGCTTAGCCGCTCATATTAATCATGAACATCAATTCAATATTCAAAGGTACGAAATACATGAATTGAAAGTAAAAGAAATAATAAACGCTTAAGCTTATCGTAATGGTGTGACTCTCCCTGGAAACAGCCTGTGATGCTTCCCTAGACCTTCCTTGAGTATTTTCCCACGTTCGTGAGTATTGTGTGTGTAGAATGGGATGATTAGAAATGCCGGAATTGGGGTATTTATAGGTTTAGTCCGTTACGTATGCAACCAATAGATGAGTTACCGTAACCTTCTATTCCGTCGTGAAAAGCACTAGATTCTGCTAGTTACGGGCGTAACCTTATAAGTGGTTACGCCGTAGTCTTCACAAACCTCGTTACGCCATAAGTGATGCAAGAGTTACGTATCGAAGTATCGACGGAACCTCTTTTGACTAATGGAGTTACCGTAATCTTTGGAAGGAGTTACGCCGTATCCTCTTGATGAGTTGGACTTCAGGGTCACGCAATAGTTACGGCGTAATGTGAGAGACGAAAGGCGCCGAACCTCTTCAAAATAAGCACACCTCGTGATAAATCCTTAGTAACGTTTCCATTTCCGCGCTCTCAGTAGCTCCAATGCTCGCAATTTACCCGAAGTGTAAAATAATGGAAGACAAGCGTAAATCCATATAAATGATATAAATAACGAGCATTAATGGGGGAAATTGACACTTAATATTCAGGACTATTTGATGTTATCAAATATCCCCCCATTTGAACTCTACTTGCCCTCAAGTAGACCTTATTAGATAGATTCCTAAAAAGATATCTCCCAAAACCTGGAAAATATGAGTTTACAAATCCCTTATGCTAGAATAAAACAAAGACGAACACCTCGCGAAAGGGGAACAAACACTCAAATCTCTCAACTATTCTAAGTGTCAAATTTGATAAGCGTGATTATGGAGAACCAGAGAAATGAACAAGAGGGAAAAAAGAAAAAATGAAAAATTTAGGTATTTTATATGATAGTGTTAAAACTAGAGACGAATTTATAAAACTTACTCTGAAAAGTATGGAAATTAACAAATAGACCCCTTGAGTGGGAGGAAAAAAAGGAAGGGAAGGGGGGGTGATCTAACGGTTGAGATCACTTCTCTCAGTTTTCTCTTGAGATCAACTTTTTAAATGAGCCAATCTCTCTCTCTCTCTCTATATTATATATATATATATATATATATTGTTAGATTAAATAATCCTTATTTATAAAATTCAATGCAATTTATTATGGTGTATATATTTGAAATAACTAACTACAATTTAAACCATTATTTTTTTTCGTTCGAACTTACTCAGTACTCTTATATACATAAAAGATAATTGCACATACAAATAAACATTTCTATACAAGGTCGTTACGCGCGAATAATTATTTAGTTAATTAAAAAGGTTTGCTCAGTGGATACATACTCGACTTCATTATATGGGAGGCGTACTCATACCTCATGTGCTACAAAGTACTAAGACTAAATGTAATAAGGACCTGCTGGTGACCTAAATCTCTCAATTCACATCAACTTTATCTTTCGAAGACTACATCTTAATCAACTTAGTATAATAAAGAGCAATATCCACAAAAATACCCCATAAAAATACATTTAAATAAACACCAGGCGCACACAAAAACAAGCAAACCTAAAGGTCGTCTGGCCAACCCATATCTCATTTTCGTTCCTAGGGGACGCGTCTCCAAATAAGGTGTCTAATAAGGGGGAATAGTCTCTTGGGTGCCACATGGGATGAGGACTCGTCCCTTGATGGCTTACTATGACCGACACAGAATTTAATATTGACAAAAGTTTTTGCTAACATGTGTCTAGTACTAAGGTCTAAGGATGTTTAGTAAATGTTTACATTGAGCAAAAATGTTATTATACAATAATAGTAAATAGTGATGCAATATTTATACATCTATCGAACATTTAGTTAACACCGTCCATTATATTATGCATGGTTCAGTTCGATTAACCGCGTATTTTTAATATAAAAACCGAAACTAAACCGTGATAAGCGGAATTTTTCAATTTCGGTTTCTCTTTAGGTTTTGATTTCTCTGGTTTCATGTTTTTTTGGTTTTAAATTGTCCGTCTCGGCTCGGTTTGTTGATCCAACGGGTTTTTAGAACACCCATATCCATCACACACATGATAATAATATAAATTAAAGAACTTTCGAGATCATAAAAGTAAAAGCCATATTTAAATATAACGAGGTCGAAACCCCCCGCTGCGTTGCGGCGGTCTTTTTAAAAAAAATGACGTTAGGTACGTTGCATTAAGTTTAAACTTTTTTTTTCGCGTTGTTTAAATATCTTTAGCGTTTTTTTTAAAAGCATGTAAACGCGATTGTTGTTAAATATTTTTTTTAGTTGACCTTTTTTTTAGAATAAGAGTTTTTTTTTAAGGATAATTTCCTATACAAAATGTATATTTTTGTTTACATGTGAAAATTTATGTTTTTTTTTTTCCTTTTTAGTATCTAAGTTAATAATGTATAGTAAAGTGGTTTTTTATTAAATTTTAATTAGGTTAGATATGCCTTTATTTCTCATTTTGCGTTTTTCTATCTTTATTTACACCTACTCTCGTTCATCATCTAACAATGGCGGCAAAACCCAATGTCAAAGAACTTCAAGCAGCGTGTGGCTCGAATAATCTCGCAACAGCTTATAAATTCTTGTTCAACAGTGAGGTGAGCGAGGTCAGCTACGCTAAAAAATTGAAAAGCGCGAACAGACAATCATGGAGACTCATTGGTTCGGCCCTTTCAATGAAAAGGCAGTTGATGGTCTCAGAGGGCTCGTAGAACTCCAGCGTGTTGACCGTGAGAGACGCCGCTATGCGCTTGGAACTCTGATTGATGCGATACGTGATGGAATAGTTGAAAAGGATAGGCAAGCAGGGTTCATGGAGGTTGATGAAGAACTGTCGAATGGTTAGTGTGGTTATCAGTCTCTTTTGTTGGTGTTGGATGTCTGAAGAGTGGTTAGCTTTTGTGGATGATTAGGGGTTTAACTGTTATGATCAAATTATGTACAATTAATGGGTAGATGATTACAATTTTGTTTTCCTCATGATAATTCACCTGTTCTAATGAAATTGTTGTAACTAATATGTTAGGAATTAGAAAATTCAGTCGTTAAAGAGTCGGTCACCTCAAGTATATGTATTCGATAGAAATCTCGTAGTCGTAGTCATGTTATGTTAGTAAGTAGTTTGTTAAGTAACACCGTGGAGGACGGACGGGTCTTTACCCACTGTATGCCTGATCCACAGCCCGTAGATGACGATTATTTGTAAGACACTATAAATACCCTCTACCTCCCAAGGTAGATGGTTGGAGCTTCAATACCATTTTTCTTTGTTTCACATAGTTCCCAACTCTCTTCCCTTTCTCTCTCTAGAACTTTCTCTCTCTAAACCTTGTTAAACGCCTCATATGATTATGGTTTAATGTGTTTGTGAAATCCAATATGTTACAATTGGTATCAAGAGCCATGGTTTGATCATCTCTCTTACATATCCTTGGATTTCTAGTGGTTTTAGATGGTTTTTGAGTTTGAGAAAGTTTAGTGGTTTTGCATCATTTGGATCATCTCTAGTGTTAAAGTTTGAATTTTGGGTGTACTTTTGTGTTTAGAATCATTGTAAGTGCTTGGGTTTTGATTTGGTAAGCTTGAATCACTGTGGTTGAGCTTGTTTTGGATTGAAAAGTGTGTTTTTGAAGTTTTTCATGCTAGCTACTAGGTTCTCGTGGTGTTTTCATCATAGCGACTTGCTTTAGTAAAAGGTAGCGAGTTGTAGTGTTAATTGTTAGCGATTTGGTCCTAGCGACTTGTCTATTGAGACAAGCGGACAAACAGTACAACTTAGTGGATTCCCACTACGTGACTAGCGACTTGGTGAAGTTAGCGACTTGTACTTAGTATTCTTAGCGACTTGGTGGTAGCGACTTGGACCTTAGCGAATTGCTCTTTAGCGACTTGACTGTGTAGAGACTTGGTATAAGCTAGCGACTTGTGTCCAGCAACTTGGATCTTAGCGACTTGGTCTTAGCGACTTGGTTCACAGGAAATTGGGATCTTAGCGAGTTGCTACTTAGTGACTTGGTGCTTAGCGACTTGGTTCAAGAATTCTTAGTGACTTGGTGGACTTTTGATTGTAATACGGTTTTCTCTTGATTTAGTAAAATCCCATGAAAGAATCTATTTCCCGGTTTAATCATAGAGTTATAAAATCCCGTGTAATCTGTTAACATGTCTACCAACGTACCTACAATCATCTCCACTGTTAATGAGGATGTTCAAGCAGCTGGTTCGATACTGCCCACCCATGCTTGACAGAACTGACTACGACTCTTGGGCTCAACGAATCAGATTGTATTGTCTTGGAAAGGAAAATGGGGTCAACATTCTCAAATCCTTCGATGAAGGACCGTATCGATTGAGACTACAAGGGACTTAATTGATATACCTGCAGATGGAACAATGATCTATGGATTAGGCGGACCAAAGAGACGTATGATGATCTCAATGATAAGGAGAAAAAGAGATTCGATGTCTTGATATCGTGGCCTCTAACATTATACTTCAAGGTCTTCCAAAAGATATCTACAAGCTTATCAATCACAACACTGAAGCCAAGGCAGTTGGGATAATGTCAAGATGCTTCTCTCAGGTTCTGAATTAACCAAGGAAGACAGAGAATCACAACTGTATGATGAGTTTGAGCATTTCAAGATGAAACCAGATGAGAGTGTCTATGAGTACTATGTGAGATTCCATAAGCTTGTGAATGATATATGAAGAACATCAAAATGACCATGCCAAACATTCAGCTGAATTCAAAGTTTGTAAACAACATGAAACCCGAGTGGCACAAATTTGTCACCTCTGTGAAGCTAACCAAAGGACTAAAGAATACAAACTATGAGCAATTGTATGCCTTCCTTCTTCAGAATGAGAGGCATGCTATGTTTGAAAAAAGGATTCTGGGTCAGTTCAAAACCAATCAGGGAGAAACAAGCTTACCAAATGATTCTACCGCTTTCTACACCAATGTTGGTATTACTACCAAAGCCTCTCAAGTCATACCCAAGGGTAATGGTAATCACAAACTCATTCCTGATCCGAGGTTCAAGCAAGCTGATGCAGTCATGGGACACTTCATTAATCAACTGGCTCTTATGGTTAAACAAAACATGACTCAGTCCATACCATCTTCACACTAATAATGAGATCAGAAATGCATCCAATCTACACAATCATGTTGTTGTTAGAGATGGAAAGGTTATGGGGCAACCACTTCAAGGAAGACGATACGAACAAGGGATGGTTGAAGCAGGCAATGGGAATGCTGGAGCTGGTGGAGGATATGTGGCAAATCAGAATAGGGAAGGAATGGAAATCAAGGACAAGCAAAGCCAATCAAATGCTACAACTGTGGTGGTGATGGACATATAGCTAGAAACTGCACATCCCCAAAACGCCCACAAAATGCGAGTACTTCGAGATAAGATGTTACTTATGCAAGCTCAGGACAATGGAGCTGTGTTGGATGAAGAGGAGTTGTTGTTTCTTGCTGAGGCCAATGCCAAGACATATGATGCAGATGTGGATGAGCAGCCAAATTCGGAGATAGGTCATAATCATCGAAATGCCTTTCAAGTCGTAGCCTTGATGCATACGACTCGACGCATGTCGATGATGAACCTACTGCACAAACAATTTTCATGGCTAGCATTTCTCCAATGGTATCTCCAAAGGTCCCTCACCACAAGTGGTCCATCCAAAGATTCAATCATTTCTGATGTATTAAAACTATATGATGAAGTTGATGAGCAAAAGATGCATAATAAAGTACAATCTCTTGAAACTTATGAATCGGATATTGATGATGTGGGTAATAACAATATTGTCCCATATGATCAATATGTGATGCAAAGTGAAGTGGGTTGTACCAAGTAATGCATCTTCCAGATCAATAATGACTATGTTTTTTATGAATACACTGCATGTGCCCCTGATGATTCTGTAATCTCTGAACTGAATGCCTATAAAGAACAAGTTGCTATTTATGAACAACGCGCTAAGTTTGAGTTGACCACCCGTGAGCAGGAAATGGATGACCAAATGCGCACAATTATTAGAAAAAGTAACTTTAGAGAAGAAGTCTTAAAACAAGAGTTAAACTCCTTACAAGAAAAGCTTTCTAAAACTGCTAAGCAAAAACAAGAACTTCAAGAAAATGTTAAAATGCTTAAGCAAGAATTCAATGCTAAGGAATCAAAACTTTTGAATTATTTCTCCAATCTAAAAACTTTGAAAAACAAGCTTGAAAATAAGTTGTAAATAAGGGAATACCATTCTGTGATCAGCTGCTCACTTGATCACTATGCATAGAGTTTTAAGCGATAAGCATAGCATTCCCCTTGTTGTGGAACTAATCCGAGGTTGTTAAAAAGGCTAGAGCTACTCATAATGTAATCTATGATGGTAATGAGATTCTTAAACCTAGACAGAAACCTAGTTGCGTTGAGTGCACTCAGGAAGATAGAAAATTAGATGATGCATCTAGGGAGAAAATGAATAAGAAGCTAGAAGATCCCGAATGTAAAGAGAATAACATAACGATCAAACCCCATTATTACAAAAAGGAAAATTGGATTTCCTTGAACAAGTTTAAGCCTCAAACGTTGTTAACACCCGAACAAGTGTTCGGGAAAAAGGATTTAGATAAGCAAAAGGAGAGAATCTTGTTGTAACAAACCTCCCCTTAGAAAAATGCTCTCAGCGATTGTGTATCCTCCGAATACACCAATGCATTTAGTTCCTAGAACTATTTCCACTAAAAGCAAGACCTTAATCAGTCAATATGTTATTTTCCAATTATTTGTTGATTTTGAGAAAACTTGTAAGAAAAGGATCACACCCACTGGATAACTGAAGGGGAAAGGGGTTTTGAGAAAACTAAAGAATGCTATTTAACTGAGGTCATGCCTTTCTTTAAACAACTAAAAGATCAATTTGAGAGTCTTAAAAGGGGATGGATTTAGATATTAAAGAAATGGAAAAGGAATTTGATGCAATGATAGTTGAGGTTAGTGACTATGAGCGAGAATTAAAATATAATGAGATTGAGAGGAAGAACTTGCATACATTGAATGAGAATCTTATTTCTGAATGTATTACTCAAGATGTGTTTTACACTGCTACGAATTGTTCTATTAATGCTTCTCAATTTCATGAATTATCTGTTGCTCTGAAAGTCTCCCATGATCGTGTCATTGAGCTTGAAAAGACTAATTCTAAGCTAAATGAGAAAACTGATCAGGATGATCACGATAATCTGGTAAAACATCTTTCTAAACTAGAAGTTGAACATTTTGATTTACAACTAAAATATCAACATCTTAAAGAAAATGTCAAAACCTCAAATATCAAGACATCCTCGGATGTTCCAGAGTTTGATGCAGTTTTTCAGATAAACAAACGCGGACGAATGATTCAAGCTTATTGTAACACGATCGAAAAGTTGAAAGCCCAAATTTCTCAATTAAAGGGTGAAAAGAACAATGTGATTGGCTCCTAAATGCCTCCTACCTTAGATTCTCAGTATTCTCAAACTTTTCATCTTCAAAACTTGGTTAATGTTTTACAAAAGGAAAACGAGAGTTTTCTAGAAGAAAATGAAAAAGTTAAACGACACTTTAAAGAGTTATATGATTCAATGAAAGTCACTCGTGACAAAAACAACAAAAAATAACGTCTTTACAAAAAGAAATTTAGAATCAGGAGTCGGAAAAAGGGAAACTACCACTTGTCTTTAATGAGAATGTTGCATCAAAGTCATCCTCGATTGCAAATATCTTTGTATTTAAAAATACATCCCTCCTCATCTTAGGAATAATAAACTTGTGTTTCATAACTATTGTGCTCACCTTAAGGATAGTCTAGAATGTCTCCGTGAGATTGTGGAAGAGGATTTCATAAATAAGCCTTGATAGAGAAATTAGGTTTGCTTGCATTCAGGCCAAACGATCTCAGGAGCTGCTAGAATGTTTAATTGCAACATGTCCTAAATCCTTAGGTGCGAAAGGTCAAGCTGCGATACCTTGTTCTATGCCTAGTGCCAAGCATACAAACCATTCTATGCCTAGTGTTAGGAAAGTGAACACTAATGTGCCTTCAAGTAGTTCAGATCCCTGTACGTCTAGTTCAGGAATGCAAAAAGTAGATCAACCAACTAATGTTCCCATAAATCCCTACAGAGTAATCAGGTGACATAAAAGCAAGAGGGTCAAAGCCTCCAGGCAATACCAAGCAAGATAGGACCTCGCAAGCTAAGAATGTGCATTGGAAGAGTAGAAGATCACTAGGAATATTAAGTTTGAGTTGAATAAAACGAATCGTGTTGATTCTAGTATTAGCTATAAGCTGATCTTGTAATTAATTCGAATTATACTACTATTCGCAAACCATGTAATGATGATTGCTTGATTTATGTTACTAATCATGAATGTGGTGTGAATGTTTTGTCTAATCTTTGTCAAATGCCCTGAAAAAACTGTTAATGTTAAAATTCAAGCTAAGAAGGCTAAAAGGCAAAGGCGAAAGAAAGTTAGAAAATAGTGGAAACCCACAGGAAGGAAATTTAATAATATATGTTATCAATGGATACCTACTGGCCATAAGATTAATGAGCTTTGCCCTAAAGTTGCTAAATCAATGCCCACTAGTAAATGGATGCTTACTGGTAGAACTATTCCCTTAAGAAGCGAACATATTTTGAATAGGTCAAATACGTACACTAGCACTGCATCTATTTCTAATGAGTCCATTGTTTCCACCTCTGATGTGGGTTTTCCAATCACTGTTACTAACCAAGTGGAACCTATTATTGCATAGGGTTCCCAATTATCCAGTTATCCATTCTTTTCTGTGTTCAACTACAGATCGTTCAAAAGCTTCGTGGTACCGACTCAGGCTGTTCCAAGCACATGACTGGACACCGGTCGCGGCTCATGAACTTCGTGAGTAAATTCATCGGGACTGTTAGATTTGGGAACGATCATTTCGGTGCAATTATGGGTTATGGAGATTGTTAATACAAATAAACCGTAAAAACATTTATTTATATTTTACGATCTTCTAATGTTTTGTCGATAACAAACGTAAAATCATTTTAACGAAACAAATAGAATACGTAAATAGTTTGAGTTAATAGTTTCCTAACACACTTACGCTTTCACATAAAACACTAAGACAAGTATAAGTGATTTTATGATTTAGATACATATGTACAACAACTAGTGTTTACATATTGGGTTAGCATATACTTAAACTAAGTATACTAAAATGGATAAAAACAAGTATATACTAAATGGGTAAAACTAGCAAATGGTATTGACCCATAACCCATGGTTTTATATATACCACTTAACCAAGTTCATTGTATCTAGAAAGAAACCATGGATCAACCCATAACCCATGACCCATGACCCATAACCAAAATTACCCATGGGCAAAGAGGAGCTTTCCACGGATCCCTAGCTTTGTGCTAGCCGATCCCAAGTGGAAGGATCCGTGGGATCCGGGGAACAAGCAGAGAATTTTTCTCTATAAATAGAGAGCCACTTCTTCCTTTCTACTCATCACTTTACACACATACTTCCCCCAAGTATTCTAACCCTCTAACCTCATATCCAAGTGATCTATGTAGTTTGTCTTTTATTTTTGTGTGATCTTCTAGGTTCCTCTTAAAGGAGAGATCACCACTTCTTGAAGACGTGCAAGCTCAAGTCCATGAGTTGTCATGCTTCATCATCATCAAGACAACTAAGGTTCTCTTGTTGATAGTTCTTCCTTTCTCCACAGATGTTGGGTTGAAGGCATTAGTGAAGAATGCCGAAAGTGTCAAGATGAAAGCATTAGTGCAAGGTGCTCATCATCCGTGTCAAAGAATTAAGTGAAGAATGCTAAAGGTGTCAAGATAAAGGCATTAGTGAATGGTGCCAAGCGTTGTGTCAAAGGAATTAGTGAAGGATGCCAAAGAATCAAATCAAGTAGCATTTGTGAAGAATGCCTAGGTCGTATAATCGATGAGGTACATCGTTATACATATAAGTATTTATTTATTTCCAAGGATGGTGATATCCTTGATGATGGTGTAACAAGGAGTTGATCTCCTTGATATTAGGTGTTGTGTTGTGAAGGGTAGTAGTTCCTCCATAGTAATGGAACTAGGTGCTTAGCCTAGTACCTAATAAAGGGTAGGCAACGTTGTGATAGGATTAGTTCTCCTTGGTGTGAAAGAACTCGGTGGTTAGCCTAGCACCGAGTAAAGGGTAGGCAACGCGTTGTGTTAGGTGTGGTTCGCCTTGGTGTGAAGGAACTTCGGTATTTAGCTTTATGCGGAAAAGTTAAGCTGTTGTGCCAAGGCTTCTCCGCCATAAGGAGTTGGTGTAGTGCTTACGAACTCTCGAGTAGGTGATTCGGGGAGTGGAGTAGGGCAAGGAAGGTGTCCTTGTAGCCGAACCACTATAAATAACTTGTGTCGTGGTGATGTGCTTCTTACTCTTTATATTTCATTACATGTTTATATATCTATCTATCAACGTCCAACATAAGCAATTAAATAGATTGACATAAGTCGATCTAAATATTTAAAAGGAAGTTTTAACTTGGTAAAACTATTCAACCCCCCTTCTAGTTTTCCACAGAGATTATGTTGTCGGTGATAGTGTTATCTCCAGGGTATATTATGTAGAAGGTCTTGGTCATAACTTATTCTCTGTCGGTCAATTCTGTGATTCTGATCTAGAAGTGGCTTTCTAAAACATACTTGTTTCGCTAGAGAACTTGATGGTAAAGAACTTTTAAGAGGAACACGTGGTTCAAATCTATACACCATCTCTATCGAAGATATGATGAAGTCTTCTCAAATTTGCTTGTTGTCAAAGGCTTCAAAAACAAAGTCATGGTTATGGCATCGTCGGCTCAATCACTTGAACTTCGGCACCATCAATGATCTCTCCGGAAAGGACTTAGTTGTAGGTTTACCTAGACTAAAGTATGAAAAGGATCATCTTTGTTCAAGATGCCAATTGGGAAAAGCAAGAAGTATGCCCATAAAACCAAACCTACAAACTCGATTCAGAAGTTCTTCACACAATTCACATGGATTTATGTGGACCCATGAGAGTGCGAATATCTTTGGAAGAAATATGGGTTAGTTGTGGTTGATGATTACTCTCAATTCACCTGGGTTAAGTTCTTAAGGACAAAGGATGAAACTCCAGATATCATCATCAAACTTATCAAACAAGTAGTTCGACTTAACAAAACTGTCAGAATCATCCGAACAGAAAATGGAACTGAGTTTGTTAACAAACAACTTAGTGAGTTTTATGAAAGTATTGGAATCAATCATCAAAGAAGTGTTCCACGAACTCCTCAACGAGCGGTGTAGTAGAAAGACGAAATCGAACTCTTGTAGAAGCCGCTAGAACAATGCTGATTTACTCAAAGGTTCCAATGTTTCTCTAAAGCCATTGCCACTGCATGCTACACTCAAAATCGATCCCTAATTCACACCGCTCATGGAAAAACTCCATATGAACTTGTCCACAATCGAAAACCTAATATCTCATTCCTTCGTGTGTTTGGTGCATTGTGTTATCCAACTAATGAGGGCCAAGATTTAGGCAAACTTAAAGCTAAAGCAGACATTGGAGTTTTTGTAGGATATGCACCAAACGTGAAAAGGATACGAATCTACAACAAAAGAACCCGAAATATAATGGAAACAATTCACGTTACATTTCTGAAATGACCGGGTTCCTAATGGCTCCGGACAACGCAGTTCGTACCGCATCTTCATGTAGTCCCATCAGTTCTACTCTTGTATACGATTCTTCGCCAGCAACTCCTTATGTACCTCCTTCGAAGATGACTTGAAGAAACTGTTTGATCCAATGTTTGATGAACACTATGAGCCAAGTGATAATGATCTGTCAATTCCATCATCAGAGGCTGCTACTATCCATGTCAATGAAGTTAACCCTTTAGTTTCTATGACGCTTAGTCAAGAAGCTTCGATCACTCGCCTCATCAACAAATCATCAATCATCGAGTGTACATCATGGAAATGTTTCTGGAACCCTTGATGGAGAGAATCCCTTTGCTACTCCTGAAGATGCACCATTTGAAAACATATTTGCTCCTGAATCATCATCAGAACCATCTTCATCAGGAAAAATCAACTCTGCTACTTTAGTTCCTCAACAACAACCACACGAACATCTTAGAAAATGGACACATGATCATCCATTGGACAACATCATTGGAAACCCTTCTCGTCCAGTATCTACACGAAAACAACTTGCAACCGATGCCTTATGGTACTTCTTCAACTCCGTACTCTCTAAGGTCGAACCAAAAGATGTTAAAACCGCCATGAATGAAAATAGTTGGTTCAATGCCATGCAAGAAGAAATTCATGAGTTTGATCGACTAGATGTATGGGAATTAGTACCGACTCCAGATTGTGCTATGATCATTGCTCTAAAGTGGATCTTCAAAGTGAAACTTGATGAGCATGGTGATGTTTTAAAGAACAAGGCTCGATTGGTTGCAAAAGGATACCGTCAAGAGGAGGGTATTGACTTTGAAGAGTCATTTGCTCCAGTTGCTCGTATCGAGGCAATCAGAATATTCTTGGCTAATGCTGCAAGTAAGAACATGGTGGTTTATCAAATGGATGTAAAAACGGCGTTTCTTAACGGAGATCTCAAAGAAGCCGTATACGTCAGCCAACCTGAAGGCTTTGTGAATCCAGAACATCCTACTCACGTCTATCGTTTGAAGAAGGCTCTTTATGGTTTAAAGCAAGCTTCAAGGGCATGGTATTATACGCTATCAAAGTTTCTTCTATCTATGGATTCACAAAGGAGCATTGATTCGACATTGTTCACCGAAAGTCGAGCAAACATTTAATTGACGTTCAAATATATGTTGATGATATTATTTTTGCCTCGACCGACCCCAATGAATGTGATCGTTTTCAAATGAAATGGGTTCCAAATTTCAAATGTCAATGATGGGACAAATGTCATTTTTCTTGGGATTACAAATTTCACAAAGTCCTGGAGGCATTTTTATAAATGAATCTAAGTATGCAAATGAGATTTTAAAGAAATTTGGATTTGATTCTAGTGACCTGTGACACTCCTATGATAGAGCGTACTAAATTTGGATGAGGACCACTCAGTGGATCATGATGACCAAACGAAATATCGTAGTATGATTGGATCCCTAATGTACCTCACGGGCCCGAAATGAGACCGATATTCTGTTCGCTGTTTGAATGTGTGCTAGATATCAGGCTAAGCCTACCAAAAGCACCTTGAAGCGGTTAAACGGGTCTTTCGGTATCTCCAAGGTACCATCAATATGGGACTTTGGTACCCCGAAGGACACCGGTATGTCACTAACAGCCTATGCAGATGCTAATCATGCAGGATGTCAAGATACACGTCGAAGTACGTCTGGAGGTGCTCAATTTTTGGGTGATAAGCTTGTGAGCTGTTCTTCAAAGAAGCAAATGAGTACTTCTATTTCCTCTACAGAGGCTGAATACATAGCTATGTCATCTTGTTGTGCTCAAATCCTATGGATGAGATCCCAATTATCTTACTATGGCTTTGAATTCAACAAAATCCCTCTGTATTGTGATAATAAAAGTGCTATTGCTCTCTCATGCAACAATGTACAACACTCAAGAGCAAAGCACATCGACATTCGACATCATTTCATTATGGAGCAAGTTGAAAACAGTGTGGTGGAAATTTATTTTGTGATGACTGAATACCAGTTAGCAGACATCTTCACCAAAGCTCTTCCTAGAGAACGTTTTGAGTTTATCCTCCACGACTTGGTCTAAAGAGTCTTCAACCGGAAACACTTAAACGTCTTCAAGAACAAGAAGAGGAGTAAAAGGTATTTCTTCATCTATCTCTATGTATATATTTATTCAAAAACCAAAATACAAAATTATAAAACCAACAAAAAGCAAAGAGAAAAATATAAAACTTTCAAAAATCCATAAAAATTAGAAAATCTTGAAAAAATCCAAAAATATTGTTATTTTGTCATGTTTTTCCTTATTCGATATCATCTACGGACTTTGTGTTGACATTCAAAGAATGTCACGGGTCTTTAGATGTTCTTCGAATATACATAGTTTTGTTTAAAAAAAATAAAAAAAAAATGAGGCGGAGAAAAATGGTGGTTTATTGTCATTTCAGGCAATAACCCGTTTTAAAAAGCAAAGGACAGAGCCATGCTTTATCTTTTTTTCAAATCTCATGCTCTGATTCTTAAAACAAATGTTTGTCATCAAAAGGACAAATGTTTCTCTTTCCAAATATTTTTCCGTCTAATGATTCTTCTGAAAAATATTTGCCATCTAATGAAAACTAAATTGCTTTGAAAATACCTCGTACTCTATTATTCATGTAAATCAGTTGTGCTTATCATCTGTCAAAATCTCTATCTCTCAAATCAACAACTTGTGTCATTGATTGAGGGGGAGAATGATTTTATTCGAATTAAAAAGGTTATTTTGAAAGGTCATTTTTCAAACAATTGACACGTAAATGAGCAAGGGTTATTCTTGGAAAATCAAAAGGAACAATACTTTATACAGTTGATTCAAAACCTTTGCTTATGTTATGTTTTCAAAAGATACTCTTGCATGTTTAAACAATAGAGTTTAAAGTCTGAAAATCTGATTCTTATCAGTTAAAATGTTCTTTTCAAAAGCAAGTCACTATTCTCCTCAAAAATCTTTCAAAATTTAATTTAAATCAATAGAGATCACAACTCTCAATGGATTTGGAAAGTGTGATCGGGGGAGAATTTGTGATTTAAATTGGATTTAAATTGATAACTAGATAATTGGTTTTATAAGTGTTTAGCAAGCTTTCCTCCCCACATGTGTCAAAC
This sequence comes from Chrysanthemum makinoi, assembly GCA_910596185.1. Lineage (NCBI taxonomy): Eukaryota > Viridiplantae > Streptophyta > Magnoliopsida > Asterales > Asteraceae > Chrysanthemum > Chrysanthemum makinoi. Next base: position 91,729,481 of record OU343218.1, on the reverse strand, counting down.
GATTTCAAATTTTCCATGCACATGTTGAGGCGGAGCATCTTTTTAAACCACAATGAATTGAAACATGATTGATTTGTCTCTAAGTGCAGGTTCCCTCTAGTATGTGCAAAATTCTTTTCAAACCTCGAGGCACATATTGAGGGGGAGAAAATTTATGAAAACCTCATCCTTCCTTAATATGCTTTATCTACTTGATTTGATCAGGGAAGTGATGTTGATATTTTTTGAAAATGGTAATCAAAGAAGTTAATTCTTCCTCTTGCCTCCGTGTGCCAAAATGATTTCAAATACATGAGGCACATGTTGAGGGGGAGCTCTGTTTCTAAAAATATCAAAAACCATTCAGGTACAAAATGCTTTGATAATATATCACAAGTATCTGGATTGGTTTTCAAATGGTTTTCAATTGGTTCCAATGGATGATGAACAATACCAAATGACCGACCAAATTTACGTTATGTATGGTGATATAAGGATGGTTAGGTTAGGTACTTGTTCCCATGATCCGCCAGAACCGGAGGGATCTACCCAGGGACAATCCACTAGATATTGTAGAAGTCCTTAGGTTTGATGAAAAAAAGGAGAAAAGTGAGATATGGGAAGAGTGCGAACTGAGACTAAGCTAGTCTTGGAATAAACCCAACAAGGTTCTGGTTATGAAGTCTTGGTAAGCATTGAAGGGGTTGAAGAATGAAAAAGAAATGAAATGAGAAAAGGGTGAAAAGAAATAGCCCTCCATTTATTCAACCTTAGGGCGTAAACCGAGTTCAATTCATATATACCGGTGGTTACCAAGGTAACATCGGTATTGAAGACAAGACGTCATGGACCTAGTGACGCACTGCACTAAACTTCCCAAACTACTCAAGTTCCTCTTAAAAGGGCTTGTTTCATTCTCACGGGGAACCGACATTATCTATCGACTTTCTCTTAGAGTTTGTTGATATTGAAGAAGGAGACCCTCTCCCTAGTCTCCGGCATAGGAACCAAATGTGCACTATTGAGTCTAGAGCCACGAGATCATCAAATAAATCTCTTTAGGACACTGTCATTGAAGACTCTTTGTTTCACACAATGTGGAAAGAGAGATTTTATCTTATGAGTCCTACGCATTATCCTAGTGGTATTGCCAGAACATCTGAGTGATATGCAAACATATTCACAATGAAGATGGAAAGCCTTCGGAGCCAACATCAAAAAAGCTCCTGGTGGGTGGCATGTGAGATCTATCTAATAGATCAACCATGTGACAACTGAACATAAACAATGGGGAGATTCAATTTTTTGAATCAATCCTGGTTCAGGTTATGGACTGACAGATACCTTTGAAAAACCGGTCGTTGTGCTTAAAAACTCTTTTCTTTAGCACATCGACTGTGTACTAATATTTCAAAATAAAAGGTGTTTATGATTGATAATTGATTTTCATTAAAACCTTCGTTGTATTGCAAAAACAATTTCAATTGTGCGGTACACGATTGTTTTTCAAATATCTTTTTATCAATCAGTGTATCTCAATTCGCTGGTTCACTCACTCCGTGTCGTCTTCTTTGAGACGTTCCGGTTTGAGAACAGCTAGAGCAGTTGCGAAACCTGTCAAGGAAATTCTTCGAATTATACGATCACAGGCAATACTTGTACGATCAATGGGGAACCGTGGGCTGTGTACCTCAATTCAACAAAAGTGATCAAAGACACTTTCGCGCGCTTTATTGCTAACTGTTGTATGCGGTATGCCCGACGTTTGATCAGAATGAATCGGTCCATCCATAGCCACATGCTCACACAACACATTCATTCCTAAAGAAATCATGATTAGTGCATCAATGACTCTGATATTTTCACTCCATGCTTCTGCTACGTTACTGCCAATATCATGAATCAACGAAAGCTTCCGCTACTCTGATGAGAAGAAATCATGATCCAGAATGTGAGCATGTCGGTCCAAAAGTCACCAACACCACATAGGATGAGTCAGAAATTTATGTTAGTTGATGATTTCAATGCTAGCTCAAAACTCATCATTACTTGGATCAGTTAAAGACCTCCACTTGAAATTATCCAAACATGCGGAACATGAAGAATCAAAGACTACGAGCTACTGACCAAAGAACTTCATCAAGAATCCTAGAACAATCTAATGGAATATCTGTTTGTATTCATTGTAAATTGAGGTGACCTCCCTTAGGGGGAGATTGTTAAGAATTAGAAAATTCAGTCATTAAAGAGTCGGTTACCTCAAGTATATGTATTTGATAGAAAGCACGTAGTCGTAGTCATGTTATGTTAGTAAGTAGTTTGTTAAGTAACACCGTGGAGGACGGACGGGTCTTTACCCACTGTATGCCTGATCTACAGCCCGTAGGTGGCGATTATTTGTAAGACACTATAAATACCCTCTACCTCCCAAGGTAGAGGGTTGGAGCTTCAATACCATTTTTCTTTGTTTTACATAGTTCCCAACTCTCTTCCTTTTCTCTCTCTAAACCTTGTTAAACGCCTCATATGATTATGGTTTAATGTGTTTGTGAAATCCAATATGTTACATAATATTTTGGTAATGAAAAGTTATGTCTTTTAGTTTATGTTAATTATGTTTACTGTCTTTCTTTGTTGTGATGATAGTTTAGATGTTGGTTTGTTTTGGTTTTGAAATTGCTTAATTTTTTAGCAAAAGGTACATCCTTAAGTAGTATACATTTCTTGATTAACAGTTGCTATAATTTTGTATTGTGTGTACTTGCAAATACTTTGTATTGAAGATGATGTAACGAATGTTTAAGTAATATGAGAATATTACTTAAACATTTTTTTTTAGTTGTTTGTGAGTAGTTGATTGCTATGGTTCTGCTCTCATGGTTGTTTGTTCTTGTTTTCAATAATGGTGTTGGGAGACAAAAGTATTCCTTTTTATTAGGCAGTGATGTAAACGTGAGTCAATATTATATAATGTTACTTAGCATAAGGAGTTATGAGTGTATGTTAAGATTTTGGAGCCATGCATAGAATATCGGTTGAAGGAGCGTGCTTGTTTTTTATCATACGTATATATTTTGTATTCTTGGTTTGACTATTAGTTTTTGTAGGTCCAAAAGTTATGGATCTAAGTAGCCTTTGTATGACTTATAGTAAACTTAAATAAATCCAAATTCACTATGTGAAGAACTCTTAACAACTCCTTAATGTGCTAATACGGAAAATCAACACAATAAGTATGAAGAACACAATAGTAAACTAACTTCGTATTTTCTATTGATTGCTTTTAACAATGGTTAAGGCTTACAACTCATACCTTAACCTAATACCTTAGGGATCCTTTTATACACCAAGAAACCCCTAATTGACTACAAGACTTGTAGAAGGGTAAAGATATCTCTTCCTAAGATATCTCTACGCGTACATATCCATTCCTAAAATAACTCTAACAAACTATTCTATTTTTATCATAAACAGACTTAACTATCAACACTTTGTTCTGCCAGACTTAACCGCATTGGTACTAGCAGACTTAACACTGACAAACTTAATTTTGTCTTACCCGACTTAACTATTATACTACCAGAACTAAAACTAAACAGACTTAAACAAGACTTAAATCTGTTTTACAAATTATAATTCTCTACAATCCTCCCCTAACTTGATCTTCACTTGTGAACTTCAAGTTCTTTGTACTTTTTGAGGATCTTGAAATTATCTTTGTGCTGCATCTATGAATATTCTTCCTTGTATGATCTGTGCAGCATCCAATCAGCAAAATATCAGCACTCCTTAATCTTTTCTGCAACTATGACTGTATGTACACCAATTCATAAGAGTTTCATGCTATTCTCATCACATCCAGGTGTGTTAACTCATGTGAGAGGTGAATCATAGAAAACTTAATGGATTTGATGTCTCTTTACCAATTAGTCATTACTATTGGAGTAGCCAATGTTCTGGTGTGTAAAACCATGGTACATTGATAACCATCTGATTTTTAGCAAATCAGCAGCTATCAACGGATTTGATTAGTCTTTACCAAAAGCCATTTGCTTTTGGACTAGTCATGGTTTTCCACTAGCTTTACCACAAGCCATGAACTTGTGGGCTAGCCAACTCTTCATCAACACAAATATGGTGAGTTGAGCACCATACAATTTTTGGCAAATTGTCAGCCATAAAAGGATTTAAGATATATTTACTAGAGCCGTTTGCTCATGGATTAGTCAGTCCTTATGTGGATTAGACATGGTGGACTGATAACCATTTGTTGTGTTGGTCCTGTGCACCTTCACCAAGTGAAACTATCTCAAAATCCATTTATACTTATATCTCAACTTAATACAGTTAAGAAAATTCTTACAAATATATTACCTTATTCTCCTCCTTTTAGCTTCTGTCTTTTCTTCAATCTGATCACATAGTTTGGCTAGTAATTGATTACATATTCTTTGAATGAGATTTTCAATTACCTCAGATTCTTTTTCATATTGAAGCTTTGAAAGTATCATCACTTGAAGCACTTCAGCACATAATGGATATTCCACATCTGCAAGCATGAATAGATCAACTCCACCTTTTGTGGATAAGTGATGAACATCACACAAATCATAAAATTTCCATGACACACTGGAATCTTGACATGGAAAATTCCAATAAACATCTGTAGGATCTGGTTCATACAATCTTTGAAGTTCTACCCAAAGTTCTTGCTCTTTCACATCTGACTTTTTAGCAATCTTGAGCTTTTTCTGAACCAAACTCTATAATGTATCCAAGTCTTGTCGATTACAAGATTTTACCAGATCTTCAAGATTCTTGTAAACTTTAAACTTTCCACTAAGTTTGATTACTTTCCAAGATTTTCCAAAATTATCCCTGTAAATCTCCCAATCCACTATTGGATCAAGATTCTGAACCATCACTCTCTTTTGGTGTGACTCTGTTTTTCTCCCTTGTTTGGAAGAATTTTCCAAAGCAATAACATCATGAATAGATTCTTGAGAGTTAGACGACTCATCAAGAAACACACCATGCGTGGCCTTCAAGTTCTGGATCTCTTCTTCCAAATCTTTCACCTTAAATCCCAAAAGCAATTTGGTCAATGCAAGATCTTCCTCCAAGATTGAAACTTTGGAAGACAAGGTAGCACACAAGGCCATGAAGTCATTAAGATGCACATCCTTAGCACATCCTGCTGTGGAAACCATGATGACACAAAGAATATTTGATGAGTGTGTAAATACTCATCATTTTTGGTTTAATCTGAACTGCAAAACGTCTAAAAATGCTCAGAAATGCATCAAAATCTGAAAATATTCCAAAATTGCATTTTATATGTTTCAGATGCAAAATGTTTAAAATCGGATGAAAAATGAGCAAAGTTTGCATAATTGGCAGTTTCAGTCCCCCAAGTTTCTAAAATTGTCAAAAAACAGTCCCTGAGCACATAATTTCAAAAGTAAAGTCACCAAAGGTCCTTTTAATATCATAACTTGTCAAATTTAGTCCTTTGGTGAAAAATATAAAAAGTTTGAGAAAATTACACGAATGGTCCTTCAAGTTTGAAAATTGGCAAAATTGGCCCTTGGAAAATTGGAGAATGACAGATTTGGTCCCTGTACTTTTGAAACTTGTCATAAATGGTCCTTGAAATACCTTTGCAAAATTACAGGTTTGGTCCCTTGGTTTGTTGGAATTGCATAATTGGTCCTTGTGTTTTAAGCTTAACAAATGGACCCCTTTATCACCTTGGGCCCAAACCAATTACCCAGCCCAACCATTACCCGGTTTATACCCGAATCCAACCCACCCTTTGTTATTAAAACACCGGTCAAATGGGTTTGACCCACTACTTTCCCTCTCTCCCTCACATGTACACCATTTCCATCATTCCATTGCCTGCTTCCTCTGATCACACTCCACCTCCACTCCATCATCACCTACACCCCCCCTCCAAACACAAAGAGCCAAGGAAACATTTAATGCACCTCCAATCTCTCACTCAATCTCACTAACAGTTAAAAAGGTTTTGGCGCCAAAAAGGTTTAAACGGCTATGATCAAGTTAAGCCATCCAATGGTCATTTTTATTGGTGGGAACTATTCAGAAAGAGGAGAGAGACACTTGGGAGCTTATAAAGAGCCAAGAGAAGCAAGAAGAAGGGAGTTAGTTTTATTTTATTAGCAATGTATGTCGTTTCATGTTTTTTTAGTCTAAAATAGATTTGCAGTTGTAGTTTAAAGCTCCATTGTACTCAAGTAAACCTTTTCAGTGAATTTTAACTTGATTCAAGTAATAATTTCAGTTTATGTTCAAATTCCATCTTTATTGTTAACTGTTGAAATCTTAAGTTTAAAACTCATTTTTCAAGCTTGTAGCAATTCAATTTCAACTTCAAATAAGTTCATATAAGCTCATAAAAGCTTTCCATAAGCTCATAATTCAGTTTCACTCACTTGTGAACCTTGGTCAACAAAAGTCAACACGGGTACAAAAATTGAAGCAGAATGGATATGGGTTGATGCAGGTTTGGAATTGGGTTGAATAGTAGCTAGTTGGATTGGATTATATAGGTTAGAGGTCCTTGGTTCTCATTTTGCTAGCCATTGTGGCTTGGACTATTTGTAAGTCAAAATTAAGGCTTCATGCATAATCTGTATTTGAAGTTTAAATCTGTTTAAACCTGTTCTTATAGTAGTAATTCAGTGATAATAAGTTAATTTGATCATAAAAAAGGTTGGTTCTATGTTTGGATTTGTCTCAAGTTGCAAAATCAAGTTATAAAGGAATGTTTGGGTTAACTGTTCTATCTGTCATATTGGTCTATTCAGTAATCAAGTTTTAGTGATTCATGCTTATTAAGTGTATTTGAGCTCATTTGAGTCTTAGGTTTGGTCTACAAAACCACCAAAGTCAAAATTGTTCTTAAATCCCTTTAATTGTCCACTGTTGTGAATTTTGAAATAGCAGATCACTATTTTGTGTTAAGATATCATCATCATTGCTTGCTTTACACTTGTTTTATCATATAACACCAGCATCAAATCAAAAATTGGATCTAAAGTTCGTTTAGTCAAAGTGCTCAATTTTCTTCAAAAAGTCAAATTGTGCTCAAATTTGTTTTTGAGCCAAAAGCAAGGAATTTTCATGGCTTCATTGTTGAGCTATTTTCAGTGAAACTTGGCATGTTAAAAGTTCAACTGGTCTTTTTACTTATAAGCATTTTTGGTGAATTTTACAATTTTGTTTGAGGCCTCAAATCTGTTCTCCTTTTAGGCTCAACGCCTGCACCAAAAACTCAGTTGACACTGAGTTTTTCCAGTTCTTGCAGCAGGTACATAGAGCTCATAAGAGTTTATTATAATCTGATTTTTGGAACACTTGATCTCAACCAGGTCTACTTTAGGTTGCCATTGGTAGTTTTCAATTTGAGCTTATTTTCAAGCTTGTGCATGTGTCCAAACTTAGTACCCAGGAATCTGTTTTAGCTTATTGCTCATTTTATCAAATCTGTTGTAATCAGCTTCTCAAAGGTTGTAGTTTGTTGAAATTTGTTCCATTTTAGTTCTTTTAGTATTTCATAGCTTTAGTAAACTGTTGGTGGCTTGTTTGTGTCATTTGGCTTATTTTAGTGCTTATTGATAAGCACTTGTTTAAGCAGTTTCATATTTCTCCACATAAGTGCCTGTTTTTCTATTTTTCTTATATTCCTAGTATTAATTTAGACTTTTCCTGAAATTTTCAGATTTTTCTAAGTTGTTTTGCTATTTTTCCTAATTTAAATTAGTTTTTAATCATTTTTAATTAGCTTTTAATATAAAAAATTCAGAAAAGTGTCAAAAAAATAATTTTTCATTTTTATTAAGTTAAGATAAATATAAAAAGCCAAAAACATATTTTTCCATATTTTTCTTAGTTAAATTTGTATTTTTAAATATTTTAATTAGTTTTAAATAGTTTAAAATTCATAAAAAATAGAAAAATAATCAGAAAATTACAAAAATAGTTTTGAAAATTCTAGTTTGATATTTTAGACTTTTCCATTTCATAATTTCATTTTTCTAGCTTTGTTTCCTAATTTCTTGTATTTTAGGTAATTATTAAATAGTTAAAAATAGTTTTTAATTAATAATAATTAGATAAATAGTTATAAAAATAGTTTTCTTTTTCTAAAAAGTTTCTTTTATCATTAGGATTGTAAAAATATCATTTTCATAATTTTAGAGTTAATATTGAATAAGTTTCACGTTTTTATTTGTACGTTTACGTATTTTTATTTTAAACGTAAGTTTTTAGTTTTAATTTTTTAAACGTTCATCATTTTAAATATAGTGATAGCGTTTATTTAATAGATTTTATCTTTTTAATTTCCTTTAATTTGCATTTAAGCCGTTTTTGTTTGTTGGCTTTTCTGTAGTTATAATATCATCCAAATCCTTTTCCCGTTCAGATTCCTCGATCACTAAACGTTTGATAATCCATTGCACAACTCGCTGGGACATAACGACCCGGGGAAACACTATACTCCTCAGATCTTCATTGATTTCGTGCTTAAGCAGTTTTAAGCTGGTTACGGTCCGTCATTCACAAGTGGCGGGCTTGTGTGATTTAGCTTGACTGTTTGGCGCGCATCAAATTCTCAAGGCAGTGTGTCTTTGATTATCCTACGTCTAGCAGATTAGTGATTTGGATATTCACTCTTTGTTCATACCATCCATCTGTATATGTTTATATTTTCTTATCCAAAACCCCCAAAAATATTCTTCTCATTCCTCTTATTCGTTGATTCTATTTCTCTTACCCTCTTTTGCCGTTTAATTCTGCTCTTCGTATCCTCTCAACCATTTGATTCTCTTCTTAATCCTCTATATGTTTAATTCTTATGTCGACATTCGTCAACTTCATCGTCAGAAATGTGTGTGGCAGTGGAGGGCCTAGTTCAAACGAATTTTGCAATTCGTGCGAATTATCCATCAAAAATGCTTTTCAAAGTTATTTCGACCACCCGCCACAACTTGAAATACATTCTAATCTTGACAAACCAGTTCAAACGTCGGAGCAACCCCAAGCATCCACCGAGGATTACGAGGACTATCTCTTTGAATCTAGAGCCCGTAATCTAATCGAACAAATTTATGCCGATGAAAAAAGGTCGAGAATTAGAATTGATTACGATGAACCCATTCAAACACCGATGACTAGCAAGAATGACTTGCCTAATCTTCACGTTTCTCAAGAACTAGAACCGGAGACCATAACGGAAGTGGTGGAAATTGCTAGCTCTCAGAGCACACCACTTGTCCCACCTCCGATTTTTGAATGTTCTTGAGACTTGATAGTCATTCGGATCACCATGTTGGTTGTGATGATTCTTTGAATAAACCGATTCCTCTTCATAACTCTTAAATGCAATCGTTTATTCCTTGTGTCGGTTGTGGTGAGCCTCTTTATGGTTCACCTGTCGCTGGTGTACGTGTGTACAATGTGGTAATGATATTCATAACGGGAGTTGTTTGTTTTGTGGTTCAAGGAATTCATTTGATTATGATCCTAATCAGAACTCATTTAACGACCCCTCTAATTTTTCCAATTACCCACCACAGCCCGACTTATCTTCATATAACCAACAGTTTTATTGTTGTGAATTTTGTGGAGGTCCTCACCAAGGATTTGAGTGTCAATCCGGAAACACGTTTGTCTATGAGCAGTTTTCCGTGATGCTCGAGTTTTGGTTATGACCAATATCCATATAGTTCACTGTCGGACTCAACAGTTTCTTGTTGTGATACTATGGAGGTCCCCATTTTAGCTCTGATTGTCAAACAGGGAATCCATTTCCTTGTAACAATCATGACTCTCACATGTTTGATAATTTCCAACCTCCACAACACTATACGGTTCAAACTCCATCTCGAGCGTTGTCTCATGAAATCTCCCAGGATCTTGAAACCGCAATGAAAACACTTGAGGATATGATTAGTAACTTTAAGAATCAAGTGAGTGGTGAAAAGACCATAGGAGAATTGTTAGTCAAGAGCGAGAGGCCCGCCAATCGAGGGAAGAATTATTAGCCCTAGAGCATGCAGTGCTCTAAGCGTTCCCAATTTCTTAAAGGCTGCTCTTTATGATGATGACGAGGAGGGTTTTTATCCTTTTAGAAATAATAGTTCTCAACTCCCTCAGGTCAGGTTGATATCCCAGCAGTTGAGACTCCATCTCAAACAACTGCTATCACACCCGAGGCTCCCACTCACTCTCTTATTATGGGGGCGAGCATCTCGACCTTGTTCTGAAAGGAATCGGGATGAATTCATAAAGTCTAGTGTTGAGGACCTTGTCCCAATCCCAAGAGAGTCACAGGGAATTCTTGATCATGTGTGATATCCCTCCTCCTCTTGTCTTCCAAAATGATCATGTTGAGATGTCCTCTGATTATGATGATGATGATTCATTATCTTATGGAGACATCGTTTATGTGGAAGATTCTCCTTCTGAGCTTGTTAGCTTAGAAGAAGAGAATGATGAAGTTACGACGAAATCAAAGATGAAGCACTTCGAGCAACATTATTGAATGTCGGTCTTCTCATTTCTAAAATCGAGGCTTTCAAAGAGAAATCTGTTTCATCTCCTATCCCCATTAAGGATAGTGACATTCTTTCCGATGATTCTATTCGGAAATGAAAGCCTCTGTTTTGATAATATGGGAGAGAAGATTAGTGGCGCACACTTCTCATTCTCAAAATTCTCTCCTCGATCATGAATCATTTACTTTTGAGGAGTTCGCCAGTGAACCCACTCATATCAATTCTGAATATGATTCATTCACCTTCATGGAGTTCTTAGATGAACTCACTCATATCATATCTCCGCCAGAGTATGATAACTTCTACTTTGATCTAGACACACCCGAGATATGTCTAGACCAATTGACCTTAAATGATGAGATTCATGCTACTATGAATTCTCCTATTGAGGATGAAGAGTTAGTCATGATTTCTATCATGATTTTCTTTCTTTTCTTCATATATATAAGCCGCTTCTCCCGTTTCTTCACTCCTTCGGGAATGAAGACATTATCTTTGATCCCGGCATTTTCAGTTATCATTTGTGAGCCGGGTCTTTCTATCTATATCTCATCGGTGTGGAACTTTCGCGTACTTCAATGTTTATCCAAACATCTTGAATGAAAGTCCGATGGAGACTGTTTCTTCCACTTTGCTTCCCCATGAACAAATTAATTCGGGGTCGAGTCAAGCTAGCGACTCGGGAATCAAAAAAAGTAGCATGCCATATGGGTTTCACCCATATTTCGACTTCTTTCTATTTTCTACCACCCTAGTGTGGGGGTTGCCCACATGTTTCAAAAATCTTCTTTCTAAATAATGGCCGTAGTATTTCCTTTTACGTTCTTTGTTTCGGCATAACCGCCGGTACTTTGAATATTGAGGGCAATATTCATTTCTAAGTGTGGGGAATTCTCGAATTTTATCATATAATTATACCAATTCCCCGTTTTGGCCAAAATTTTTTTGGAGTAAGTGTTTTACACTTTCTCATTTGGTTATCGATCCGCCATGTCTGAAGACTAAAGGATTGGCTAATCCAGAGCAAACGGCTCTTGGTAAAGATATCTCAAATTCGTTTATATGGCTTGCAATTTGCCCAAAATTGTATGGTTCTCAACTCACCATATCCTTAAAAGTGAAGAGTTGGCTAGCCCGCAAGATTATGGCTTGTGGTAAAGGCGGTGGAAAAACCATAATTGGTAATCACCTCACCAAAGATAATATTGATAATTTATCTAAGAGTTGGCTAGTCCGAAAGTGGTACGGCTTCGGTAAAGACAAAATCTAATCCGTTGAAAGCTGGTGGTTTGCTCAAAATCACATGGTTATCGGTGTACCATGGTTCTTACTTGAACTGAAACATTTGGCTACTCCAGAAGTAATGGCTTTTGGTAAAGAGATTAAAATCCATTATGTTTTCTCAAATCATTGCTAGGGACTAGCAATAGTTTAGTGTGGGGGATTGATGAGTGTGTAAATACTCATCATTTTTGGTTTAATCTGAACTGCAAAACGTCTAAAAATGCTCAGAAATGCATCAAAATACTGAAAATATTCCAAAATTGCATTTTATATGTTTCAGATGCAAAATGTTTAAAATCAGATGAAAAATGAGCAAAGTTTGCATAATTGGCAGTTTCAGTCCCCCAAGTTTCTAAAATTGTCAAAAACAGTCCCTGAGCACATAATTTCAAAAGTAAAGTCACCAAAGGTCCTTTTAATATCATAACTTGTCAAATTTAGTCCTTTGGTGAAAAATATAAAAAGTTTGAGAAAATTACAAGAATGGTCCTTCAAGTTTGAAAATTGGCAAAATTGGCCCCTGGAAAATTGGAGAATGACAGATTTGGTCCCTGTACTTTTGAAACTTGTCATAAATGGTCCTTGAAATACCTTTGCAAAATTACAGGTTTGGTCCCTTGGTTTGTTGGAATTGCATAATTGGTCCTTGTGTTTTAAGCTTAACAAATGGACCCCTTTATCACCTTGGGCCCAAACCAATTACCCAGCCCAACCATTACCCGGTTTATACCCGAATCCAACCCACCCTTTGTTATTAAAACACCGGTCAAATAGGTTTGACCCACTACTTTCCCTCTCTCCCTCACATGTACACCATTTCCATCATTCCATTGCCTGCTTCCTCTGATCACACTCCACCTCCACTCCATCATCACCTACACCCCCCCTCCAAACACAAAGAGCCAAGGAAACATTTAATGCACCTCCAATCTCTCACTCAATCTCACTACTGATAAAAAGGTTTTGGCGCCAAAAAGGTTTAAACGGCTATGATCAAGTTAAGCCATCCAATGGTCATTTTTATTGGTGGGAACTATTCAGAAAGAGGAGAGAGACACTTGGGAGCTTATAAAGAGCCAAGAGAAGCAAGAAGAAGGGAGTTAGTTTTATTTTTTTTATTAGCAATGTATGTCGTTTCATGTTTTTTTAGTCTAAAATAGATTTGCAGTTGTAGTTTAAAGCTCCATTGTACTCAAGTAAACCTTTCTGAATTTTAACTTGATTCAAGTAATAATTTCAGTTTATGTTCAAACTCCATCTTTATTGTTAACTGTTGAAATCTTAAGTTTAAAACTCATTTGTCAAGCTTGTAGCAATTCAATTTCAACTTCAAATAAGTTCATATAAGCTCATAAAAGCTTTCCATAAGCTCATAATTCAGTTTCACTCACTTGTGAACCTTGGTCAACAAAAGTCAACACGGGTACAAAAATTGAAGCAGAATGGATATGGGTTGATGCAGGCTTGGAATTGGGTTGAATAGTAGCTAGTTGGATTGGATTATATAGGTTAGAGGTCCTTGGTTCTCATTTTGCTAGCCATTGTGGCTTGGACTATTTGTAAGTCAAAATTAAGGCTTCATGCATAATCTGTATTTGAAGTTTAAATCTGTTTAAACATGTTCTTATAGTAGTAATTCAGTGATAATAAGTTAATTTGATCATAAAAAAGGTTGGTTCTATGTTTGGATTTGTCTCAAGTTGCAAAATCAAGTTATAAAGGAATGTTTGGGTTAACTGTTCTATCTGTCATATTGGTCTATTCAGTAATCAAGTTTTAGTGGTTCATGCTTATTAAGTGTATTTGAGCTCATTTGAGTCTTAGGTTTGGTCTACAAAACCACCAAAGTCAAAATTGTTCTTAAATCCCTTTAACTGTCCACTGTTGTGAATTTTGAAATAGCAGATCACTATTTTGTGTTAAGATATCATCATCATTGCTTGCTTTACACTTGTTTTATCATATAACACCAGCATCAAATCAAAAATTGGATCTAAAGTTCAGTTTAGTCAAAGTGCTCAATTTTCTTCAAAAAGTCAAATTGTGCTAAAATCTGTTTTTGAGCCAAAAGCAAGGAATTTTCATGGCTTCATTGTTGAGCTATTTTCAGTGAAACTTGGCATGTTAAAAGTTCAACTGGTCTTTTTACTTATAAGCATTTTTGGTGAATTTTACAATTTTGTTTGAGGCCTCAAATCTGTTCTCCTTTTAGGCTCAAACTGCCCTGCACCAAAAACTCAGTTGACACTGAGTTTTTCCAGTTCTTGCAGCAGGTACATAGAGCTCATAAGAGTTTATTATAATCTGATTTTTGGAACACTTGATCTCAACCAGGTCTACTTTAGGTTGCCATTGGTAGTTTTCAATTTGAGCTTATTTTCAAGCTTGTGCATGTGTCCAAACTTAGTACCCAGGAATCTGTTTTAGTTTATTGCTCATTTTATCAAATCTTGTTGTAATCACTTCTCAAAGGTTGTAGTTTGTTGAAATTTGTTCCATTTTAGTTCTTTTAGTATTTCATAGCTTTAGTAAACTGTTGGTGGCTTATTTTGTCCATTTGGCTTATTTTAGTCTTATTAATAAGCACTTGTTTAAGCAGTTTCATATTTCTCCACATAAGTGCCTGTTTTTCTATTTTTCTTATATTCCTAGTATTAATTTAGACTTTTCCTGAAATTTTCAGATTTTTCTAAGTTGTTTTGCTATTTTTCCTAATTTAAATTAGTTTTTAATCATTTTTAATTAGCTTTTAATATAAAAATTAGAAAAGTGCCAAAAAATAATTTTTTCATTTTTATTAAGTTTAGATAAATATAAAAAGCCAAAAACATATTTTTCCATATTTTTCTTAGTTAAATTTGTATTTTTAAATATTTTAATTATTTTTAAATAGTTTAAAATTCATAAAAAATAGAAAAATAATCAGAAAATTACAAAAATAGTTTTGAAAATTCTAGTTTGATATTTTAGACTTTTCCATTTCATAATTTCATTTTTCTAGATTTGTTTCCTAATTTCTTGTATTTTAGGTAATTATTAAATAGTTAAAAATAGTTTTTAATTAATAATAATTAGATAAATAGTTATAAAAATAGTTTTCTTTTTCTAAAAAGTTTCTTTTATCATTAGGATTGTAAAAATATCATTTTCATAATTTTAGAGTTAATATTGAATAAGTTTCACGTTTTTATTTGTACGTTTACGTATTTTTATTTTAAACGTAAGTTTTTAGTTTTAATTTTTTAAACGTTCATCATTTTTAATATAGTGATAGCGTTTATTTAATAGATTTTATCTTTTTTTTAATTTCCTTTAATTTGCATTTAAGCCGTTTTGTTTGTTGGCTTTTCCGTAGTTATAATATCATCCAAATCCTTTTCCGTTCAGTTCCTCGATCACTAAGCGTTTGATAATCCATTGCACAACTTCACACATAACGACCGGGGAAACACTATCCTCCCCAGATCTTCATTGATTTCGTGCTTAAGCAGTTTTAAGCTGGTTACGGTCCGTCATTCACAAGTGGCGGGCTTGTGTGATTTAGCTTGACTGTTTGGCGCGCATCAATATTGATGGAAAAGACTGACTCTGGTTTGAAATTATTATGGGAAAAACCAAAGCGTTATGAATATATATATATACTACTAGGGTTTTGAGAATATACACAAGCAAACAATTATCTTTGGAAAGATTCATCTTTGGAAAAAGAATAAGCTTAAATATTAGAAAGATAACCATCACCCCGTAAAATATGGTAACAAAATTAACGACCAGAAGTAATGACCAAACTTAACTTTGAAGCTACCAGCTTTAACTACCAGATTTAAAAACCTATTAAGTCTGCTAACTAACCTTACATACTATACATTTAACCTCCCCTTAAATGTAGCTATGGGTTCATCATACCAATTTTAACCACCAAGAAATTGAACCTAGGTCCATCAAATGCTTTGGTCAACAAGTCAGCCACATTGTTATCTGTATGTATCTTTTCTACCCTGATGAGACCTTTCTCAAAACAATCCCTTATAAAATGGTGCCTAATCTCTATGTGTTTGGTCTTAGAGTGATAGACTGGGTTCTTAACAATGCATATAGTGCTTTCATTATCAATATTTATTATGGTGTTCATGAAGTTTAACCCATAATCCAACATCTGATTTTGGATCCAAAGCACTTTTCCACAGTAATTAGCAGCAGCTACATATTCAGCTTCAGTTGTTGAAGTAGCCACTATTGTCTGCTTTTTGTATTGCCAGGAAATCAACCTCCTACCAAGAAATTGACAACCTCATGTTGTGGATTTTCTGTCCATACTAGCCTCAGCATAGTCACTATCAGAAAAAGCTTCCAGGTCAAAGGATGACTCTCTAGGATACCATAAGCCTAAATTGGGTTTGCCCTAAAGATATATGAAAATCCTCTTCACAGCATGAAGATGTGAAGTCTTTGGAGTAACCTGAAAAAGAGAACAAACACACATAGCATAGGCTGTTAGATACATCAAAGATCCTATCATGGATCTATACAATCTAACATCCACATCAACAACCTCCTTATCTTTTATCAATGGCACCTTGGTCTCCATGGGTGTAACAGCAGACTTCACATTTTAAAGATCAAACTTCTTTAACATATCAGCAACATACTTGTCTTGTGAAATAAATAGCCCATCTGATTTTTGTTTGACTTGCAATCCAAGAAAGAAAGTAAGCTCTCTCATAGAACTCATTTGAAATCTGCTCTTCATCAATGCCTCAAAATCTTCACACCAAGACCTCTTTGTAGAGCCAAAAATGATATCATCAACATAAACCTACACAAGCATGATATCCTTCTTGTCCCTTTTAATAAACAGGGTCTTGTCAATGGTGCCCCTTCTGTATCCATTCTTCTCAAGAAAAGTAGATATTGTAGCATACCAAGCTCTGGGAGCTTGATGAAGTCCATACAATGCTTTGATGACTTTATAAACCTTCCTAAGGTGAGTAGGATCAATAAAACCAAGAGGTTGAGCAACATAAACTTCCTCATCAATAGTGCCATATAGAAATGAACTCTTAACATCCATCTGATAGACTATAAACCCCATATATGATGCATAGGCTAAAAATAACCTGATGGCTTCAATCCTAGCCACAAGAGCAAAAACCTCATCATAGTCTATCCCTTCTTCCTGTCTATACCCTTAGGCTACCAGTCTAGCTTTATTCCTAACAACAACACCTCTTTCATCCCTTTTATTCCTAAAAACCCACTTTGTACCAATTACCTTAGCCCCATATGGTAGATCTACAAGAATTCATACCTTTTGCAGTTCAAACTGCAATAGCTCCTCTTGCATGGCTTCTATCCAACTTTCATCCGTTAAGGCTTTAGCAACAGTTAGGAATTCCTCTTGAGATAGGAAGCAAGCAAACAAACAGTGTTGTTGATCTTTGTGGTTGTTCCTTTGCTGCTTCTGAATGTGACCAACTAATGCATGAGGTCCTGAAAGTTTCTAGACTTTGCTTATTGTCTGAACAGCTGATGTAGGATCACCAACTATGTTGTCTTTTGGATGTATTGTGTGAATCCTAAGGGTAGGAGTGGGACTGACATCAATTTCAAGAGGCAGGTTCTTGAAGTCAGTAACCACACCATTATCATCATAAGAAGCTTCCTCAAAGATTCCCTCATCTGGCCTGTTATAGATCTCATTCTTTGCCGTATCTGAATCATCAAAATCATATGTGTGAGATGAAATATACACGCCAGTATTAATATGCGCACTACCAGAATTAATGGGGTTAGTTCTGGCAGTGTTAGGTTCAGGGTCTGCTCCGAATACATTGCCAGACTTAATGTGGTTAGTACTGGTAGTAGTATTTTTAGATACTGCACTCTTATGCCTTTGAGTAATGACATCCAATTGTCTTTGAAAATCTTTAACGCTTGCTGAGATCTCAGATATAGGAACCTCTTGCTCTTGCACTCTAGTCTCTGCAGTAGGTTCTTTCCACTTAGAAACAGGAGATATCTTCTTTGTCCCAGCCTTTGCTGCAACAGGATGAACTGATGTAGGTACAACAATGAGCTCTTCAACCTCTTTTTCTTCCTCAAGATTATGATCAATGAAAGTAGATTGAGTACCTGCATTGTTAGTTACATCTAGTGTACCTGCATGTGGGTTAGCTTGATTTTCAAAGGACACGGGTTTATAGTTCATAGAGTCAGATAGATAATCCAAGTCAAACATTCATCTACGTTCTATTCCTGGTACATTAGGCTTTTCCTCAAGAAAATTTACATGGAGAGTTACTTCTACTCTTTTGGTCACTAAGTTATACACCCTAAAGGCCTTACTAGTTAGAAAGTAACCTACCAAGAAACCTTCATCAAATTTACCATCAAATTTTCCAAGGACACTAAGGGTATCTAGAATGGTAACATGGCACCCAAAAGGTCTTATATATCTATAAATTGGTTTATTTCCAAACATAAGTTCATAAGGAGTCTTGTGTTGAGGTTTAGTCACCCTTACCAAAGTGAAAACATAAAAAGAAAATTTAACTGCTTCAACCCAGAAAGTGGTTGGTAAGTGTGAGTCTGCTAGCATGGTCCTAACTGCCTCAATGAGGGTCCTGTTCATTCTTCCAGCAACTCCATTCTGTTGTGGAGTTCTAGAAACACTATACTCTTGCTTAATGCCCTTATTCCCACAAAATTCAAGCATTTCCCTATTCTTAAACTCTGTGCCATTGTCTCATCTAATTATCTTAACCTTTTGATTCTGCTAGTTCTCTATCTGCCTAATAAAAGCTTGAAGAATGCTTGTAGTTTCATCCTTAGTAGACATAAAGAAAACCCAACAAAACCTGGTGCAATCATCAGTGATTACAAGACAATAGCTGGCATAATTAATACTTTTAATAGAAGTAGGGCCAAATAAATCCATATGCAAGGTGTGTAATGGGTGAGTTACAGTCCTAACTGATTTTGCCTTGCATGAGGCCCTATGTTGCTTTCCCTTGTTGCAAGCAACACATGTGTGGTCATTCTTAAAGGTCTTATCAGGTAGTCCTCTAACTAGGTTTCCCTGTACAAGCTTGTTAAGATTTTTAAAATTTATATGACCAAGTCTCATGTGCCACAATTTAGACTCATCAAGTGAGGCTTTTGCAATCAAACAGACACCACCTTTGGCAGCTGGGGGTGTCTTTATATCAAAACTATATAAGTTGTGTTGTCTTAGGACCTTAAGAAGAATCTGATTTTCATCAGGCATCTTAAAGTCAGAATTCAACACAAAGCATTCATTTTCAGTAAAAAGAACCTGATGCTATTATCACAAATTTGTGATATTGAGAAAAGGTTAAAGTGCCTAAGTTCTTTTACAAAAGCCACATTCTCAAATTCTAAATTGCCCACTCTAATTTTACCTTTACTAGTAATGTAGTCTTTGCTACCACCAAAAGTAACAGAACCTCCTTGGACTTCCACAAACTCCTCCAAGTGATCCTTGTTACCAGTCATATGCCCAAAGCATCCAATATCAACAATTCCTCTGCTTCATAACTTCTGGTATGGATGTTCTTGTATATCAAAAAGAGAAATTATTTTCTCTTGGGGAACCAGGCCTGTAGAGGCTTGGGTCTGCCTTGTGGACCTTGAGAATTCAAAGTATAAGTTGAATATGGTCCACTATTACTCTTGGAGTGTGGTTTGGTCTGTCTCCAAGTATAACCTGCCGAGGGCTTAACAGCAGTCCCCCAATTACCCTTTGCAGCATAAGATTTAAACATTTGAGCTGCATTATGAACTATGGGTCTTCTTACAGGTGAATGTGAACTATAATGAAGTCTTTGGTTGAATTGGTTCACCTGTGGTTTTCTAAACTTGGGAGTGGGTGAAGGACTAGTAGGTTTTGATTTAACATTCATATACCCATAATTAACTTTGGCTTGACCAGAATTAACATGACCAGTATTAACCCTAGATATGTTACCAGAATTAATATTTTTCCTACCAGAATTAATTGGTACACCAGTACCCACTTTTAACCTAACGGAATTAACAAATGAACTACCAGTATTAACAGGTACTGGTCTAGAAACAAACTGATTAGCATGGTTAATTCTATTTGTATTATTCCACACTGGTCTAACTAAACCATTACGGTGTTTACTGACCATTTTCTTTCTCAACTCAGCCTCTTTAGCCATTCTTTTCTCATGATAATCACAGTCTCTTATTAAATGGCTTAGACTACCACACACAAAACAACTCTTCTTAGTGAAAGAGTATCCATCCTCAAGTTCTCTCTGCATTAACCCATTCCAATTCTTTCTATCTAGTTTAGGTGTCTCATGTTTAATCTGTTTCCTAGGAATTTTTAAATGTTGAACACAACTAGGTTGGACTGTTTCTGGTTTAGACACAACAGTTTTAGCAAAGATGACAGACTCAACTTGTGTTGGTTTGGGCACATAAGGTTTACTGATTAAAACTGGTTTGGAAATCTTTATGGGTTCAGATTTAAGCTCAAGAGAATATTCAGAGACATTTCCAATGGATCCTTCACTGTCATTAGATTGACAGGTAGAGTACTCACTGGATTTGTCTTCTGAGACACTGGTTCCAGGACTCTTTGATGAGTGTGTAAATACTCATCATTTTTGGTTAAATCTGAACTGCAAAACGTCTAAAAATGCTCAGAAATGCATCAAAATACTAAAAATATCTCAAAGTTGCATTTTATATGTTTCAGATGCAAAATGTTTAAAATCAGATGAAAAATGAGCAAAGTTTGCATAATTGGCGTTTCATCCCCAAGTTTCTAAAATTATCAGAAATAGTCCCTGAGTCCTAATTTCAAAAGAAAAATCACCAAAGGTCCTTTTTAAATCATAACTTGTCAAAATTAGTCCTTTGGTGAAAAATATAAAAAGTTTGAGAAAATTACAAAATTGGTCCTTCAAGTTTGAAAATTGGCAAAATTAGTCTTTGGAATTTGAAAATGGCAAGTTTGGTCCTTGTACTTTTTGAGATTGTCACTTTTAGTCCTTGGAGCAACTTTTCAGAATTGGCAGAAAAGGTCCTTGAATTTTCATAATTTACAAAAGTGGTCCTTGTTTATTAAAATAGCTAAACCCCTTTGGACCCTTGTCACAACCCAATTGGACCCTGCCATATAAGCCAATTTGACCCCTGCTTTTGACCCCTTCATAATATACCCCTGTCAAACCCATAAGTCAAACAAACACCCCTTTACAGCGCCTTTTCCTGTCTTCCCCAACAACTAGCCCTGCACACCCATCCCCCCTCCAACTCCAGCCACCCTACTCCTCCATGTCCCCTCATCCTCAACAAACTCCAAAGTGCATTTAATGCTTCACCCTTACCCTCACTCAACCTCATCCAACTGTCAAAAGCCATTTCCCGCCAAAATGATCCTATGGCCAAAATTCACTCAAAGCATCCAATGGTCCTAGAGAGAGGTGGGAAACAATCAGAAGATGAGAGAGAAGCATTTGGAGCTATAAAAAGGAGAGAAGAATAGAATAGTAGTTAGTTTTAAGTTTTTCTTTAATGTCGTTTTTTTTAACAAATGTCTTAGTCCAGCTTAAAATATGTAATCTTTTGTTTTTATGATTCAAACTCAAGTATTGTTATCATTGTAATCTGTTTGAAGAATCAATTTCAAAGTTTGGTTAAAGTTCTTGTTATTGTGTTCCTTTGTTAAAATTTCAGATTCATGCTCTTATATTAAAGCTTCCCATAGCTTATTTTCTCATTCACTTAAGCTTACTTAAGCTCATTGTAGTTTTTGATAAGCTGGGAATTCATTTTCAAGCAAATTTGGTCCATGGTCAACAAAAGTCAAACTGGGTGCAATTGGATTTGGTTTTGGAATTTGGGTGATGCAGAACCTTGCTTTGGGGTTGGAATAGAGTAGGATAGAGTAGATTGGGTTTGGTTTTAAGCCTGCAAACAGTTGGACACCTGTGAGTGATTATCTCAGTTTCATTCTCTATCTAGTTTACTTATTATGCTTATAACTGTTCTTGTAGTTTAGACTAGTTTTAACTTGTTTATATAGTTGTAATTAAGTCATGTAAACTGAGTTTGATCAGTAGCTTTAACTAGTTCAGTGTTGTATCTTTTAAAATTGCGAAACAGTTAAATATAGTGGTGTTTGGATCAAACAGCAGATCTGTGATTTTGGTTTATTTAGTGGTAGATTTTTGTTGTTTCAGGTTTATTTAGCTCAATTGAACTCATCTCAGTCATTATATGTGCCTGCATTAGCTTATAAGTCAAACTCTCTTCTAATCTGCCTCAAAGGCATACCTGTTGGAATTTTAATAAAGCAAAAACTTGTTTTGTGTTTGAAAATCTTAGAACTAGCTTGCTTCAGTTTTATTTCATCATAATATATCATTTTCAGTTCACAAATCTAGATCAAAGTTCAATATAGTCAACATTTCAGTTTTGTTAAAAAGTCAAAATCTTGAAAACTCAGTTTTAAGCCCAGCTAAGTTGATTTTTCATGGGCTCATTTTTGAGTCAAATTCAATGAAACTTGTAGCTTTTAAAACTTCTACTGGTCTATTTTATGATTATCATTTTTGTCAAATTTTGTGAATTTTTCTTAAGCTCTAAACTGGCTTGTCAACATAGGGTCATGTGCCCTGTGCACTGACTCAGTTAACACTGAGTCTGCACAGGGTGTGTGCAAGGCTTGCACAAGGCTCACCTTGGCTCACCAAGGTCTGGTATTTGGCTTGTAAGCACTTGGCCAGGTCTCCTTCATGTCCCTTCTTTTGTTTTCTTGATTCCATCTTATCTCAGTGCTTATTTTCTAGTCCAAAGTAGGAGCCTAAATCTGTTTTTATCACTTAAGCTCATATACTCAAATCTTTGCAGTTGGCTAATCAAAGGTTTAGGCTTGTTGTTTTTAGTCACTTTTGGGTACTTGTAGCTTATTTTAGCTTGTGGAATCAGTTGGTGGCTTTTTGTTCTCATTTGCTTATTTTAAAGTGCTTATTTATAAGCACTTGGCACATCAGTTTCAAATTCCTCCACACAGCCCCATGTTTTTCCATTTTTCCTAGCTTCCTAATAATATTTTAGACTTTTCCTGAAATTTTCATATTTTTCCAAGCTTGTTTGCTATTTTTCTTAATTTAAATTAGTTTTTAAGCATTTTTAATTAGCATTTAATACAAAAAATTAAGAAAAGTTTCAAAAAAATAATTTTTCATTTCTCTTAAGTTAAGATAAATATAAAAAGACAAAAAAATATTTTTCTAGATTTTTCTTAGTTAATTTTGTATTTTTAAATAATTTAATTAGTTTTTAATAGTTTTTAATTCCTAGAAAATAGAAAAATAATCAGAAAAATACAAAAATAGTTTTGAAAATTCTATTTTGTTATTTTAGATTTTTCTAAGTCATAATTTTATTTTTCTAGCTTTATTTCATATTTTCTTGTATTTTAGGTTATTATTAAATAGTTAAAAATAGTTTTTAATTAATAATAATTAGATAAATAGTCACAAAAATAATTTTCCTTTTCTAATAATTTTCTTTTATCATTATGTTTGTAAAAATGTCATTTTCATATTTTTAGGACTTTTATTTCTTAGATATCACATTTATTTTGTACGTTTACGTAATTTTATTTAAACGTAAGTTTTAAGTTTTAAGTTTTAAACGTTCATCAATTTTAAAAATAGTGATAGCGTTTATTTAATATTTTTTATCTTTTTAATTTCCTTTAATTTGCATTTAAGCCCTTGTAGTCTATGTACTTTTTCCTTAGTTATAATAATTCAAATCTTTTTTTTCGTTCAAATCTCTCGATCACTATTCGTTTGGTGATTCTTAGCATAGCTTCATTTGGGACATAACGACCGGAAAACACTATACTCTCCAGGATCTTCATTGCGTTCGTGCTTAAGCTGTTTTAAGTTTCTTACGATCGGCCATTCACAAGTGGTGGAAACTGCGTGAGAAAACTTGGCGGTTTGGCATCGATCAAATTTTGGCCGTGCGGGAGTCTGTGCTAATTATCTTCCTTTTAGCAGATTAGTGATTTGAATATTCACTCCTTGTTCATACCATCTATATATGTTTATATTTTCTTATAAAATCCAAAAACCAAAAGATTTTCTTTCTTATTTTTACAAAATGTTTTTCAAAAATCCAAAAATATCCATCTTTACCCTCTCACATCTTTGATTCTTCATCCCTACCCCTCTGAAAACATTTGATTCTTTCTATGTCTTATCCTCACCCTCTTGGTTGTCAATGGTGTGGTGGTCCTTATAATGGTGGCAATTGCGCCAGTTGTAGCATGGTGGAGTCGGAAGCGGATGTCCGTCTATAACCGGATCCCTATTCTTACCATAACACAAGCTGATTTATTCCATCGGCTACCACCTTTGTGAGACTCAGCAGTTTTCTTGTTGTGAGTACTGTGGTGGTTCACACTCGATTCGATTGTCAATCGGGAAACACGCTTGTCTATGGCGGGTTCCGATAACAATTATGACTACAACACATACCACTCAGCCGCATCGGTTTCTTGTTGTGAGTATTGTAGAGGTCCTCACTCTAGCTCGGATTGTCAAACAAGGAATCCATTTCCTTGTAGCGATTACGACTCTTCGTATCATGACCAACCTCTGATTACCGGCTGAGCCACTTCCTCAAAATCTTCTCCTTGATCTTTTGGATTTAGTGAAAGATTTAAAGGAATCTAAACACTCCCAAGATAATCCAAATGAAAAATCCATGGAAGTTTTGTTAGCGAAGAGCGGTTGCTAAATTAGATTCCTAAATTGCCTTTGAAAAATCTATTAGGGAATCAATTGCAAAAGAAAAAGCCGCCAGATCTAGCTCTCGATTTCGTTTCATTCGATGGCGATGATGATGAAGATATCCTTGATATCCTACAATTTTATAATGGTTCATCAGGTTCATCAGTTGAAACTCATTCCATGAAAATCAGGAGAAAAGACTATGATGGAATTACTAGCGGAAGAACAAATGGAAAGTATAAAACATATGTATGCTAGTCCTTCTAAACTCCCTCAGTCTGTTGTTATCACACCCGATATTCCCACTCACTCTCTGAACATGGGGGACGAGCATCTTGACGCTGTTCCTAAAAAGGAATCGGACGAATTCATAAAGTCTAGTGTTGAGAACCTTGTCCCAATCGCGAGAGAGTCACAGGGAACTTCTGAGCATATGTGTGATTCTCTTTCCCCTCTTGAGTGTTCAAATGATCATTTTGAAACTTTCTCCGATGTTAGCGACGATTGTACTTCTTATGGAAACATCGAGTATGTTGAAGCATCACTTCCACAATCGATCTTTGATCATCTTCTTGAGGAGGTCTCCGGTGAACTCACTCACATCAATCCACTCTTTGATTTCGAAGCCAATCTAGGAGAAACTGAAAGTCCCCTTGATAATGATCGTTCACTCACTTCTTATCCCAATAGTCTAATAGAGAATGTTGATCACTCTGTTCCCGAAACATTCAAAACAACTCTCACTAATCCTCTATTTGAATTCGACTCTGAATTCACTTTAATTTCTGAGAATCCACTCTTTGATACTCAGATTGAGGATAGTGATGAGTCTCTGATGGAACAAAATTCACAAATTCACATCATGTGAATGATTCTCTTCATGAGGAGTTCGTCGGTGAACTCACTCATATCATGACTCCCGGAGTATGATAAACGCTTGGATGGCAAAAATCATGATCGGGGGGAAAAATTCTCAATCATGAGAGTTTGTATTTCTATGACAAATTTTCCAACCCTCCCTCCCGAGATGCTTTTCAAACCAAAGAGCTCAACCGATAAAATCCAAACGAGTGCAATTGCACTAGATCCTGAGGAAGAAGATCTTATCATGATCGTCATCATGATTTTCCTTCTTTTCTTCACCTACCGTGACTTCTTCTCTTCTACACTCATTCGGGAGTGAAGATACCATCTTTGACCCCGGCATTTCCATGTACCATTTGTGAGCCGGGTCTGTCTCTGTATATCTCATCGGTGTGGAACTTTCGCGTGCTTCAAATGTTTGTCCAAACATCTTGAATGAAAGTCCGATGGAGATTGTCTCTTCCACTTACTTCCCCATGAACAAATTTATACGGGGTCGAGTCAAGCTAGCGACTCGGGAATCAAAAACAGTAGCATGCGATATGGGTTTTCACCCATATTTCTGACTTCTTTCTATTTTCTACCACCCTAGTGTGGGGGGTTGCCCCACATGTTGTGTATATATATATGATTCAAAAAAAAAAACTTTCTAAATAATGGCCGTAGTATTTCCCTTTTACGTTCTCAGTTTCGGCATAACCGCCGGTACTTTGAATATTGAGGGCAATATTCATTTCTAGTGTGGGGGGGATTCTCACGAATTTTATCATATAAATATACCGCCTAATTCCCCCGTTTTTGGCCAAAATTTTTTTTGGAGTAAGTGTTTTGCACTTACTCATTCGGTTATCAGTCCGCCATGTCTAATAAACAAAAGGATTGGCTAATCCAGGAGCAAACGGCTCTTGGTAAAGATATCTCAAATCCGTTGACGGCTTGCAATTTGCCCAAAATTGTATGGTATTCAGCTCACCATATCTTTAATTAGTGAAGAGTTGGCTAGCCCGCAAGTTTATGGCTTGTGGTAAAGGCGGTGGAAAAACCATAATTGGTAATCAGCTCACCAAAGATAATATTGATAATTTATCTAAGAGTTGGCTAGTCCAGAACAAGCGGCTACGGTAAAGACAAATCATATCCGTTGGAAGCTGGTGGTTTGCTCAAAATCACATGGTTATCGGTGTACCATGGTTCTTACTTGAAGTGAAACATTTGGCTACTCCAGGAGTAATGGCTTTTGGTAAAGAGATTCAAATCCATTAAGTTTTTCTCAAAAGATTGCTAGGGACTAGCAATAGTTTAGTGTGGGGATTGATGAGTGTGTAAATACTCATCATTTTTGGTTAAATCTGAACTGCAAAACGTCTAAAATGCTCGAAATGCATCAAAATATTGAAAATATCTCAAAATTGCATTTTATATGTTTCAGATGCAAAATGTTTAAAATCGGATGAAAAATGAGCAAAGTTTGCATAATTGGCGTTTGATCCCCAAGTTTCTAAAATTGTGGAAAATAGTCCCTGAGCCATAATTTCAAAAGAAAAATCACCAAAGGTCCTTTTTAAATCATAACTTGTCAAAATTAGTCCTTTGGTGAAAAATATAAAAAGTTTGAGAAAATTACAAAATTGGTCCTTCAAGTTTGAAAATTGGCAAAATTAGTCCTTGGAATTTGAAAATGGCAAGTTTGGTCCTTGTACTTTTTGAGATTGTCACTTTTAGTCCTTGGAGCAACTTTTCAGAATTGGCAGAAAAGGTCCTTGAATTTTCAGAATTTACAAAAGTGGTCCTTGTTTATTAAAAGAGCTAAACCCCTTTGGACCCTTGTCACAACTGCAATTGGACCCCTGCCATATAAGCCAATTGGACCCCTGCTTTTGACCCCTTCATAATATACCCCTGTCAAACCCATAAGTCAAACAAACACCCCTTTACCCGCGCCTTTTTCCTGTCTTCCCCAACAACTAGCCCTGCACACCCATCCCCCCTCCAACTCCAGCCACCCTACTCCTCCATGTCCCCTCATCCTCAACAAACTCCAAAGTGCATTTAATGCTTCACCCTTACCCTCACTCAACCTCATCCAACTGTCAAAAGCCATTTCCCGCCAAAATGATCCTATGGCCAAAATTCACTCAAAGCATCCAATGGTCCTAGAGAGAGGTGGGAAACAATCAGAAGATGAGAGAGAAGCATTTGGAGCTATAAAAAGGAGAGAAGAATAGAGTAGTAGTTAGTTTTTAAGTTTTTCTTTATGTCGTTTTTTTTAACAAATGTCTTAGTCCAGCTTAAAATATGTAATCTTTTGTTTTTATGATTCAAACTCAAGTATTGTTATCATTGTAATCTGTTTTAAGAATCAATTTCAAAGTTTGGTTAAAGTTCTTGTTATTGTGTTCCCTGTTAAGAATTTCAGATTCATGCTCTTATATTAAAGCTTCCCATAGCTTATTTTCTTATTCACTTAAGCTTACTTAAGCTCATTGTAGTTTTTGATAAGCTGGGAATTCATTTTCAAGCAAATTTGGTCCATGGTCAACAAAAGTCAAACTGGGTGCAATTGGATTTGGTTTTGGAATTTGGGTGATCACGAGAACCTTGCTTTGGGGTTGGAATAGAGTAGGATAGAGTAGATTGGGTTTGGTTTTAAGCCTGCAAACAGTTGGACACCTGTGAGTGATTATCTCAGTTTCATTCTCTATCTAGTTTACTTATTATGCTTATAACTGTTCTTGTAGTTTAGACTAGTTTTAACTTGTTTATATAGTTGTAATTAAGTCATGTAAACTGAGTTTGATCAGTAGCTTTAACTAGTTCAGTGTTTGTATCTTTTAAAATTGCAAAACAGTTAAATATAGTGGTTTTGGATCAAATGCAGATCTGTGATTTTGGTTTATTTAGTGGTAGATTTTTGTTGTTTCAGGTTTATTTAGCTCAATTGAACTCATCTCAGTCATTATCGTACTGCATTAGCTTATAAGTCAAACTCTCTTCTAATCGCCTCAAGGCATACCTGTTGGAATTTTAATAAAGCAAAAGCTTGTTTTGTGTTTGAAAATCTTAGAACTAGCTTGCTTCAGTTTTATTTCATCATAATATATCATTTTCAGTTCACAAATCTAGATCAAAGTTCAATATAGTCAACATTTCAGTTTTGTTAAAAAGTCAAAATCTTGAAAACTCAGTTTTAAGCCCAGCTAAGTTGATTTTTCATGGGCTCATTTTTGAGTCAAATTCAATGAAACTTGTGGCTTTTAAAACTTCTACTGGTCTATTTTATGATTATCATTTTTGTCAAATTTTGTGAATTTTTCTTAAGCTCTAAACTGGCTTGTCAACATAGGGTCATGTGCCACATTACTGACTTCGATTAACAGTGCACTTGCGGGTGTGTGCAAGGCTTGCACAAGGCTCACCTTGGCTCACCAAGGTCTGGTCTTTGGCTTGTAAGCACTTGGCCAGGTCTCCTTCATGTCCCTTCTTTTGTTTTCTTGATTCCATCTTATCTCAGTGCTTATTTTCTAGTCCAAAGTAGGAGCCTAAATCTGTTTTTATCACTTAAGCTCATATACTCAAATCTTTGCAGTTGGCTAATCAGAGGTTTAGGCTTGTTGTTTTTAGTCACTTTTGGGTACTTGTAGCTTATTTTAGCTTGTGGAATCAGTTGGTGGCTTTTTGTTCTCATTTGCTTATTTCAAAGTGCTTATTTATAAGCACTTGGCACATCAGTTTCATATTCCTCCACATAGCCCCATGTTTTTCCATTTTTCCTAGCTTCCTAATAATATTTTAGACTTTTCCTGAAATTTTCATATTTTTCCAAGCTTGTTTGCTATTTTTCTTAATTTAAATTAGTTTTTAAGCATTTTTAATTAGCATTTAATACAAAAAATTAAGAAAAGTTTCAAAAAAATAATTTTTCATTTCTCTTAAGTTAAGATAAATATAAAAAGACAAAAAAATATTTTTCTAGATTTTTCTTAGTTAATTTTGTATTTTTAAATAATTTAATTAGTTTTTAATAGTTTTTAATTCCTAGAAAATAGAAAAATAATCATAAAAATACAAAAATAGTTTTGAAAATTCTATTTTGTTATTTTAGATTTTTCTAAGTCATAATTTTATTTTTCTAGCTTTATTTCATATTTTCTTGTATTTTAGGTTATTATTAAATAGTTAAAAATAGTTTTTAATTAATAATAATTAGATAAATAGTCACAAAAATAATTTTCTTTTTCTAATAATTTTCTTTTATCATTAGGTTTGTAAAAATGTCATTTTCATATTTTTAGGACTTTTATTTCTTAGATATCACTTTTTATTTTGTACGTTTACGTAATTTTATTTAAACGTAAGTTTTAAGTTTTAAGTTTTAAACGTTCATCAATTTTAAAAATAGTGATAGCGTTTATTTAATATTTTTATCTTTTTAATTTCCTTTAATTTGCATTTAAGCCCTTGTAGTCTATGTACTTTTTCCTTAGTTATAATAATTCAAATCTTTTTTTTCGTTCAAATCTCTCGATCACTATTAGTTTGGTGATTCTTGCATAGCTTCATTTGGGACATAACGACCCGGGGAAACACTATACTCTCCAGATCTTCATTGCGTTCGTGCTTAAGCTGTTTTAAGTTTCTTACAGTCGGCCATTCACAAGTGGTCAGCTTGCGTGAGAAAACTTGACGGTTTGGCATCGATCACTCTTCCTAAAGGATCCTTCGCTGTCATTGAATTGACAGGAGAATTCAATGGAATAGTCTTGAGACACAAGTGTTTCAGGGTTTTTCCATTTGCTGTAATCAAGTAAATACTCATCAAACTTTTGTTCAGGTTTAGGTGTGTAGTCTTCATTAAGTGGTGGTGGTACTTCTTTATAATTATTAGTTTTAGCAAATCTTTTATAAAGTGGTTTACCAACATAGTCTTCTTCTGTACTACCAAATATACCAGGTTTCATCTCTTCCTCATAACTCAAAACCTCACTATCTGATTTAATCTCATGACCTAAACCCAATTTACAGTTAGAGCTCATTCCATAATTAATTAGCCTATGTAGATTTTAGAAGACTCTCCCGAAGACCAAACTATTTTCTTTAATTCATCTCTTTCATGTTGTGCTTTCATACCAATTCTTCTATATTTTCTTAGCTTTTCATCCTTAGCAAAATTATCATTAGCTTGAAAATTTAGTTTTTCATTTAGTGATGAATTTTGTTTTTGAAGATTTAAAATTTGTGCTTCTAAGGTTTTGACAGCATTGGTATAAGATAGTATTTGTGTTTCATGTTCTCTCAACTGAGTTAATTGCTCATCACTTTGTGTTTTAAGTTGGTTATATGAATCAACATAGAGTTTTGAACATAAAGATACCTCATTGTTTGAGCCAATGGCCATGAAAGCAGAGTGATTGGTAGACTCCTCTTCAGCATGTTCTCCCCAGTTGATAGCACCTCCATCCATGGTGATCAGCCCAACCTTTTAACTCTCCTTCCTCTCAGCTTCCTTTGTTTGATAGGGATATTCCTTCTTCTTCCTATCAGTTGCCATAGGAGATTTACATTTCTTTGCAAAGTGCCCAGGCTGATGGCAGTTGTAGCACTCAAGCTTCTTTTTATCAAAGCCAACTGGAGTCTTTGGATCATAACGAACTCTTCTACCATGTCTCTTAAATAACATGTTCATCCTAATAGCAATCATAGCTATCTGCCAATTTATATCCATCTTTTCAATATCTGCATCATTGATCTGCTTCAAATCTTCATTGAGAAAATCCATCTCTTCTAATGATCTAGCAAAGAGAGAGTAGATAACCTGATCAACAACTCTAGCAGGTGCCCCTTTTTCTATAGTACCTAACGAGGAAGTACTATAACTACCACCAGACTTAATATGGTTTGTTCTGCTCTTGCCATGTGAGACAAAAGCAACATTCTGAGAGCTGAAAGAGGATGGTTTTGACACATTCTTGATTTCCTGTTCAAAGTTGTATAGATCATCAATTGACATGATGTCAATTTCAGGCTTGGTCCTCGTGGTCATTGCCAGACTTGACCATTCTTGTGGCAAAGACCTGAGGAATTTTGATTTGCATCCTCATCAAAAACACCAGTACCATAGGCCTCTAATTGTAATAGTAGTTGTTGAAACCTGTCATAGCCCTTCTCAATCCTTGAGCTGGAAATAGCAAGGGCCTCAAATTGTTGTTTGTAGACGACCTTTTGCATCTTTTGGAGTTAGCATTCCCTCCAAATCTTACTTTGATTGCCTCGGATCTCTTTTGCATCATCCATCCCATGAAAACGTCTGATATGCTCCTTGGGAAGTGCCATTAACAAGATGTTCTTGGCCTTTCTCTTCTTCTCTACGGCAAAATTTGGCGATAGCAATGTGACAACCGAGTAAGTTCCACCTTTTCCTTCGGAAACCGTCTTTTTAGAGTTTCCTTTTTGTATCACCTTCCACTCTTTATTATCAGTGTACTCCAGATAGTGCTCCATCTCCATAGCCCAGATGTCATATTCATCTTTCTTCAATG
The DNA here is from genome assembly GCA_910596185.1 of Chrysanthemum makinoi. NCBI lineage: Eukaryota > Viridiplantae > Streptophyta > Magnoliopsida > Asterales > Asteraceae > Chrysanthemum > Chrysanthemum makinoi. The sequence continues at coordinate 91,697,426 of OU343218.1, read as the reverse complement.
GTGTAAGCTTCATGTTGGATATGGTTGTGGTATTTGTGATTTGGGATGGCTTAGGTTGAGAGTTGTCTGCTCCATCTCCATGGTTGGATTCTTCATCACTGGGATGGTCAGAGTAGGTTTCAGTTGCTTTTTCAGACATGTTTGATGTTTTCTGGTTTGGACTGAGTGTATGTGTTTGTGTATCTTCAACAGCAGAGTCCTTCTACAGGATCTGATACCACTTGTAGGTCCAAAAGTTATGGATTTAAGTAGCCTTTGTATGACTTATAGTAAACTTGAATAAATCCAAATTTACTATGTGAAGAACTCTTAACAACTCCTTAATGTGCTAATGCGGAAACTCAACACAATAAGTATGAAGAACACAATAGTAAACTAACTTCGTATTTTCAATGAGGGTCATGTTCATTCTTTCACGCGTAGCTCTTTTTGCAAGTCATGTGGTTTAACATTTGTAATGTCTACAACAGCAGCTTATGGTACTATAAGCTTCCCCTTATCTTTAGTACCAGCGGTGGCAATAACCTCTGTAGATCCACTTTCTACAACAGTTTCCTTTGGTTTAACACTTTTGACGTTGACAACGTCAAGCTCTGGTATTATAAGTTTCCTCGTATCTTTGATATCAGTTGTAGTACTAACTTCTGTTGTAGTTGCTTGTCCTGCGCTCGTTTCCAATAGCTCACCTTTTCCTTTATCAGCCATGGTTCTGCAATTGATATGAATGGTCATGAATAATCATATAATAGTGTAATATAATTCCAGAAAACAATGCTTACAATTACCGCGGAAACTATATTTGTGGATGTAACAGTTAGGCCAGAAAAGAATGCTTACAATTCCCTTGGAAACTATATATGTGGATGCAACAGTTAGGCAAAATATTAGTAACATCAGCAATGTAACTGCAAAGCTAAATATAAACTATTACATGAGGGAAAAAAGGAAGCACGTGCATTGCGAAGCTAGTTTCAGCACCCTAACAATACTAACATAGTCGCTCATGAACACGTTAAGCTAAGGTATTTTTTATTTTTTTCAGGAAATCCTTGTAGACTATATTTTTTGTTTGTATTTGGTGGCTGTTGCGGCTGCGGCTCTATCACAACTTTTAGTCCTTGTGGTGATGTAGCTCGTGACATTGCAACATACAGCTGCCCAGGTCCAAATATAGGCTCCGGCAAATTGACCCCAATCCTAGCAAGCGACTGTCCCTGGCTTTCGTTTATCGTCATTGCATAACATAACTTTTATCAGGAACTGTTTGCGCTTGAAAACAAAAGGCATCTTTTCTTCTTTGATAGTCAAAAGTATGCGTGGAAGAAACACTTTTTCACCGATTCACGTGCTAGTAATTATCTTGGCTTTGATCACTCTGTTTAATAGCTGAGTTACGATCATACGCGTATCGTTACATAAACCTCCAGTCAGGTTTAAATTCCGGATTAGCATTACGGGAACGCCTATCTTTACCTCTAATGAATGTGGAGGAAACCCTGGAAAATTCATGGAGTTTAGATAGTCTATTGGATATAGCAGTTCTGTAGCGCCGCCATCGTTTCCTATAGGAATTCCATCGTCTACACTGATGTAAAATTCAGACGGCCTAGATAGTCTATGTAGTATTTCTTGTTTATTATATCAGCAGTTTTATTTTTTGGGCATACTATTGCTTTATCCTGAAAGGTTGTGACCATAGGGGCTCGTAACAAATCATTGTCGTATACAAACTTGATAATTTGTTCCACCCCGTTATTGCCTAGTTAAAAACAGTGGGCATCTGGAATGCATATCCAAGAAGTATTTTCTGGATCTTCAAGATCTTCTGCACCAATGTTTTCGTCCCCTATATTTAGGAGCCATTCAAAGAAAGAACGGCATTTTATCTTTTCTTCATCTGTCATACCTGGCTACTGCAACCTCATGTTCTCGAGCAACAAATACACTTTGAAATGGTTCCATAATCTGGACTCTACTACGGATGCAGCGACGATTGCATTTCTTGAAGCCTCCTTCTTGACTGGTAGCGTTTGACGAAAATCGCCGCCTAGCATTATCGATTTTCCGCCAAAAAGTAAATGCGGGCTATCGAGAACGTCTCGTAAAGTTCTATCGAGAGCTTCAAAACACCTTTTTTCATTCATTGGCGCTTCATCCCATATCACCAATTTTGTCCGTGTTAGTAGCTCGCTTAACTGCATATTCTTATTTATTGTGCAGGTTTAGTGGAATTTTAAACCGCGAATAAGCAGTTCTACCTGCTGGTAATAATAATGATGCCATGCCGGATGATCCAACTGCTAAAACTATTTTTCCCTCAGCTCTGAGCGTGGTAATAACGGTTTTCCATAAGAAAGTCTTACCTGTGCCTCCATGCCCATATACGAACATCATTTGTTGCCTGTGATTGCGGATAGCATCTATAATGGTATCAAATACTTGACGTTGTTCTTGATTCAGCTATGGAATAAGCCTTCTACTTTCCACTGCCATTTCAACTCTGTTATAACACGTTTCTTCCATAACTGTTGGTTCTTTGAATAAATCTAGCAAACCCGGTGGTGGATCTCGTAGCCTAAAATCTCTTAGTGACTTTCCATGAATAGCTAACAGCGCATGTAGTTCATACAAAACACCTCCTTCTAGTTCTCGATCATTAACAAAAAGTGGGTCAATATGCAGGAGGTCTGCTAATATGCGTGGAACATCGTCAGACATCTGCCTCGAAAACATTTGCCAAAGATTTATTGGGCTTGTGATATCTATGAACAGCAGAATCTGTGCAAACATGACTCATAACTGGGAAGCAGTAGCGGTCGCAGAGCTTTCTTGCATCTCCGTAACCCATTCTTGATCGTTCTGTAATAAACCCATCGCCTCACAAGCTTGCCTATTTGTGCCATACGTACAACCATTGACGGTTCGGATGGTACGCAAACGATTCACATCCTTTCTGATGACACAACAACATATGCTAGTGAAATAGGTCTCCTGCAGTAGGATGCACATAAGTCAAGCGGCCAATTGATGGTTTATTAAGGCCTCGCTTGGGAGACCATGTTATGTCTCCCTTACACCAAACAAACTCTGATGCAAACTGCAAGTATGTAAGATGCCGACCAGATGTCATTGACGCGTTGTATGCTAACCACTCAGTAAGAGTTGTCTTCCGTGCATTCAGGTTATCAAGCACAGACTGGACCGTTTGTCTTGTGCGAAAAGAAACGTGATGCATGTTCTCTAAATGAACATGTGGAAAACTAGAAGAGGGGTTGAATAGTTTACCAATTAAAATCTTTGTTTTGAAACTTATTGTAAGATCAATTGATATTGATCAAAGATATGTTAGTGAATAATAAACAATATGCAAGCAATATATAAAGAGTAAATAAAGAAAGAAACAATCAAACCACGACAAGTTGTTTATAGTGGTTCGGTCTAAAATGACTCTTTTTCCTTGCCCTACTCCACTCTCCGAGTCTCCAACTCGAGAGTTTAACTTCACTAGTCAACAAGCTCCTTTCACCGGCGGAGAGACCTTTACACTTCGCTTACACACTATTTCCGACCCAAAGCTAGATGTCGAGTTCTTTTACAATGGTACAACCACTCCCACGCACTATGTAATTTAAGGACTAAAATACTAACCACTCTCACTCAGAAGTTTAAGATGATTTGGTACAATAATGATGTATGAACAAGACTAGATCATACAACAACAAAACAAACAAGACTTCCAACTATTTGTTGAAGCTTGATTATGCCTTGATCTTCATTGCTACAAAAGAGGATCACTATAATGATATGAAACTGAGTTAGAAATAATAGAGAGAAGGAATGTATGTGATTATGCTAGAAAGGGATGAGAAAACAACTTGGGTTGGCTTGCTATTTATAGCCAAACAATATGCTGTCACGACGGACCACGGAACCAAAATAATGGTTCCGCCCGTGTAACATTTTGGTGCCATCGGTCCATGGATTACGGCAACAAGATTACAAAAATCTTACCAAAGTCAACCAAATCTAACCAAGATCATGTAAGATATGTAGAGTCCAAATCTACACAAAATATCTTATGAAATCCCCTAGAGATTTCAATGATGCACCACATGATGTCATATGTTGTTTTCTATTTTTAGAAATAATATGTTAAATGTAAATACATATGTAATGTTTTGTTTTAAGAAACTAAAACATACTTGATCTAAAATGTTGACATACATTATGGTCTAGAAGGATATCAAAGTTAATTGATATATGACTAATCAAAATGTAAATGCTTGAGCGATGAAGATTTTATTTAAGGAAAGCTTGTTTTAATCTTGACAAGCTTTATACTTTACAAAAATTAAATTTACTTTTGTCGTTAACAAAACTTAAGTAAAGATCATAAAATATAAATAACGTTTAATGACGATATTTGTATTAACAGAACAGCAAGGATTTGAACAGCTGGTTGTTGACTATGAATGTCAAAACCAAAAATCCGCCAGCAAGCCTCATGAGGACCAATATAACGCGCATCAACAAAGTTTTTAATTTCATCTATATGCAAGCTAGCATTGTTGTTTGGTATTGAAGCATTCATGAACCCTTTTGGCGCCTCGCCAATCTGCTTGCTTACGCGAGCTATAATCTTGTCCGTCCCTTTTGAGATATACTTAAACAGATACTTTATGAGCATCGTCCAACCACAATACTCTACATTTATGTCTACATAAAACGCCATACATAAACGAAGACTGTATGGCACAACGTCTGCGTTGTCTAGCCTAACACCATTTCGCACTGCATCTATTTCTATATCTCTCTGCTTATAATGTACGTTCCCCGCTTTATCTATGAATGTGGCGTCACAGTATTCTTTTGGGAAACACTTTTTACACTCCGTTATGTTTTGCATACACACTGCATTTGGAAAAGCCCCTCCACATGGACCGTGAATCATAAATTCTGATATAACTCTAAACCCCTCTGGATCATCATATTGATGAGGTAGTTCCACATTGATATACCTATCTACATCTTGAGGTTTATAGTTTACGCTTTCGTCATAGCGCCCATAACGAGATATGACGGTCACGGTAATCCCCTTTTACGGAATTCAACGGTATACATGGCCTTTGAAAAAATTGTTTTGCAATCAGATAACTAAATTGAAAACGACAACAGCAAATACAAATAATCAAATGACACATGCATTTTCTGAGATGGTATACCTGCATTTAAAGTTCCAAAAGGTCGAGAATGATGGAGATACTTTATCAAAGAATGGATTTTGTGCTCAAAGATCCGATCTACGACATCTGGTCTATCACCTGCAGTGAGATGAGGATACTCCATCATGTAATCCTGTATTTCTGGCCATTTTGTATTGCATGTAAACGTCACAAAAAATGCTGGGTTGCCATAGACCCTGCAGATAGCTAAAGCGTCTAGATAATGGCTATACATGTACCGAGGACCCCCACTAAATGATGATGGCAAAATTATTCTTGAACCCACATCTGAACCATCAAGATCCCCTCTTGCGACTGCATCAAACAATCCATCCAAATAATCCCCTCGTATGTTGGACTGATTTTTTGAACATAATCTATCCTGCCTTGCTCTATACTACAATAGGCCGTTACTACATCTTTGTTGGAACAGTTTTCCTCCTCTACTTAGCAAGTTGTAATAACCGCATATGTCGTGCAACTGACAAGAATAGAAGGCTTTCATAGACATTCTTTTCCCTCTGCGTGTAGTGCTTTCAACATTACGATACCAAAGGTCCATATGGTAACCATGCTCTCCAAACAGGAAAAGCAACGGAAACTAACTCGCCATGTAAGTGGCATGGAGCTTGTTTATCCTTTGCGCCTCCCCTGAATGAGTCTCTAGTATGACATCAAAGTCACTTTTTGTTTCTTCTGTATCATCAAACACTAAAGCACCTATTGCATCTGTAGTAGGAAGTTCATACTACGGTGCTTTACCCTTACTGAAAAGCCTAAATTTAAAAGGCGGTACATGGTGTTCCTGCGACTTATCTCTTGCAGTCCTAAAAAGTTATACTAATGCATTATTTTCATCAAGGAATGTAATGAGTGTCTGCACAATTTCTGGTCTTAAAAGGTTTGTTGCGCCTTCTGTAAAATGATTAAGCCTATTTTGAACTTCATGATCAGTGTCATAAATGTATAATTGAAGAAATCTTGGACACGTCCCAGGTACCGGACACAACCTACCTATCCGATGATATATTTGACCAGATACCTTAAAACATAAGGACCTCTACCAGTATTTACCGATTCATCAATATTTGCACCCAAGGAGGTCATCGCAAACATTTGATTGTAAGCCCGTATGTTTTCTAAGAAATGACTATTAAAAAACAATTCATCTACGACTGGGGGGTATTCCCTAACGGTGTGTAACTTTACTCTTCCTTCTAAACAACAACAATTGTATATAGGATCAGTCGCATTAGTCGAGCACGCCAGTTTTTTTTTCATCCCAAAACCTTTGCTCTACAATGAAGGCACACGTGGTTGCAAGGACCAAACTGTTTACGGTCAACAGGAGGGCCTGTTAGCAAATAATATCGTTATAGAAAAGGAACACAACGACTAAGCGTGTAGGCACACTAAAAAATAAGAAGCAATAATACTAAATACCATACATTACATGAGCGCTTGCCGCAGTATGCAATGGTGGATCTCGGATATTACTTGTAGGATACGCATTTTGAGCCCGGCTAGCAGAATTACGTGTTCTCCTAGAAGGGCCAACACTAACTGTAATGGTATTGATCTAATGTTTTGTGTAGTTCCTGGGGAAACATCTAGAGAAACAGATGCAGGAAGCGAAACTATGACAGAAAACACGACGAACGCTAGTCAAGAAAGATGCATAAATAAGGACATCACATCAATGAAAATCATAAAGCAAAAAGCTACATGTAGCAGCCAAATTCTGATAAATTTCTGCATCGCTATACTGCATTGGGGATGTCAAGTTTGAACATGTTGGTACATCACAGGTAACAGGGGAGTTTCCAGCAGAAGGACTTACAAAACCTGCATCAACGGACTTCCAAGCGCCATCTGTTGTTAATCTCTGCCTTTTAGAGGTTTTATTCGTTCGCTGCCGCGTACCCTCATCACGACTCCCAATAGGTATCCTACGGCGCCTGCGGCTAGAACCTTCAGTGTCAACAGCATAGGAATCTGTATGGCTGTTCAAAATATCTAGCGCAACATCTTTGTCACATACGCTACCTACAGGTGAGCCATCTATACAATACTGTGAAGAACCTACGTCCTGCAGTGTTGCATAAACCGCGTTCCCAGAGCTGAAATCCAAAGTAATCGGAATCATGTTAACACCTATAAGAACTAATGAAATTATGAAGCAGTTGTTAGATTATGACACAAAGAATAAACACATCCAACTAAAAGAGTTTATGCAGTAACCATCGAACCTTGAAGGTAATCCACGGTACCATCAAATTGACGTTTAGCTGCCACGTATTGAAATGAAGAGCTGCAGCTATTTAAGGAAGCCAGTCTTCCTTCTCTATTTTTCAAATTGCTAGCTCCGTCAACAACAGTTGAAACCACATCTTCTGAATGAAAAGTGTCATCAGTGAACGCAACAAAAGAGTTCATAATAAAAGGAAAAAAAATTCAATGCTCGGCGTACCTGTACAATGAGACATCAGTCGTCGCTTCTTAAAGAATTTAGTCAAAGTCTGAAAAGGATCATTATAACGTTTCCTACTAGTTCTTTTACCACTCACATCACTAGATTTTTCAACGCTCAAAGGTGAGAAACATACGCGGCATTCCAAACCCCTTAGGTCATCATTTTGTTCGCAAAGGTCAGTTACTGATAAACCGGTAGCAAAATTGCTAGGGGAAGCAACTTCTTATGGACAATGTGAAGAAGTACATTGAGGAAGCTACCCAGAATAGTGATAACACGAATGAATGTTGGGTGCAGTCAATAGAGAGTTGTGATGAGTTGGGTAACTTATTAGTCAAATCATCGGGTATTCTTTGAAGTCAGAATGATAGACACATCAAAAATGCATGCAACAAGATGTTAAGAAACTCTTGTCTCCTGAAGGTGGATTAGAGTGCGAATGGTGAATGAACAAGCATTGAGTGCAGAACCTTTGGTAACTATTATTAATGATGCATCTGTGATTGCTTATGTGCAAACTGATGACTTTACAGAACAGAATGTTGATAAATGTTCTGTAACTGAGGTTGAGTCAAAGATAAAGCATATCATGACTAACAATGTGGTTGATAAGAAAATTTTTGACGAACTTTCAAACAAATACTCAATTCTTGAAAAACACTGCATTTCTCTAGAAATTGCAATACAAAGAAAAGAAGAAAGTTTTCAAGCTACAAAACCATGGATAAATCTGGAATTCCTAGAATTTTGTGAAATTTTTGAAATCAACCAGTTAAAAACTCAGCTTCAGGACAAAGACTCAACCATATATAATTTGAAAAAACACATCTCTGACATGCATAAGGAAAGCAAATTGGGTGTGAACATTCTTGATATAGAGGTCAGTGATACCATTAAAGCTAGGAATGATGAATTAGCATTATGTGTGGCCAAATTATTAAGGGAGAATGAGTCTCTGAAAAAGATTCACATAGAACAATGTGTCCCTGCTAAAGAAGATAGAACTAAGTCTTTAGATCAAACAAGCTCTTTGTTAGCAGCCATTGAAGTTCTCAAAGCTCAACTTCAAGATAGGAGTTTTGCAATTGTTGCCTTAAAAAATAAGCTTAGAAAAACTATAGGGAAGAGTGTGAACACTACGTTTGCAAAACCATCAACCTCGGGGAGCCCAATCCCTTTCTAATATCACTAAAGAGCGGTGCGTAGTTAGGCTGACATCCTACGTACATTTATGTCGAAAAAAGATCTAAACCTTCAAAATTAAGGCTTGCCTCCCAAGTTGATAAGAACATAGTTTTGTCAAAAACAGTCACTTCACTACCTCATTCCGATAAAATGAAAGATAATGCTCAAGTTAAAATTCAAACTTCTAAGACCAGGGATGTAAGAATATCATCTAGTGCACTTAAGAAGTCTCAAAAGGTTGACCACTACCCTAAGAAACCAGTTAACAGCAAAACGTCTAAAATTAGGAATAGGAAAATGGTTACATCTTCTACTATGACTAAGGGATCTAACACTCCTAGTTCTTATCTTAAGTGGATGCCTACTGGTAGACTCTTTAAGAACATTGAATCCAAATGGAATAACACTTCTAGCTCTTACCTTAAGTGGATGCCTACTGAAAAAATCTTTAAGAATGTTCGATTCAAATGGATTCCCAATCAGAATTCTAGCCACTCAATGACATCACACAATAAAATGCTGTAAATCATCCAAAGGACAGGATAATACTGCTACTAACCCATCTGAATACAATTCTACATGTGCTATTAGTGCAGATACTCCTCATTCTTTTACAGGTACAATGCTCAATTCAATCATGAACATCATGACTTGGTTTCCAACAGAAACGAAGCTCTCATTCAGGAGCTTCACCATGTCAGAATTGATATGCACGTACTATGACTCCTGATTACCTCAGCTCAGGACTCGTACCTCATCGCTTGATGGTTAATCCAATCTTGATACATTCTTTAAAAAAAAGAGCTTTCTTTAAAAATTTTATATACATATATAAGATATTTCTTTAAAATTCTTTTAAAACCTATAAAAAAATTAAAAAAAAAATCATAAAATTACAAAAATAGATTCAAAGGCATGTCTTTTGGTATCGATAACATCTAGAAATGTCATTCAATAATGACACGGGTCTTTAGATGAAGTTCGAACAGAAGTTCAACTGTTATTAAAACATGTCAATTGTTCATCTACACTTATGTCCTTATGAAACTTTGGGTTCATAAATGGGTTTAACTCAATAAATGATCACTCATGTCCATTCGTGTCACTGATTGAGGGGGAGAATTAATTTCATACTGCTATTCCTGTCTGTCAATTTTTCTCTGCATGATTGCCTCTATATGATTTCTTGTGATATGCATGTGTTTTTGAGTAACTAATTGGTGCAAGGATATTTGTTCAATACATGTCATCATGCTTCCTCATTATATGTATTCTTTGAATTGGCTTGTGTATCTCTTGTATGCATTTATCATGAGTAATATGACCTATTAGGATTTTTAATGGCCTTAGAAATGTTGCTTGTCATTGCATGTCATCTTAGAGGTATAGAATCTGTCTAATAATGTTAAGATAAGTATTTTGTGTATGCGATTTGTCTAAATCTTTATGGAAGTATGCGGTTTATTATATCCAAGTTGTACTATGCGATTTGTCAAATCGCAGGGACTAAATGTGTCAAAAGATGAAACTTGGTCTTGGGTATAAAAGGATGCGTTTTGTCTTGTTTAGTCAAACCTCCCTAAATCCTAGTCAAACTTTGCATTTTTCTCCCCCTAAACGTTCATAGAAGCGATTTGTCATTCTTGTGCTCTCGTGGTAGGTAAAATCACTAAGATATACATCTATTTGCTAATAACCTATCTCGAATACACATCTAATTGTCATTTCTTTGCAGATTCTCTCTTTCTAATTCCATTCGATAAAATCCTCAACTAGGTTTGTTTTCGTTATTGTGTTTAAGTTATGGGTTTAGATTGGAATGTATAGAGGTGTTATTGTTATGCATAGGCTTAGTTTGTATGTGTTTGCTCCCCTTTAAGCTCTCATGTCCCTAGTAGTGGATTTGAGTTAGATGGTAAGTAATGGATTGGATGATATTTGTGTTAAGTGTGTGCGTTTAATCAGTATGTTTATGATACATACTTGATGATTTTGTATGCCTGTAGATTGTGTGGTTTAAATTATGTTCGTATATGTTGTTTCTCATCATGTTCTTGAAAGCGGTTTGAGGGGTGTTCTTGAATGCAACTTGTCTGTTGAGATGTTGCTTGTAAGCGATTTGTCTTTTAAAATTCTTGAAAGCGATTTGTCACTTCAAAATTCTTGAAAGCGGTTTGTCAGTTTGTAATACTAAAGCGTCTTGTCATATGCAATTTGTTGTATGCGGTTTGATGTATGCAGTTTGACCTATGCGATTTGACCAATGCGACTTGACCATAGCGTTTTGACCTATGCGATTTGATGTATGCGGTTTGACCCATGCGATTTGTCCTATGCGATTTGACCCTAGCGTTTTGATGTGTGCGGTTTGATGTATGCGGTTTGACCCATGCGATTTGTCCTATGTGGTTTGACCCTAGCCTTGACCAATGCGGTTTGATGCATGCGGTTTGATCCATGCGACTTAGCCCTAGCATTTGACCTATGCGGTTTGTCCCTATGCGGTTTGATCCTTAGCGGTTTGTCCTTATATAGGTTGATCTTATGTGGTTTGTCTTATGCATGATATGCTGATTGCTATGTGACTTATCCATCATTATATTTCATAAGTCATGTGTGTTGATCGTACACTTGCTATGTCTTTGTGCACTGAACCTGATCATCAGTTACTGTCAAAACTTTGTGGTGTGCATGAGATTTCATTACGTAATGTGCCTTTGTCTCACTGATGTCAGGTTCTCTACTATGTGTTTGCTATGCGGTTATTCTGTTGTCCTTGTCTAACATAACAAATTTCCAAATATTATTGTTGAATGTATGCTCTACAGAAATACAATGGCAGGCACCACATCTACTGAGAATCAAGCTACCGCTGCACCACCCACTGTACTTACTGATGAGGAAATTCTTCCTTTTGAGGAATGGGTTACTATTGCCAGAAGCAACTGTTTTGTGGACGTGGAAAGAAACCAACCTAATCCCATCTACATAATGGCAATAGATCTTACGAAGAACACCAACTTCTTTGGTGCCCTAACTATGCGGTGTACGATTCCTTCTTCATTCTGCAACACATTCGGAATACAGTAACATGAGACAAGATCACAGCTACATACACTTGTCAACTTGAAGACAAATGGTATGACATAACTGCAGACACTCTCAGGGAGGCTCTCCAAATCACTCCAAGAGACCCCACAAATCCATTCATCACTCCACCTACAGCTGAAGAGTTAATGGAATTTGTTGAAGAATTGGGGTACCCAAGCAAGATTACAAAGATCTCGGGAATCATCACCAATGAAATATATCAAACCTGGAGAGCTATTATCACTATACTCAACCTTTGCCTAACTGGTAGGACTTCCGGGTTTGAGAGAGTGAGGGCTCCAATGCTACAAATTCTGTTGGGAGTAGTGAAAAGGGTAAACATTGACTCTGCGGAACGCATTTGGGAAGAATTCTCCCTAGCTATGGACACCTTCATTACTGACAAACAAAACTTTCTTAATCAAGTCAAGGGAAAGAAATCCAAAGACAAAAGGGTGATTCCCAGCATAAGGTTCTCAAAACTCATTATCCAGCACCTACAGCAAAAACATCAGTTTACTCCAAGAAGCGAGTCTGCTCTCCATGAAGCCGGTGATGAATTTCTTCTTGGAAGTTTAAAGTTTGTAGACAAAGGATTGAACAAAGAGATCTTTGGAATGCCGATCCCTGAAACACTTCTCACTGATAGAATCAAGAAAGCCGACTACTTCAAGAAATATATGAAAAAGGCTTCAGGCATAACTGTTGATGACACACCCAATCCTACTCCCACACCATCCAAATCAACAAAATCATCCTCAAAGTCATCTTATGCCAACCTCCCTAAGAAAAGACAAGAAAGGTCAAAATCTGCTGAATCACCCTCACAGAAGCAGAAGAAGAGAAGGAGTGATACTGGGAAGGGGAAAGGTAAAGGGTCCAAGGAACCCGAGAAAGATATGACCTTGATGGATGAAGACTATGCCGCACTCTAACAAGGCATTGAAGAAAGCATGCAGAGGCTAGAAGTGTCTCAGAGACAGCCAAGGAAGGGGGTTACAATACATGAACCAGAATCTGTACCACGTCAAACCCCTTCGGTTGCTCAAGGCAAAGGAAAGGGGAAAGTCGGCAAAGAAGTGAAGCAAGCTGCTCAGATGTTGTTAACTATCTCCACTCCAACTCCAAACACTACGAACCAATTCGAGCTCAAGAAAAGAAATGTTGAAACATCTTCTGCACAAGAGCAAATTGAAGCGGAAGGAGAAGAATCTGCTACACAGGAGGACACTCTTGACTCCAGTGATACCCAATCAGAGAGTCACGAATCAGAACCTCTGACAAAGATGCAGACAGAGACTATTACGGGAAATGTACCTGAACCGGAACCGGAAACTGAACAAACTGATGTTAATAGACAAGGCACAGAGTTAGGCTGGAATAAACTGTTGCAAGAAACACACTTAAATCTTCAAGAAACTCTAAAGCCAAGATCTAAAGAACAAGTGCGTCTTGAAGAAGCAAACGTGTCAACGGGATCCCTATCGTCTCTGAAGAACCTTGATACAGACATTACCTATGGTGACCAATTCCTCAAGGATAGACCCTCAGATGCTGAGTCGGACAAACAAAATGATGAAAAGGAAGAGGTTGAATCCATGTTTTCAGTCACTATTCAGCAAGATACTTCAACCGTTCCTCCTATGTCTGCACCAATAGTCTTTGTATCAACAACAACTCCAGCAACCACACTTCCACCACCGGTACCCCTCTTATCAACCGAACCTACACCACCCGTTATCGCTCCAATAGTCATCACTGTCAATGACCCTGCTACACCACCGACATCACCACCTCCCAACAATACAATGGAGCAACTACTTAATGAGGCATTAAATTGAATCGATGCTCTCGAGAAACACCGCCTGCCCAAATCAGTCAATCATCTTGAACGTCGTCTATCTAAGTTGGAAGGTTTTGATTTTAATACTGAAGCGATAAATGCCATTGAAGCAGAAGTCAAGGATGCAGTTGAATGGGAAATGAAAGCTCCGCTTCATAAGAGGTTCAAAGACTTACCTACGTCGGATATGAGATCAGTCCTCCTCGATAGAATGTTTGAAATAGATGAGCATAAGGAGGACGAAGTTCACATGAAGTTTTATGAAGCTCTCCAGATGTCTATCGATCATGATAATAATTTGCAGTTCTTGGAAGACATTTGTGAAAGGGAGGGAAAGAAGAAAAAGAGAGTGGTGATGCTTGAATCTAAGTCCGGAACTCCTAAACCACCACCTCCTCCTCCTCCAACTGATGGAGCTGGTTCTTCAGGTACAGGTGGATCAGCAGGTACATCAGAAACTCAAAAGGCGAATCCACCTACTCCACCTCTGAAGCCTTCAAACCAACCTGGTTCCTCAGCTGGACAAGGGTCACAAAAGACCTCAAAAACCTCGTCCTATGCTGCATGGACCACGGTTGATTCCCGGTTTACACCCACCTTCACCTCCATTCCAGAAGAGCATGTGATGAATGAAGAATCTTACGTTGTTCAAGAATCAGATTCAGATGATGATGATGCTTCCACGAAACACATTCCTAAGCCCTCTGATGATGAAGATTGGTGGAATGCTTACATAGAGGGGAAACGCGTTCAGTCCTCTAGAACTGTACCTACTAAATATATGACTCAAAGCTGGTGGCCTGAGGAAAGACCCGAATCTCCTGAACCTACATGGGCCATTCCAGAATCTGACTTGATTATTCCTAACAACAACTGGGCAAACACCATTGCTGCCAATCATGAAGAACCTTCGGAAGAATCACTCCTGCATATTACTTGTGACATGGGAAGCTTTATTAAGTGGTACTGTGAAAAGCAGGGAATCTCATCAATCACTCCAAAGGATCTTGAAGGCCCAGCTTATGAAATTGTCAAAGTCTTCCATTCTGATGCCGCTCATCAACAATACCAAATGAAAGAATGCCACAAGCTGTTGACAGATCAAATAGATGAGAATATCAGTTGATTCAACGTCAACAACCCTCTTCCTCTTGGTGGTGAACCAGGACAAAATACTATTCAGTCTGATTTCTTCTTCAACAGAGATCTGGATTATCTACGTGTTGGTACTCAAGGAAGAAGACCAGCCTTATCTATTTCTAAGATGAAGGCTGCAACTTATTCAGATCCAGGTCTTGATCAGATGGTACCAGATCAATTTTGGACAGACAAGGAATACGTGTATGACATTGCTGCCTCATACGGCATCTCTCATTGGTGGTTCAAAAAGAAGAAATTCTACATTGAAAGACATGGAGCAGAAAAGAAGCGCAGAGCTGTTCATTCCAAACTGCGTATTCTAAGTGTGGTCAGCGTGGATATCTTTCTAATATATGGATACGATTATCTAAAGAATATCGTCCTCAGAAGAGCTGATCTGAAAGACCATGTAATTAAAGAAAACGACTTCAAACATTTGTTTCCAAGTGATTTTGAAGATCTGTACTTATTAAACCTCCAAGGCCACCTTGATCACCTGCCAACTTGCGAAAAGAAGTCTCTTGCTGCAGCAGTCAATCTATGGATAAGAGGATTAGTGATACGACAAAGAGTGGGTGACTTTCAACTTCGCATGGAAAGCTATCAGACTCAAGTCAATCTCACCAAGCCTCAATGGGAAGCCACAGGGCATTAATACAGACACGACTACTCAGTGATTGACACTCCAAGAGCAGTTGTCTTTACAGACAAATATGGATCAAGGATGCTAATGAGACTATGCGAGCTGTACAAGTTCAGTGATGGTACGCTAAAAGTTGTTGAAGAAGAATTGGATTCTTTGGTCAAAGAGTTTAAGCTCAAGATGAGACCGGGGAACAATACAAGGTTTTGGACGGAACATGACGTAAAAAGGTGTAAAGATTTCATTGCTGCTATCGGAAGAAGGCTCAAGACTAGAAAGATATTCCGTAGCCTTGAAAGTTTTGTGAGAGGAAGAGTTCGTGAAGGACACTACAAGCTACTACAGAGAACATAATGATGATATCCTCTCATAGTAGTTACTTTTGTTTAACTCTCATGTGTGATGTGGTGATTGTAATATGAACTATAATAACTATAATGTATATAGTAGTGATAGGTTTATAGCTTGTAGCTTCCCTCTCTGTCTTAAGAGGGAGCATTGTAGTGTTTCTTTTCATATCAAATAAAACAGGACACATGTTTCTCCAAAAGGTTTTATATACATATTTAAATCACTTGAGATCCAAAATCTCAAAGGATTTGAAATTTTTGATCGGGGGATAAAATGTGATATAAATATGCAATCTGATAAAATGTGATCTTCAAGTCTCAATAAATAGGCATCTCTCCCCATATGTGCTAAACCTTTTCGTATATTGAAGCACATATTGAGGGAGAGCATTTCAAAAATTATCTAAAAACTATCAAGGCACTAAAGCATCATTTCTTCCAAAAAGTACCTTGATTGAAATTTTAAATAATTTCCTTGGCTACTGTGATCGTTAAAATTGCTTTAAATCACCCCTTGTATGCTCTAAACTATCTTAAAAAATTTGATTACCGATGCACACATCAAGGGGGAGCAATCAAAAGAAAACCTCATCATTTCCCAAAATATTTCACTCAAAGTATTTTGAATTCTTGAATTGATCGAGAAGTGATGATGATGATCATTTTAGAAAATATTAATCAAAGATTGGATCTTTCATTCTTAATCTAAGATTTCAAAGTCCTCTTGCCTCCATGTGCTAAAATGATTTCAAATACTTGAAGCACATGTTGAGGGGGAGCATTTCTAAAATATCCAAAACAATTAAGGTACAAAACGCTTTGATTTTTTATCACAAGTACCTTGATTGATGTTCAAATGGTTTTCAAATTGGTTTCGAGACGGAATGAACAATACCAAAAGACCGACCAATTTATTTTGTGCATAGAGATATAAGGATGGTTAGGTTAGGTATTCATTCCCACGATCCCGCCAGAGCCGGAGGGATCTACTCAGGGACAACTCACTAGATAGTGTAGAAGTCCTTAGGTATGATGAAAAAAAAGGAGAAAAGTGAGAACTGGGAAGAGTGCGGACTGAGACAGAGCTAGTACTGGAATAAACCCAACAAGGTTCTAGTAATGAAGCCTCGGTAAGCACTGAAGGGTTGAAGAATGAAAAAGAATTGAATGAGAAAAGGGTGAAAAGAAATAGCCATCCATTAATTCAACCTTAGGGCAGACATCGGGTTCAATTCATATGCTACTGCTTGTTACCAAGGTAACACCGGTATTGAAGATAAGACGTCATGAACCCAGTGATGCACTGTACTAAAACTTTACAAGCCATTCAAGTTCCTCTTAAAAGGGCTTGTTCATTTCTCATGGGGAACTTACATAAGCTATCAACTTTCTCTTAGATATTGTTGTTATTGAAGAAGGAGACCCTCTCCCTAGTCTCCGGCATAGGAAACCAAATGTGCACTATTGAGTCTAGAGCCAAGAGATCATCAATAAATCTCATTAGGACACAATTAATGAAGAACTTACTGTTTCACACAATGTGGAAAGTAAGAATATATTTTGAGAGTCCTACGCATTATCCTTGTGGTATTGCCAGAACATCCGAGTGATATGCCAAATATTCATGATGAAAATGGATTGACGGGTACCTTTGAAAAACCGGTCGTTGTGCTCAGAAACACTTTTCTACAGCACATCGATTGTGTATTAAGTTATCAAAATTAACAGGTATTTATGATTGACAATTGATTTTCTGTATAAAACCTTTGTTGTATTGCAAAACTCTTTCTATTAAGCAATACACGATTGTTTTCAAATCATTTTTCATCAATCAGTGAATCTCAATTCGCTGGTTCACTCACTCTGTGCTGTCTTCTTTGAGACGTTCCGGCTTGAGAACTGCTTGATTAGCTGCGAAACCCTGTCAAGGAGGTTCTTCGGAATTCTACCTAATCACAGGCAGTACTTGTACTGATCAACGGGGAATCGTGGTTCTTGTAACCCCATTCAACGAAAGTGATCAAAGACACCTTCGTGCGCTTTATTGCTAACTGTTGTTTGCAGGGACACCCGACGGTTGCAGCTGATCAGAATTGAGGAGTCAATCCATAGCCGCATTCTCACACAACACATTCACTTCCAAAGAAATCATGATAAGCACGTATCTTCATCAACTGGCTCTGATGTTTTCAATCCATGCTTCTGCTACGCTGCTACAAAGATCATGAATCAACAAAAGCTTTCGCAACTCTGATGAGAAGATATCATGATCCAAAACGTGAGCATGTCGGTCCTAAAGTCACAACATCACATGGTGGCAATGCAACAACGGATGATCTGGAGATTATTTGTTGCAGATGGTCTCAATGAAAGCTCCTGATCACTTATCTAAGAAACACTCAAAGCCAAATAATCACTACTATTGTGCAAAGTTAAAGTTTAGGAAGCTTCAAAGTCTACGAGCTCGAGCAATAAATATTATGGATAAAATGCTAGGATTCTTCAATGTAATTCATGGGGTGACCTCCCTTAGGGGGAGACTGTTAGGATTTAGAAAATCCATGTAGAAGTGTCGGTCACCCCAACAATAGCTCAGCATATTACAGCTCGTAGACATAATGTCATATTAGTTAGTTTTCTAGTTGTGTAAGTATCACCGTGGAAGAAGGAAGGGTCTTTACCCACTATATGCTTGATCCACAGCCCGAAGGAGGGCGTAGTTATTTGTATAAATAGCCCTCTCCACACAAGGGATAGGGTTGGATGTTCACTTATTAATCTAACCTTTCATTTGGATTTTATCTCTCTAGAACATCTCATCTTTCTCTCTCTAAAACTTACTCCAGTCGACCCAACTTGTGTTTATACGTGTGATTGTGAAAACCAATATGTTACAGAATCCCCCCTCCTGAACACCTTTTTCGTTCACAGGAAAAGGGCACGGCTCTACTACACTGTTATCTAACCTCTTAACACAATCATTCGCTTCCACATTTTCAAGACACCTATCATCAACATCTACCCTCTTGCATGCTGTACTTTTAGTTCTCATAACAATAACCTTTATACAGATGGTTAAAAGAGTGAGCCTAATAAACATAAAGGCGTAAAAAAAACAACGGCAAATCCCACACAATCTCAAGTATCTCAGAAAACAAAAGAACTAAAAGGACTTCCAAAAACACCCCAAGCGCTATAAGAAACGAACAAATATGAGTTCTACACAACCAAAACGGCAGCGAAATAAATACGCAACATAAACATCCTGAAACTGAATAGAAAGCACCCAAGCATGCATTCTAAACACCTAAACATTTAAAAAAAACGCATGCAAACACATAAACAGTCATAGAACAAAACGCAAACCACTAATTCAAGTACCCAAACAAACCCACATGAAAACAAATGACATGCAAGGTAGGCAAATGGAGTATAAACGTTTCCACCTTACACACAACCCATGCAAGTAAGTTAGAACATATTAAAGCAAAGCTATAGCAGAAGCATTAGATACTACACCAACAACAATAAGAAGAACAACAAACGAATGCAAGAAAACCCTAAAACCATATGAGATCTGAGCCACCTACCAAATTTCCTCCTAGATGAAGCAACGTATCTAAATTTCTGGAATGAAATAAAAACTCAAACGACTCGCCAATATCTCTTCCTTAGAGAAAAAGGGCCAGTTAAATGTAAGTCCACTATAACACAAAAATGGCCCAAACATAAAAAAAACTCACACGTCTAAATAGTTCACCGACCATTCTGTCGAGCCAACTTTTATATTACACCGACCATTCTGCCGAAAATATATATAAAGAGCGCCGACAACGCTTTTTAATATATATATATATATATATATATATATATATATATATATATATATATATATATATATATATATATATATATATATATATATATATATATATATATATATATATATATATATATATAATAGTAATTCATCAAATTATTTCATGTATATCAAATTTATTTTTTTGCATCCAAATACAAAAGTTCAAATTTAATTAATTGCATATTATTAATATGTGTTCAATGGTCACATTGTTGGATCATACATATAGTTATTGTATGTTTAGTGTAGAGATGAGAGCTAGTTTAAGAATTTACTCCAAATGATATTGATACATTAAGAGCTGTGAAATTTATAAAATACAAATAAGCCTCCACTATTTATACTAGACTTGAAACCTTGAATTGTTTATGAGATGTCATTGATACTTGAAGCTTGAGTTGAGAGTGTGTTGAAGAAATTGTTAGTTTGGAACTTTGGAGACAGAAATGTGTTTTTAAAGACATCTCATTAATTATATATATACTAAAGCGCATGCAAAAGTCGCTTCCTGATTGGCTGCTTTAAGTATTATTTTTTTAATATTAAACTTTGTTGGGCTTATTTTTAGTCCACTAAAATTCTTCTACCCATGTCCATTTTTTCTCCTTTTTGTTTGCCGGTAACGCAAAGTATATAACGTATCACTTTTATTGATACAAAAAAATATATCACTTTTATTGATAAAAAAAATACGAGAAATATTTGACATTGTTTATTGTGTAATTTACTCAAAAGTTGTTGTTTGCCTAAGTAAAACAGATTCTTAAATCATAACTTGAGAATTGTCAATTGCATAACTATGAGATTAAAGAGAGAAGATTAATAACTTGAGCTCATAACCTTTGTTCTATGTTGTATTAAATAGTAATAACGAAACGTAAATACACGCAAACACCAAACCGAAACATATGACAAAAATACATGTCGCAACGGGGCGGGCGCCATTATCTTGTATATATACTAAAGTAGCTGCAAAAGAGGTGTTCCTATTGGTCCTTCATAGCACTCATTATTTAACTAATAAAGTTTTATGGGCTTATTTTTAGTCCAATAACACTTTGTTAAGACCCGTTTGTTCCCTCTATATATTATAGAGCCACATAATTTGCCACAACCAATAAACAATTAATTTTCAGCGTAGAAGGGTAAAAAATTAAAAAATAATAATAATCAACCGAGTGAGAAGCCGTTTTTTGAGCGAAGAGCTACCCAAAAACAAGTAAAAAAACATATTTACAAATTAAACCTTCAACTTTTTACTATTTACGACATTTTTATACAACAAACTTTATTTACCAAGTATCTAAAAGATATCTCGCGATTTTTTGAACAAAAAAAAGCAGCAAAGAAGTCTTTCGATAACGTACAAAACGACAATATTGATATGATTTGTCATACGTACGATTTTATAAAAAAAATTTAAGTTTAATATGATAAGTACTTAAGTGATAAGGTGTTAGAATGTTGATGGCATGTGAGGTGCTTGTGCATAGTCTAAAGACTAGACACAAGAGGTGCACATGACTTACTCCTCAACTGATCCTAACAACCTTTCCCGCCAAAACCAAGAGTTTAAATACTTGCATTGTTCTACTTTCACTTTTAGCTTTAGAAATACAATTCTCTCAACTCTTGTAATCTTCCAGCTGTCTTTGTAACATTTCACACTTTGATAATACAAAATTGGTTTTGGCGGTCTATTTCTTCATTCTTGATTGCCTAACCGTTTGTAATCCTTTAACGGATCTTAATTGATCCCTATTGGTGTCTATCAAGTGGTATCAGAGCACTTTCTTGGCTCTATATCGTCTTCATTCATATTTTACATCCATTACAATCACATTTCTGGTCCACTTTTGGTGGAGGTTGTTATTTTCTGATCAACAATTCTGGTAAATCAAGAGTTACTACACTGGTACTCTGATTTCTAATCGATAATACTACACTGGTATATTGGTTAGTTGTGTACTATCCGTTCAGAAATACGACTATTTGTCAAGTATCCATCGCGACCACAAGAGCAGCGCATTAGTGCTTAAATCCTCTGCTTTTGGTTGAATGGTCAGTTTTGTTTGACTTGAGAATAGCCAAGAAACGGTTACAGTTACTAGTTATTGTTCATTGAAGAAGTGGGAGTGATAATTAGTAACAGATTTACATCATATTCAAGAAATAGTACACGTGGCAGTTAGTTGAGAATCTTGAAGTAGTTAACAATGGTGGTTACAAGAACTGGTTCAGCAGATCACACAGCTACTGGGTCTTCAGTAGTTTTTGATGATGAAACAAGAAGATACATAGCAGATCAGATAGCTCAAATGATGAGTGGGGCTATGCAGGCTATGAATACAAGATTGGAACAAATGTCTGGGGAAATTACAGGGTTGATTTCCCTAAATTCTCTGGTGAAGATGTAAGAGGTTGGCTGTTTAGATGTGAAAAACTGTTCTTGATTGATCAAGTGGCTGAAATTAAGAAGGTAAATCTTGTCTCTATTCACCTTTATGATAAAGCTTTGTTATGGCATACACAGTTTCTTAAGATTCATGGAGGATTTGTAGATTGGGGGTATATAAACAGGCCATTTTGGACAGATTTCGTAGTGTTTATGATGATCCTATGTCTGAACTTAAGAATTTGAAGTATGAAACTACTGCTAGAGATTATGAAGATGCATTTGATAATCTTTTGAGTAGGGTAGAGATAAGTGAAGCACATGCAATGAGTTTGTTTTTGGGTGGGCTACCAACTGAATTGGCTATGAGTGTTAGAATGTTCAAGCCAAAAACATTGGCTGATACTTATTGCTTGACAAACCTCCAAGAAGCTACTCTCAATGCAGTTAAGAAGAAGAATAGGAGTACTTTTGTTCCTAACAATTCAAGATTTGGTCAGGCTTCTACTAGTACTTTTAACAAACCCTTATTGCCAACCCCAAATACTTCAGTTGCTAAACCAAACAATTCAGTTGCTGGTAACAATAAAAGGTTGACCCAGAAAGAGTATGCAGAAAAAAGAGCCAATAATCTTTGTTTTTAGTGTGATCAAAAATATACTCCTGGACATAAGTGTAGTGGACAGTTGTACTCTTTGGTTTTAGTGCCTGATTTGGAAAATGAAGGAGTGTCATTTTTGGAGATAGATGAAACTGTGGGAGAAGAGGATTTGATTGATTTGCAGTCACAGCCATTGATTTCACTCAATGCTCTTACTGGTACCACCAATTTTCAAACCATGAGGGTCCTTGGTACAGTTGGTAAACATACACTCCACATTTTGATTGATTGTGGATCTACACATAATTTTTTGGACAAAAATATGGCCAAGCAGATAGGTTGTGTTACTAGAAGTACATGTCCATTACCAGTTACAGTGGCAGATGGTAATAAATTGGTTACTGATGCAGAATGTAAAGGATTCAAATGGCATTTTGGTACTACTCCTTTCACTACAGATGTGATGCTATTACCTTTGGGGGGTTATGATATGGTACTTGGAATCCAATGGTTGGCTACCTTAGGGGAGATAAGGGTGAATTTTGGAGAGTTGAGGATGATTTTCAAGTATAATAATCAAAAGGTTTTGCTCAGAGGCACTCACAAGTCTAACATGGATTGGTTGAAGACCAAAGCTTTTGACAAAACTGTGAGACAAGCATAACTACATTCTATGGCTCTTTGTGTATATCCTAACTCTGCACCTACTTGTATGCAAATGGAGGGTCAGGAGAGGGAACCAAACCCACAGATTCACAAGATTGTGGAGGAATTTGCAGATGTATTTCAAGTTCCTACTGAATTACCACCTAAAAGAGCTCATGATCACAAAATTCCATTGGTTGAAGGTGCTCATCCAGTGAACATTAGACCCTATAGACATCCTCCAACACAGAAAGATGCTATTGAAGGTATGGTAAAAGAGCTTTTGGAATCAGGTGTGATTAAGAAAAGCAATAGTCCATTCTCTTCACCAATTGTTATGGTTAAGAAGAAAGACAATTCATGGAGGATGTGTGTAGATTACAGACACTTGAACAAACAAACCATCAAAGACAAATTCCCAATACCCATAATTGAAGAGTTGATAGATGAATTACATGGGGCACAATTGTTTACAAAACTAGATTTAAGGTCTGGTTACCATCAAATAAGAATGCATGATAAAGATGTGGAAAAAACAGCCTTTAGAACTCATGAAGGTCACTAAGAATTCCTGGTTATGCCGTTTGGACTGACTAATGCTCCCTCTACCTTTCAGTCTCTCATGAATGAGGTATTCCATCCTTACTTGAGGAAATTTGTGCTTGTGTTCTTTGATGATATACTCATTTATAGCCAAACTATGGAGGATCACTTGTTCCATTTGAAGTCTGTGTTGGAAACAATGAGGCATCACAAATTATATGCTAAGGAAAGTAAGTGTGTCTTTGGTACTGATAGAGTGGAGTATTTGGGTCATGTTATTTCTGCTATGGGAGTAGCTACTGATCCTGAGAAGATAAAAGCTATGGCTAATTGTCCTGTACCCACTAGTGTGAAACAGCTTAGAGGGTTTTTGGGTCTTACAGGTTATTATAGAAGATTCATTCAAGGGTATGCTAGCATTAGTAGGCCACTCACCCAATTGCTCAAGAAGAATAGTTTTTTGTGGTCTGAAGAGTCTCAAGCAGCTTTTGATAAGCTCAAACATGCCATGGTTAGTGCTCCAGTGCTGAGGTTACCTGATTTCACTAAAGAATTTACCTTGGAAACTGATGCATCAGGAGTGGGATTAGGAGCTGTATTGTTACAAGAGGGACATCCTATAGCTTTTCTTAGCAAAACACTTTCACAAAAACACCAGCTTATGTCTACTTATGAAAAAGAATTCTTGGCCATTGTGTATGCTTTGGAGAAATGGAGGGGATACTTGTTGGATAGACATTTTAAGATTAAAACTGATCATTTTAGTCTTAAATACTTGTTGGATCAAAGGATGTCTACACCTGCACAACTGAAGTGGTTACCGAAGTTGATGGGGTTTGATTATGAGATTCAGTACAAAAAGGGTGTGGAAAATGTTACTGTTGATGCATTATCAAGACTCCAGTATTCTAGTGAACTATTCAGCTTGGTTACATCTTCCATGACTACTGAATTGTACCACAAAATTGTGACTAGTTGGGCTTCAGATGAAAAACTCAAACAAGTCATTACTCAGTTGAAGAATGGTCAAACTGTAAAAGGTTCTTATACATGGTCGAATCACGAGTTAAGGAGAAAAGGAAAGTTAGTAGTGGGTAATGATCAGGAATTAAGAGCAGAGTTACTCAATCACTTTCATGTTGGGTCAGTTGGAGGTCATTCTGGAGTTAAGACTACCACTAGCAAAATTTGCAGTGTGTTTTATTGGAAGAAGTTAAAAAACATGTCAAACAAATGGTGAGGGAATGTGATACTTGTCAAAGAAATAAGTCAGAATTAGTGGCTTATCCAGGACTTCTTCAACCATTGCCTATCCCAGCTACTATTTGGTCCAGCATTTCAATGGATTTTGTGGAAAGTCTACCTAAATCTCAGGGTAAGACTGTCATATTTGTAGTAGTTGATAGGTTGAGCAAGTATGCACATTTTATGTCCCTTGCTCATCCTTTCACTGCTATTGATGTTGCACAAGTCTTTATGGACAACATCTACAAATTACATGGGTTACCACACATAATTATATCAGATAGGGACAAGGTCTTTTTAAGTAACTTCTGGAAAGAGCTGTTTAGGTTGCTACAAGTTAAGCTGCACATGTCTACCTCATACCATCCTCAAACTGATGGCCAAACTGAGGTGGTTAATAGATGCTTAGAGTGTTATTTGAGGTGTATGACAGGGGAGCAACCCAAACATTGGATGAGATGGTTATCCTTGGCTGAATGGTGGTACAACACCAATTATCATTCTGCAATCCATACTACTCCTTTTGAAGTAATCTATGGACAACCACCACCTGTTCATGTACCTTATGTGGGTGGTGAGAGTAAGGTGAAATCAGTGGACAGAACCCTTACAGCTAGAGAAGTGGCAATTGATTTTCTTAAATTCCATTTAAAAAGGGCACAAGATAGAATGAAGTCCCAAGCTGATAAACACAGGACAAACAGATCATATGAAGTGGATGACTGGGTCTATTTGAAACTGCAGCCCCACAGGCAAGTCACCATTCGGAAGAGCAAACAGAATAAACTGTCTCCAAAATACTATGGTCCTTTTCAAGTACAAGCTAAGATTGGACAGGTTGCTTATAAGTTGAAGTTACCAGATTCTTCTCAAATCCATGATGTTTTTCATGTGTCCCAACTCAAGAAATGTAGAGGTGTGGTGACTCAAAGTGGCAGTTTACCAATTTGTGGCGTGGATGGTACTATGCTAGCAGAACCCATAGCTATATTAGAAAGAAGGTTGGCTAAGAGGGGCAACACAGCTGTGGTTTTTGTACTGGTTCAGTGGTCAAATGGGTCAAAGGAAGATGCTACATGGGAACCCATTGAAGAAATTCAAAGAAAATTTCCCTCCTTTGTTGTTTGATCTTGAGGACAAGATCAATTTGAGGAGGATGGATTGATAAGTACTTAAGTGATAAGGTGTTATAATGTTGATGGCATGTGAGGTGCTTGTGCATAGTCTAAAGACTAGACACAAGAGGTGCACATGACTTACTCCTCAACTGATCCTAACAACCTTTCCCGCCAAAACCAAGAGTTTAAATACTTGCATTGTTCTACTTTCACTTTTAGCTTTAGAAATACAATTCTCTCAACTCTTGTAATCTTCCAACTGTCTTTGTAACATTTCACACTTTGATAATGCAAAATTGGTTTTGGCGGTCTATTTCTTCATTCTTGATTGCCCAACCGTTTGTAATCCTTTAACGGATCTTAATTGATCCCTATTGGTGTCTATCATAATATATATATATATATATATATATATATATATATATATATAGGGGAGGGTTATTGTGAGATCATGCTTAAAGTTATAAAAGTAAGACCAAATATGGATCGTTGGATCATTGTATTTGTATTTAATGAGATTAATGTTTGATGAGTGGCATTTCAGTAAATAATTCCTTTTTAAGGGTATTTTGGTCAAATATTTATTAAGACATTATTTAATTGAAACATATTGATGATGCCTTATTTTTTGGTTAAACATTTATTGAGACATCCTTTAATAAATTAGTATAACATTTGATACACACGTCCTTAATATACCATGTGTCACGACAACGGGCCTGGTACATTACACACGAGGACACATTTAACAAATTAATATAGTATGTTTCACGACGGGTACATTACACACGAGTACATAGTATATCTCTCATACACGTCAACCACTGATACATCCCTTCCAAAAAAAAACATAAATTTTCTAAAAACTGATACATTCCGTCCAAAAACTAAAAAAAAATACGCATCTTACACATAAGATTTAAATCAACTCAGTTAAATCATGCATGATACAACCAAAAAATCACAGTTATATATTTCAAAATCACAGATATTTGACTGGTACACATCCAGATTCAACCCTTATTCACAGATTCGACCAAAAATACACGGTACACATTAGCCTTATTCTCATAGTATCATAATAAAACTACCCAACTAAAATTAATCTAAACACTTGGCTGGATGTTTATATCTACAACCGAGGCAATAAAAAACCGATTAGCAGATTCGACAAATACTTTCAGAATAAAAGACCCCAAAAACTCTGCAAATCTTGAAAACATCAGGTACATTACAAATGTATTTACATGAACAAATACACGAGACCACCATCTGATATACGAGACCCAACTTGCACACGAGACCCCACTAAAACACGATACCACCATCGGGTACATATAGTTCCAATACTAACACACTTACATTGGACTATAAATAAACAGCTACTCGATCGAAACAAAGAAACAACCCAACTGAAAAAAATAAAAACCTACCGATTGAAACAAAGAAACAACCCAACTGAAACTAATACACCCAGAACGTGTTCACGACCATGTAAACGGTCACCTAAGATCCGATTATATCACAGATCGCGTTCAGCAGATATCGATCAGTTAACTAACAAATTGATTCCCATATGTGTTCTTATTACGAACCAAAAAACCGGTCATATGATAAAAACCCATATTACGAATCAAAGAACCCATATGGATTCCGATGTAGATTGGGGTTCTTGATGCGATTTCCAAAAATAAAGTAGAGGAAAGGCATTTTAAAGTGGTTAACAACAGATAGTTTTTTTTATATAAATGGTGATTGGATTTTTTATATGAATGGTGATGAGATTGTGGTTTTTTTAATGGTTATATGAATGGTGTTTGAAAGAGACGAGTTTTGTTTCAAAAGAGGATGATAGATCTGTGTTTTTTATTAGGCTTAATGAGGAATGAGGAATGACTTGATAATAGTGGAAAATGCTTTTATTAGGCTTCAAAGGGTGTTAAATATCAAATTTACCCTTTTAATTATATTGATAATTTTATTTTCTTTATTAATTAAGTGTCACATGTTAAAATTCTATTGGGATCTTATTTTAACAATTTTAAGAAAGATCTTATTTGAACTCAATTCTATATATATATATATATATATATATATATATATATATATATATATATATGTATAGTTTTTATATAAAAGAACTTTCCTAATAAACCCTTAATCTATCAAATAAGTTTAAAATTTGTGTTAGCTTTAAATACACAAAAATGTTTAAACAAAGAAAATAGTGTTTTTTTTTCACTCGGCCTCGGAGACTCATCTCAAACAAACGGGTTACAATTTAAGACACGTTAGAAAAAAATTCTGGGCCGCAACGCGGCTAGTGGCAACTGCTTGTTGTGGAACCAAAAAGTAAAAAACTCCAAAACTAAAAACACGATGGTGTCGATTTATTCCAAATCTTAGATAAACTCTTCAAAGTTTTTTGCTTTCGCCAAGATTGAACTTTTGCTTTGATTTTTGACCTTTCGCCTTTTTCTTTTACACCGGTTTGATTTTAACATCTGTATCTTCGATATTCTCTTTTCTTTCATTTTTCTTTCTTTTGCCTGTTGAATATTCTTTCTATACACACATATCATGCATTCACGCCCATTACCGTTACAACATTGAAGAATATGAGCAGATGAAGGTTGTTCAAAGAAGAAGCAATACTTGTGGGTGTGCGTCATCACTTTGTAGGCACACAAAAAGGAATTGTGTCCTATCTAGTATCATAAAGGGTTTTTGTAACATGTTAATAATGTTAGTTGTACATTTTACAAACCAAATTGTTTCAAAAATCGTAAGAAATGCTACAAATGAATGAAGATCTATGGCGCGTAATGATATTCTAAAGCTATCAAATTGAGGTTAAGACTGAATCAAACATGCTCAATTACATAAACATTATGGGCAACATCTTTTGGAACGAAAACGCAGAACACCAAATTAATACACCATCTACAACATTAAAAATTGGAACAAAAACGTGCATTTTATGGCTTAAATCTCACCTAAGGGCTAAAATCTCGATCCACGAGAAGCAAAAATTTAAACGGATGTATACTCAAGAAGATTTTATATTCTAGTTGAACTAACAGAACACGAGCATGAAACAATTGTGAGCTGTCTAGACAGGTCTATTTTGGCACGTACTTGATTTGAATTTTGATTATCTCGAGTCGACTTGTATAAATTTCAGTCTATGTGATCACACACATACATGCATTATATCATCATGCATGCAACAACTTGGATCCATCATTCCTCATGATCTTAGCATTCAGCTTCTTAATAAACTTAGGGTTGTCTCGAAGCCTATTCTTCACATAGCTAGTTCGAGCATCATAAACTAGCTTATCAGCTTTACCAGCCTCCTCAATTAGACCAAATAAAGTTCTGAGACAATCCTTCCTATTCTCCTCACGGTGTTCAAACCTACAAGAGATATAAACTGTATTCAATCAACGTTTTCCACAAATTACATATAAAACTTTAAGCTGCACTTTCAACACATTTACTTATGACTGGGCCGTAACAAACAATATTATATCTCTAACAAAGTAACATCAGACAAGTAACTTTAAACTGGAAATATGCCAAAAGTCACCCAAAGTGAAATAATAGTACATCAAAACTCCTAAATCATTTTACAAACTAATTTTGGGTTTATGAACGTGTTCTTTCATTTGTCCCATTTAGTCGCCGTACCTTTTTTATTTTGTATACGATTCATTGAAAGATGGTTTATATATAAAAGGTAAGACGACTAAAATTTTTTTTGCAACAGCAGAACAATGACAAAAATGAGACAAACGAAAAAAGATGGTTTATATATAAAAAAAAGGTACGACGACTAGAACACTTTTATTTTGCAACAGCAGAACGATGACAAAAATGGGACAAACGAAAGGTAGGTTGATATTTTATTAAAAAAAATCTTTAGATTTTGTAAGAATATCAACCCCGAAAAAACTTGCCCACTTTGACCTGGATATGTTTGACCCGTTAACCCAAATCACCCTACCAGTCTATTTTGCCACACCTTTAGGTCAAATAAATTTAAGCATCCAAGCTTGGTAACTACCATAGCTATATAAAACTATAATAAAAGATTTTTAAGAATGTCTATAAGTTTGATTAGAAAGATTACCTCTCACTAGTTATAGTAAGTTCATCTTTTCCTGGATTGTATCTTAACCCAACCAACTCCCGCAGTCGTCGAAACTGATTTTTCGAAAGGCCAAGCTCTTTCACAGTGACTGCCAATTTTGCCTTTCTGTTTTTCGGGTGCCATGAATCACCACCAGGAACAAACACAACCCGTGTTTGCCACCTAAGCTCTGGTCCTTCACCAGGTGGGAGATCTGTGTTCTTCTCCGTCTCAGAAGACCTGTCAAACTTTGGTGGACCCGCTTCCTCTATCTCCTTTGTGTGCTTCATGAGCATGTTATGCTCAAACTCCTGATACATCTCATAACCTTGTTCAGGTTCAATCTCACCAGTTTCAACCATGTCTGCTATCTCATTATACTTCTCTTCAACGATCTTCTTCAAATGATCTGAATTCACAGCAAATTCAAATGCCTAAGATATACATATACACTATAGTATCTCTCATCATAAAAAGGTATATTTTTGAACGGGAACATAAGAGAGTAATAAACAATACATGTTTATTAAGTTAGCAGCAGTAAGCCAGTAAGTGATTCTAAAAAAACACTATATTGTTGATATCTATTATATATATCACGTGAGATAAAATAGACAAAATGGGGTAAAGCTCAAAATGAACTCAAAATAGACAATCTAATGACCTCTACTGGAGCTCAGGCATGATGAATGTTAAAAACAAGAGATAAAAAGATGCTAGAAGATGATGTAGAACAAATGTTATATACCATTCATTGATTCTAATACGATTTTGATGGTGTCTCCTGCAAATCTATCACTAATAACAAATTCACCACAATTCAGATCATATGATGATGCTTTGCAGGAAGGTGTGGATTGGGTGTGCGTTATAAGAAGATAAAATAAAGATAAAGTAGCAAAGAGTTTGGACAAGTGAATTTGACAATGATGAAGACAGAATTAAGAGAAGGTAAACCATCGTCTTTTTATATAATCAACTAACTACAGCGCATTCTTTAAAGGGCTAATTACTTAAAAAGTCATCAAACTTGACACTTTTTGTCTTTGTGTGTACTGAACTTTTTTTCTTCTCATTGAGTGTACTGAACTTTCAAATTCGATCCTTGTGTGTATTTTGTGACCATTTTACCCTTACTTTTTTCAAATTTCAAAGGGTAAAATGGTCATTTTACATGGCTGAATAGTCACAAAATACACACAATGATCGAAATTTGAAAGTTCAGTACACACAATGAGAAAAAAAATATTCATTGACACAATAACAAAAAGTGTCAAGTTTGATGACTTTTTAAGTAATTAGCCCTTCTTTAAAAACAAAAATGTAGCTTTTTGTAGACATAAAAGGCATTTTGGTCTTCTAAGTTGTGACATTATCTTGACATGGAACATTAGGATTAAACCTTCTGTTACATGTATTGTCAGCTAAGTCACACATGAAAGGCATTCTGTTAAGTGTGAACCATCTCTTAAGTGTGAACCATTGCAGTGAACAGTTCAAAATTCCTAGGAGAAAAGACTACTGAACTAGCAACCAAACTTCACTTAAGTAAAATATTAAGACACTCAAAAGGCGTTAAAAATCCAGAAAATAATCATACTCAATTTAAAACCAACGACAAATACCCTCTACTTCGAAGCAAGAGGATGAATTGAAGTGCTTTCAGATGCAACAATCAAATCAATTATTTCCAGGACATGTATTCACTAATCCAGTGAAATAAGAAAAAACCTAGAAATGTGACTTATGAATTCAAAAATAACTAAGATGAAACTTTTTTTTAATATGAAAAATCTAATCAGCAGACTATTAAACACACCATCAATGCTACAGGGTAAAAGGTATTTAGAGTGTGTTTTGGTTTGCTAATTCAAGTATTTATCTACGTAAGTGCTTATTTTTAACTAGCAGATAAGCAGACTAGAGTGTTTAAATGATACTACTTATCTAAGTCCAAATAGGTGGATAAATGATATTAACAACTAAGTGCAACTAGGTGGATATATGATAGCAAATGACCATATAACATTTTACAAAAATATTTTGGCCTTATTAAGCCCTACCAGAAACAGTTACATAAATATCTCTTCCTAACTAAGTATAAACAATTTAACCATATCAGATCTCTTGTACTGGCTTAGCATCAGTTATTTCACAAACAAAGTATCAAACAAAAAGGGGTTATAATATGAATATACCTGGTAGAAGGTTTTCCCACATGAACATGTCCTGAAGTATCTGCTCACATTCTTTAGTGTCTTTAATATTACCATTGTCAACAGCCTCCTTAATCATACCTTCCCACTTTTTATCATCCATGTAAAAAAATTCATCTTTCGTCATTTTCTTGGTCACAATTTCTTTCGCATCATAAATATTATCATTCTCTTCATCTGTATCATGTATATCCTCAAAATCTGACTCAAACTCTTTATCATTGACACCATCAATAGGTTTCATCCGAAACTCATCTAGCAGCTCATCATCTGTGTCTTCATGCTTTTGTATCACCTTCCTCCTAAATATTGACTCTAATACATCAGGCAACGCCTCTTCGTCCTTGTCTTTAAAGTACTTCTCTATCTGCGTTTTCAGCTCTGCCACAAAATAAAAACTTTAAAAATATAATAACCAGAATCCTAAATTCTTACCGGCAAATGATTCGGTAACTAAAAAGGTCCTTAGAAACTAATAAATGTTCTGAACCAAAGTCACACGGAACGCGGTTCGCTTCGGTACGGGAACGCGGTTCGCTAGGTCCCTAAAATTCGGTACGAGGGGGGGTAGGCTCATTTCGGAACGCTACGGTTCGCTTTGGTACGATGTACCCGATTTGGTACAATGTACCATATTAATAATAATATTATATTTCTAAATTAGTATACATATAAGCCAAATATCCATATGATATATCGCCGTTCAAAAAAAAAATATATATATATATATATATATATATATATATATATATATATATATATATATATATATATATATATATATATATATCAATACTCAAAAGATTGTTTAAGAGAGATCTGTGAATGTCTGAATTCTGAAACACATTCCTAAAAGATCAGATCATCAGATCATAAACAATACATACTACATTAGATACTAAAATGGTTTAAGTTTAATATGAGTGGGTAATTAAGTAATTGTACCTTAGGAGTATATGTACAATGAGTGGATCTAATTAATTTAGTTGAAGTAATGGTTTAAGTTTAATATGAGTGGGTAATTAACTGTACCGGTTCACTTTGGTATGCCGTACCGCTTCACTTTGGTACGTTGTACCGACCCATTTTGGTACGTCGAACCAATTGAATTGGGTACGCTGATTGATGTTGTTTGGGAACGCTGAATATAGCGATCCAGATAGCGATCCCGAGCGATCCGAGTCGCGATCGTACCGCGTTTGGGTACGAACGATCCGAAACGCGAAACGCGGCCGAGTCAGCGATTCCTGTGACTCTGTTCTGAACTAATCCCTTAACACTACACAATTTGAAAATGCAGATAAATTCCGATCCCCTACACATTGGTTTGACTTAGAATTCGTTTCATGGAATAATAATCATGCCAAAAAAACTTACCTAATTCCTACTATAAAATAAAGGTTAACAGAACCCCAAAGGCGTAGCCTAGTTCATCCTGGCGGGCTGCAACTTTGGAGACAGCCCTCAAGCGTGTAGCTCAGTAGGACTTTGCATATAATGGTCAGTTTTCTCAATAAGAGCACATTTTCTCATGAGCGGCGAGCTGAGTCAGTCTAAAGCATAAAACTCATTTGAAATGATTGATAGAAGGTCTTCAATAAATTGTCCTTTGGGCGGGGCATAACAGCAAGATACTTACATGTTTTAACCTACTTTATTACCAATCATAGCGATATACTTTTGTTTCTTTAACCAACAATATCAAAAACTTTTGCCTCATGTTGCTATAAACGGTAAGAAAACACAAATAGGTCAACTAACAATACTTTCCGCAAACTGGGTAAAGTATATTTATTTATTCTAACCATCTAACACTACATATTCAATCTTTTTGCAAATGCAGCTAAACCCACATCAACTACAACTTAATTTGCCTCAGGGGGTATTTGAATTAGCTTATTTTACGGGTTATTGAGATTAGAAAAAGCCGATAAGGTCACTTTTTTCGGCTTATCAGCTAACGAACTTAAGCTTATGGCTTACACCATAAACATAAATTGATAAGCCGAAAAAGGTGACCTTATCAGCTTTTCGAAATCTCAATAAGCCAATAAACCCATAAAATAAGCTAATCCAAATACCCCCTGATGCAAATTAAGTTGTAGCTGATATGGGTTTATCTGCATTTGTGAAAAGCTTAAATCTTGCAGGGTTAGATAATCCAAACACCCCCTCAACATCAATCTCACAAAAATTCAAAAAAGTACTAAACTAAGAAAAGCTTAAATCTTGCAGGGTTATATACCTTTATTACTAACATGTTGGACTTCAAGATCTTTTTTCAGCGGTTGAACAATGGTATTAGTTTCTGATTCAGTTGATGAAGGGTCATTGTTATCAGTTGAAAAGAATCTAAATTTGGATCTAAAAGAGTGAAATGGGGTAATGGGTTTTGGTGTTAGGGATGAACGATTAGGGTTTAAGAAATGGGTGATTTGGATTTTGTTGAGTAAAGCTCGTCTCATGATGATTTATTTATTAGGGTTGAAGAGATTGTAACTGGACTGATGAATGAAGGTGTTGTTTGGAGATGGATGAAATGAGGGTTCTTTAGTTTGGGAGAAGTTATGGGTAGGTCCTCTGGGTTTATCAAAAGTTGTATTTTGATTAGTATCATACTGTTATGGTTTATTTTCTCATTTTGTGATTGTTACTTATGTTACCGGTTGTTTATAAGTTTAAGGTTATCGTACAGAAAAATTATTAAAGGTTTTAAAAAGTTTGTCTTGAGTTACTATAGTTTCACTTTGTTCATTTAGATTACTAAACTTTGAAACTTTGTTCACTCAGGTTACTGAATTTATTATAAAAATATAAGTTTAGGTTATTGAACTTTGAAGGTTTGTTCACTCAGGTTACTGAACTTATAAAAAAATATACATACGGGTTACTCCGACTAACACTGAATTTATCGATGTGTATACTTCTAAAAATTCAGTAACCTGAATGAACAAAATAAAACTATAGTAACTTAGGACAAATTTTTTGAAAACTTTAGTTACTTTTTTGTACCATAACCCTTTAAGTGTAACATGTTCATTTTGTATGTTTGACAATAATGGAGCGTTTGAAGCAATTAACAACTAGGGTTTAGCGTTTTATATACAATGTTTTGTTTGGCAACAAATCTAGCATTACTGTTAAATGCTTCGAATCAAAATGTTATTTAAAGGAGCATTAACTAGCAACTGGCATTTGCATTTAAGAAAAATGATACATAGGCCTAATTAGAGACCTACAATTCTTATGATTACACGTGTACTAGAATAAGTAAATACCACTGATTAATTTTTCTATCCCTATTTTGCCCGTAATAAATAGTTAACTTTTTTTTGTTTTCTCATCCTTTCTTCGACGCAAGTTGTAACCGCTTTCTTCCGAGTTCTTCTGTCATTGGTTCGTGTTACCGGGTCCTACGACTTTTACAATTTTCATATCCTGTTGCCATTAGTATTCAGGGCCCGTTTGGTTTGTAGATGGGTTTATGATTAGGATTTGAATTTTGATTTAAATTTGGTTTAGGATTTGGATTTGGATTTGGATTTAATGTATCAGAGAGAAAATAATATTTAAATATATATATTATATATAAAAATACAATTAAAAATTATTTATATTAATAATGACATAATAAATATAAAGTTTTTTGTTTTATAATATAAATAAAAAGGAAAAGACAAAAAAATATATGGAGGAAAGAAAACATGGTCCCACATGTGTCATAAAATCCACTAAATTACCCATCTTTTCTACATCCCCAAATATTTAAACTACAACTCCAAACCCAAATCCCTTAAACACAACCAAACATATTATTTGCATTAATTAAATCCCAAACCCAAACAAACCCCACATACCAAACGGGCCCTCAATATTCATGGCCCTTCTATCTATTTATAATATGAATATCTTATTATTCATGAATTTAATTTGAGTACTCTGTAGTGTAAGATAATTTATATTTTCATTGTATATGTTGTATAAGGGACCATCAGATCATGTTGGTGATTATAACAAAAAGACATGAGAAGCATAAATTAAATAGTTATATGAAAGAACATGTGCAGAAAATATAAAGAAAATGTTTACTCAAAGGGTAAATCTGACAAATTTTTTAAGTTGTTTAAATTAATGCCAAATGGTCCAATCAAAAAATTATGTATCTTTTTAAGCCTAATAATTAGGTCCATATATCAAAACTTTGCATTTAATAATTACAACTAAACAGTTATGTTACCAAACACTTTATTAAAACAAACAGCTACTGATTCTTGCTACTCCTAACTCCTATTGCTTCCTACTATTTATATTTTCGCGAAACATACCCTAATACTCTCGATTTGATTAAGTAAATCTAAGGAAAATAAATAATTGAAATATGATCATTTTCCCAATTAAATTGAAATAATAGGAAAGTTTTATTTTAAATCAGTTCTTATTATCGGACAATAAAAAGGCAAATTTGAATTGGTTTTGCCAAACTATTAATACATTTTATTTGTAATTTGATGGAGGAAAAAAAAGGAAAAAATTGAGTGTATATTAAAAACAAAGAAAAATTAAAAGAAAAATAGGATAATTAAATAAACTTAAAGACTTGTATTTAAAATAACCTTATATTTTGATTGGATAAATAAAACTTACATTTAAGTTAAAAAAAATTATTAAAATGTCTAATCTTAATACTACTTTTTATGAACTTAAGTGTAAAATTATTAGTTTTCATAATTTAAAAGGGTTTGCTAACGGATGCCCGGTGGGCATTTTTTTAAGATGTAAATGAATGAAAAGTTGAAGTGTATTAAGTGAAAAATCACATTTAATTATAAGAATTAAAAGTTTAACTAATGTTTATTAAATGCATTTTTATTCAAAAATAAAAGTTTGAATGCATTAACTACACGTTAAATGCATTTTTATAAAAGTTTGAATGCACTCATTAGCAAATTCCTGATTAAAAATATTTTTATTAATATAACAAATAGCCCCTAAACTTTACATTTGTTTCTAAAAATCATTTATTTATTGGGTTCTGCTAACAACAACCGAATGGGTGTTGTATAAGCTTACCGTAATTAATAAGCATTTCCAAATATGAATTAACTTGGTATTAATGCATGTCATTTTAAAACTCACTTACATTAATTATATGCGTTAAATCATGTATTTATGATAATGATGAGTTTTATTTGAGAAATATTGTTAATTAAGCCATGCTTAAACAAAACTCATAGGGTTGTTATTAGCAAAATCTTTATTTTTATTGTTGCTATTTATAGACAAATACCCACGAAAAGCGACTATGTATAACGTCAAATAATTATACATGAGAACTTGTGTTTTTTGTGTAACCCTTAATGCAACACTTACGGGTTCAATTTATAGTTATTGCGAGAAAAAAGTTTATAGGTTATATACGAAAAATAATAAAAGTTTGAGGATTTCGGGATTAAACAATATTTAAGTTGTCTAACCATATTTTAGCTTTTCTTTAATTTCAAGATTCAAGAAAAAATAATACACCCTTTAGTATAGATTATTAGATTAAATTATATATAGGCATGAAATTATAAAGGGGGAATTGCATATATACCCAATAAAACTTAAAAACTTGCATATTTCCCCATAATGCAAGTTTTTAATGCATGATGTACAATGCAATTTAAGCATGATTTGGGTATATATACAAATATGCAAGTTTTAGTAGGTATATATGCAATTGCCCCAATTATAAATATCAAAATGAAAATATGGGTTACTTTGATAAGTAAAAGAGACACAAAATTATACATGTATAAACGAATCGTGTAAGTTCTTTTTTAAAAAGATATTTGTTTCTTAAAAAGCAAAATGGTGTTTTAAATTTTAATAATTGATAAATTTCAAGATGTACATCTACTTAGCAAACTCATGTGACAACATGTGAGTGCATTACATTTGAGATATAACTAAATCTCAGATTATTTACTCAATGAAAAACTAGAATTCGGTTAAATTTAAAAGATAAAATAATTCTTAAACCCTAATCTTATGTGATATTAGGTCACGCGCATCCAATCAAGTTGATCCTCAAGTTTCACTTCTTTCTCTTTTCTTTTAAGAGATGCCTCATAAAGCATACAAAGATATGCTTCTGCACGATATGCTTCGGAGCAATGTTCCATGCTTTCACATCGAAAACAAGAACCCTTTGTTTCCTATGAAGTACTCACTTCACCATCATTTTTTGTGAGATTGTTAAATGATTAGCCTTTGTAACTTGGAGCATGGTATGTATTAGTTCTTTGACTAAAACTACGACAACGACCACGACCATATAATCGACCTTCACTAGAATTATGGCCTCGATCAAATGTGCGGTTGTGACCATGAGAATAACCATGACGAGATTCGTCCCTGTTCCTGTGTATTATTTTTAGGACCATCATTGTGTATAGCATTTATTTCAGGAAATGCTACTGATACAATAGGACGAGATTGGTGAATTTTCATTCGTAGCTCGTTATTTTGCTATGCAACTCAGAGACATGATTTTAAATCAGCAAAACTATCAAACTTCATATTGCGATAGTGTTGTAACATGTTTATGTTTGATGCATGAAAAGTGGAGTATGTTCTCTCCAATAATTCTTCCTTTGTGATCAATGTTGCAAAAATCGTGAATCGGTAGTCGGGCGGTCGACCACCCTACAGCGAGTAATCGGTCAAGTCGGGATTAATCGGTGATTAATCGGATTGGCATTTTCAGCAATTTTTTGGTATTTCTGGAGACCAAACTAAAAATCTTAACCGTTCCAACCCTGCTATGTTTTCAAACCTCAATAAAAGGCTCCAATTCTGATAATGATGCCCATTGTGGGTTATAATTGAAATATACGATCCCCAAATTAAGTAGAATGCCTAATTTTTTTTAAAAATGAACGATTTGCTTGATTCGGCCGATTTTTGACCGATTCGGCCTATTTTGACCGATTCGGCCGATTAATCGGCCGATCAGCCGATTTTTTAACTGCTTAGTGTCGATTTTTTTCCTAGACCGATTTTTCGACCGATTTTCAAAAATCGACAAGGTACTCGGCCGATTAACAATTAATCGGCGATTAATCGGCCGAGTTGACCGATTTTTGCAACATTGTTTGTGATAGTTTTCCACATAATTTGAGTCTTGCACAGATCCTTAACAAGGTCGAGCTATACTGAGATACTTTTGGAAAATCCTGAAATCCTATAGTATGTCATTCATGCCTCACAACAGGAAGCATGACATGACTTTGTGATTAAACCTGTTTTTAAGTTCATCCCAAATAATGATTGGTTTTCTTGTATTGAAAAATTCAAGTTTTAACACTTCAACAAAGTGTTTGTGGAGGAAAATTTTTTCTTTCGCTTTATCTTGCTATGCGCAATTGTTGTTTCATGTATCGCCTCAAGAAGGCCCATGGTTTCAAGATACATTTCAATATTTCCAACCCATTGCATATAGTTTTTTTCCATTAACATCAAGAACGACAAATTCAATATTTGAAATACTTGACATGTTCTAAACTATCAAATATGAATAAACAACAAGAAATCAGAATCCATTAATATTGATACAAAGTGCAACACATAATAGTGAGAACATCACAAATATAAACAAGTATAAGAAGAAGAAAAAAAAACTCCGATAGAGAGATTAACAAAGGGGTATGTGAGTAACAAGTATACTAAAATGATGATAACTAAAACCGGGCTAACATTTTCTAGAAAAATATATTGATTGATTTTGAGTTTGAGAAATAAAAAGGTTTGTTTCTGTGAAAAGAAGATCTGTAGTTATCATTTTATAGTGAAAAACGGAGTCGCTGTAACGCTATTTGTTTTAGTTTACGACCGTTATATAGTCGTAATGTATATACTTATAAAAATGATTTTTTATATAAATAAATTGATAAGAGATAATTAGAAAATAAAAATTCGACTATGAAAATTATTTAAAGAGTTAAAAAGAATAAAGATTGGTACATATAAGAACTAAGATAGGATGCATGCATGACAATTTATATTTTTAATACTATATATTAACATACCTGAGTAAATGTTAGAGTACATAAACATTTATGATAATAAAAGTTAATATAAAACTAAATATAACAAACAAGTGAGAAGTGTGAGTAGTCCAATCTATTAAATATTCACATTACTTTCATATAGTCCGTCAGAGTGGCCACGTTTCACATTTTTATAATGAAAAAGAAATTAATACGTACCATTATTACTTGTCTTGTAGATTTATAGTTTATTGAAAAAGACTTTATCCTTTCTGGTGTACAGAGTGACTTTGAAAACATAGACGACTTTTGTGGATTCTGATACTTTAAGAAAAACAATACCTTATGGGATATATAAAGTGTTTATAAGAAATCAATACCTTCCATGGATTACAAAAAGTGTTTTTTGAAATGTATGCTTTGATTAATTTTCTTAACTCTTCTGACTATGACGACCGTGAATGACGTGCTTATAACGTGTTATAATTAACGGACGAAAAGCTAATCTTGGTGTATCATATTCCATAACTTCTGTGCTACATGTATACTACATGATTTAACTATTGAATTCACAAACATGTTAATTTAAGGGACAAGGTAGGTTGGATATGAGGTGATATTTTTTTGACTAAATGTTCATCCATAAAAATATACACAATAATTCATAACAATTTTTGAGTTTTTTCCAATGCTTACCACTCTCCAATCCATGCTCATTAACTATCAATTACTTTTTAATTAATATGGCTATTGTTAGCGAATTAATTCGTATGTTTATCATCACTCATCAGATATCCATTGTGATTCCTACATGTATATCAAACGTCACCTAAGTCACTAGCCACTCTATCAACTTTTACCACACTTCTCAAATCACAAAGTCTCATACCCCTTATTTACTTTATTAATTTCTCAAATAAAAATAATCTATTCGTTCCAAAATAAATGTCCATTTTATAAATGCACAAAGTTTAGGAAATCTCATTAATTACGCTTTCCACTAATCAAATATCATCTCCACCCACTAACTTCTCTTTTGATTAGTTGAAATACAAAGTGATCATTTATTTGACATCCAAAAATGAAAACATGTATATTTAATTTGGGACAGAGACATCTCTTCTTTCTTTTCTTGAAAACTTCATTTTTTTCAATTCGTTAATGTCCAGTTCTCAATCTCCTACAACTGGACTTTTCAATGTCTTTTTTCTTCTTTGCTTTTCTATTAAAATCTAGCTAAATGGTTCTTCATTAATTTCTAAGGTACGTCTAAAATATTTGTATACTGTCATTTCCATTTAAACCAACGTTTAAGGTGGTTATCACTTGGCTTTGCTCTAGGTATTCCACTTGTTTTATACCACGTTATATTTATTTAACAGCAATATATTTCATTGGTTTTGTATTGTATACTTGAAACAAAAAAAATTGTCAAAAGTCTACCGAATGACTACTCTAACTAGTATAGTTTGTTCAATTCATACATTTAACAATTTTATTATAATTTATTTATTATTTTAAATTTACTTTTCATAACAAATTCAAAAAAAATTCAAATATTTTATGGTAAACTAAAAATTATGAGAGAATATTTAATTGACAATTAATTATAGCGTGCTTGGTTAGGGGGTTAAGGGGGTGGGGACTGTGTAAGGTATTCAAAAGGGCCCACTTCATTCAAAATGTAGTGCTTGGTTAGGGAGGGGTAAGGGATTGATTACCCCGTAATGGGTAATGAACCATTATAGAATAAATTGAGGGGTAAGGGATTGATTACCCACCTCACCCATTCCTTTGAATTCCCTTTCCCTTTCCTTTTTCCTTTCCCTTTCCTCACTTTGAACCAAGCGGGCTAGATTTTTCCAATTGCTACATCATCAAAATCAAGTCTTATAATTAGCCAATACATAAGTATCATAGTTATGCGATAAAACTATTTTCATAAAGAGTATATTGCAAAATATATCCTTGTTGTTCGTTAGTTTTCACACAAAATATCCTTATCAGAAACTTTTGGTATTAATCATTCCTCGGTTAGTTAAAGTTAAACACAATAGATCATTAAAGACTAACGATGTAAATTTTCTTCGTTATCTATTAAAAATCAAACACACATCTTGATAAAATCACTCACAAACACACCATTGTATTCATTTCGTCATCTTCTTCTCATCACCTCCATTGCCCATCATCATCATCATCATCATCATCATCAACATCATCATCATCATCATCATCATTACCATCATCTTTTGACTACCTAAATCACTCATCATAAAATCATTTACAACCAGGGGCGGAACCACATAGTAGTTTCCCTGCATGTTTCGCCAAAAAATATCAGTTTTTAGTGTAAATTTTTTTATGACATTTTTATTAAAGTGCACACGAATTTTATCAAAAAAAAAAAAAAAAAAAATTGCCCCCCGTCCTCTAAAATCCTGGGTCAGCCACTGCTTACAACTACTATAAAATACCTAAACCCATAGAAAATACTTATACCTATCACAATAAAATCACTCCTAACAATTACAAAATTTCTGATGGTTGGATTGTAACCACCACCATTCGCTACCTCCACCACCACCATTCTCAACCTCCATCACCTCCACTTCCGTCATTTAATATGGTGGTCGCATTGAGTGGTAGAGGTTGCGAATGGTGGTGTTCACATAGCTGGCAACCACATATCTGAAGGATGGTGTTGGTAAATATGGCAGATGATGGTGATAGAGGTGATGAGAAGAAGATGGTGATGAGTTTGGTATTTTGTGGTGTTTGTGAGTGATTTTATAGTGATAGGTATAAATATTTTATGGGTTTATGTATTTTATAGTAGTCGAAAGTGATTCAATGGTTAGTGGCTTAGGTATTTTATGGTGGTGGAATTAATGAGAAAAAGACGATGATTAGTAATGATGATGGTGAGACGAAGAAGAAAAAATGAATAAAAATATGTTTGGGAGAGTGATTTTATAAAGAAACGTGTTTAACTATTAGTGGATAATAATTTTTTTTTTACGAAATTAGTTTCTATAGATGTATTATGTCTAACTTTTATTAATGAGAACATGATTATTGTTAAAAATTTCTAACAGAGATGTTTAATGCGAAAACTTACAAACTATTTTGCAGTTTACTCTTTCATAAAAGACAAGTCCAGCCGAGCAAATAATAATGTGCGTTGTTTTGATGATTTTACTGCAACAAAAGTACATAATGTCACGGACTTGTCTCTACAAGGTCTCTCGTGCGGCACTTAGTCTCGACCAAGCTCAGCCTTGCTCGAATACTCAACGATGTATGCAACGAAAGAAACTAAGAAAGGATACAAGTGGAATATGGAAACACTTAGTTTTATTAGAGAACTCTTTACAAGCTTTGATTACAAGTGAACTTCAAAGGATGCCTTGAACAAATGAGGCTGTTAATACAAATATTGTCATTAAACGTTATTTATATTTTATGATCTTTACCTAAGTTTGTTAACGACAAAAGTAAATTTAATTTTTATAAAGCTTAAAGCTTGTCAAGTTTAATAGATATTAAAACAAGCTTTTCATCAAATAATATCTCATCACTCAAGCATTTACATTTTAATTAATCATATTTTTATATGCCTCTAAACCATAATGTATGTTAACATTTTTAGATCAAGCATGTTTGTAGTTTCTTAAAACAAAACATCACATATGTATTTA
This sequence comes from Chrysanthemum makinoi, assembly GCA_910596185.1. NCBI lineage: Eukaryota > Viridiplantae > Streptophyta > Magnoliopsida > Asterales > Asteraceae > Chrysanthemum > Chrysanthemum makinoi. The sequence continues at coordinate 91,652,989 of OU343218.1, read as the reverse complement.
CATTTAACATATTTCTAAAAATAAAAAACAACATATGACATCATGTAGTGCATCATTGAAATCTCTAAAAGATTTCACTATATATTTTGTGTACATTTAGACTTTACATATCTTACACAATCTTGGATAGATATGGTTGACTTTGGTAAGATTTTGGTGATCTTGCTGTCAGACCCCGGTGGCACCAAAATTGTACACGGGTGGAACCCTTTTGATCCGTGGTGCCTGCTGATCATTTTGGCTATAAATAGCAAAGCCAAACCAAGTTGTTTTCTCATCCCTTTCTAGCATATTCACATACATTCCTTCTCTCTAACATTTATAACTCAGTTTCATATCATTAGAGTGATCCTCTTTTGTAGCAAAGAAGATCAAGGCATATTCAAGCTTCAACAAATAGTTGGAAGTCTTGTTTGTTTATTGCTATATGATCTAGTCTTGATTCATACATCATTGTTTTACCAAACCATCATAAACTTGTTAGTGTAAGTCGTTAGTATTTTAGTCCTTAAAATACATTGTGTGTGGGAGTGGTTGTGCCCTTGGAAAAGAACTCGACATCTAGCTTAGTTTCAGAAATAGTGTGTAAGAGAAGTGTAAAGGTTTCTCCGCCAGTGAAAGGAGCTTGTTGACTAGTGAAGTTAAACTCTCGAGTGTGAGACTCGGGGAGTGGAGTAGGGCAAGGAAAAAGAGTCCTTGTAGACCGAACCACTATAAACAACTTGTCGTGGTTTGATTTTTTCTTTCCTTATTTACTCTTTATATATATTGCTTGGATATTTATTATCATTCACTAACATATCTAAGATCAATATCAATTGATCTTTCAATAAGTTTCAAAACAAAGTTTTTAATCGGGTAAACTATTCAACCCCCCTTCTAGTTTTTCACAATTGGTATCAGAGCCTCATTGCTCAAGAATTTCTAAAATATATTGTATTTTATAAACTTGAAACGATCCATGGATTCCGAAAACTTTAAAGAAGGGCGATCTATGCAAAGACCACCACTCTTTGAAACCAATGGATTTATCTATTGGAAAAATCGTTTTGAAACATATGTAAAATCAAAAGATATAGATCTTTGGTTTGTTATAATTAAATGAGACTTTAGTTCTACAACAAAATATATTTCTATTGATGATCAAAAGAAATTAATAGCTAAAAATAATGAAGCTAAAATGATGCTTTATAATGCTTTACCTGGAAAAGAATATGAAAGAATTTTTATGTGTGAAACCGCAAAAGACATTTGGGAATCTTTGATTATTACACATCAAGGAAATTCACAAGTCAACGATAACAAAATTGATCTTCTTGTTAAACGATATGAACAATTTGTTATCCCTGAAGATGAAACCATTGATTGCGATTTTGCTCGCTTTAATACTATTATTACATCTCTTAAAGCACTTGATGAATATTTTCTTAGTAAGAACTTTGTCAGAAAATTTCTTAGAGCACTCCATCCGAAGTGGAGAGCTAAAGTAACGGCTATTGAGGAATCAAAAGATCTCTCAAAAATGTCACTTGACGAGCTAATCGGAAACCTCAAAGTACAGGAAATGGTGATGGAGAAAGATTCGGAAATCATCAAAGGAAAAAGAGAGAAAGTCAAATCAGTTGCTCTAAAGGCAAGAACGGAATCAAGTGATGATGGCGAATCTTGATCCGGTAGTGAAGATGAGGAGTATGCTATGGCCGTTAGAGATTTCAAAAAGTTTTTTAGAAGAAGAGGAAAGTTCGCAAGGCAACCCCGAGAAGAAAAGAAGCCATTCCGAAAAGACCGAGATGACAAAAAGGGAAAAGGTGAAAGAAAGTGTTTTAGATGCAGTGATACAAGTCATCTAATAGGAGATTGCCACAAGCCACCTAAAAGCAAAACTCATCGAGCTTTTGTAAGTGGTGCTTGGAGTGATAGTGAGGATGATGAAGAATCAAGCAAGGATGAGATCGGTCTAATGGCACATGAATCAAACGAGGTACATTCCGACTCATCTTATTCTTCTATTGATGATGACACTTTGCAAAAACAATATAATCAATTGTGTGAGCTTAGTTTAAAAATCATAACTAAAAATAAGTTTTTAAAGACTAAAAAGGAATTTTTAGAAAATGAAGTCTATGAGTTAAAAGAAAAGGCAAAACGATTGGAAAAGGGGAAAGCAAATGACGATGGTTGCAAATCATGTCAAGAGCTTAGTCTTGAAATAGAAAAACTAAAGCTCACACAAGAAGTTCTCATCGAACATAACTCTAAATTTAAACGTTTTAACAAAAATATTTCTTGTGCCGATGAAATAGTTAGAATTCAAAAAGTACCGGAAACACAAGTGGTTTAGGTTTTAATGAAGTACAAATTCAAAATAGTCAAACAAAACGGTCGAAAAAGACAAACAAACTGTAAAAACTGCTGCAGTACAGCACGGACCAGATGAATGCAAAAATAGGGTTCCGTCCATTGTAAGAATTGGTGCCGTGGGGACTGCAGCAGGACAAAATGTTTGCAATACGGACCGTAGTGAATTTGTCAAAGTAACAAAGAAAACCAAGGATAATGTTAAACTAAAACATGCTGTTACATTAGGAGTAGGACTTGCTAGAAATGAATTTAGATCTAAAACTATTCAACAACGGTCTAAAACACCTATTTCCAAACACCCCTTTCCCAAGAGCAACCACAACATACAACCCAACTATCAACATGACGGTTGGAATCAAAACTTCCCTAGACCATATCAAACTCCAAATTACATGCCATGGAACCCTTACCCATCATTTCCATACATGAACCAAGTAAATGGTATGTTTAACCTAAACGGACCCATGAGATATTGGAGACTAAACACTTGAGTTGTTTGTGTCATAGGTATGCTTGAAAGTTGGATTAGAACCTGCTGAATGGATAAAAGATAGTGGATGCTCAAGACACATAACGGGCAACAAAAGCCTCTTTTCAACATACCAAGAGTATGACGGAGGTAATGTCACTTTTGGTAGCAATCTCAAAAGCAAAATCATTGGCAAAGGTACGATCGCTCATAACTCCCTAACTATTGAAAATGTTGCTCATGTTGATAGGTTAGGATTTAATCTATGATTTGTCGTGTTCGTACAGATATTATATTTTCCGAAGAAATACAAAGGTATGTATTTCCCAGGTCGTTTTCCCAACGAGGGATGAATGGAGTAAACAACTCACGTCGCGTGATTCGGGATTCGAATGGTAAAAAGGAATATTGGGGATTTCTAATCTTCGGGGCAATGAATAATAAAGGAATGCAATAATAACAACTAAATCTATGATGCAAATAAGAAAGTGAAACCAAATATGCAAAATTAAACTAAAATGCGAATAACGTAATTATCTAAAACTTGAATAAAATGCATACTAAACTATTCTAACCCCTAAAAATGATCTAATAATTTTCTACAGCTAAAAGTATGATTTGAAAATTATTGGAAATTTAAAACTAACTTTTTTGGTTTTTCTTGATTTTATTTGAATTAAAAACTATTTTTGGATTTTTAAAGTAGATTTAAAATGCTAAAAATTATGAAAACTTATGAGAAAATTACAAAAATATTTTTAAAAAATCTTAAATAACTAAAATTAATTTTAAAAACTGAATTTTCATTTTTCCGACTTTTTCTCAATTTCTTATGAATTTAAAACTGATTTAAACTAATTAAATTGCTAGAAAAATACTATTTAAACTAGGAAAAATGTGGAAAAATATTTTTATTATCTTTTTGATTTTTCTTAATCTAATAAAATTGAAATAATATTTTTGTGAGCTTTTTCTAATTTATTTCTATTAAAAGCAAACTAAAAATGCTAGAAACTAAATTTAAATGCAGAAAAATAGTAGATGGATAGGAAAAATTATGAAAAATTCCAGAAAAGTTCTAATTACTACTGAGAATCTATGAAAAATAACAAAAGCAACAAGAGATCACAGATTAAGCTGATGGAATGCAAACTGAATTGAAAAAAACTAAATGGAAATAAGCAATATACACAATTAAGCTACCAGAAGTAACAATTAGCTAAAATGAGCTTGAACTTACTAATTGCAACCTAAAGCAACTAACTAAGATCAAATCAGCCCAATCTAAGAGCTAATGAGCACAATTCTCAATTTTAACTACTAAGTGCCAAACAGCCCTTAACCTCCAACTTTGAGCACTAATTTAACTGATAAAGAAAATTCCTAAAATTAATCTAAAAATATCTAGTTAAAAAAACCAACCAAAGTTCTGATATCCAAAATTTCACTTGTTTTGCACTAAAAAAGAATGAGATTAAATTATAAAAGTAAAAGCAGTTTGTGCTTTAAGTGAAATTTTGACTTTTTCTGAAAACTTGGTTTGTTGACTTTTGTGGATTTTAATCCTCCTAAACAGATTGTAAATGATGTATTGAGATGATCAATGATCAAATTTAACTAACCTAATTACTTCTAAACTATATGCAAGCTTATACTATCCTAACTTCTAACTGATATGCTAATGAGAATGAATCAAAGACTATTTTGACTACAAGGCCAAAAGTGTGACTAAACTACACTAAACGCACTCTAAATTTGAATGATGCAGCTATCAGAAACTATAGAACTAACTTGCAATTCAGCTAAATACACTAAACCAAACACCCTATAAGTGTGACCGATATGCAAATTAATCAAAGCATAATATGAAATCTTAGCAAATCCAACTCTAAACTAGACTCAATCACACATGATAGATCTTATTTATACAAATCAAGAGATCAAACAAATTTAGGATAGCAAATTCTAAAGTATGACAGATTAATTCAGATTAACATGCAAATGAACAGATCAAGCTTGGGTAAACTAATAACTACTCACAATAGCAATAATGAGATGCAATAAAACTACAATTAACTCAAATAAACTGCAAGTACTTGATCTACACAACCAATAATCAATTTGAGATTTAAATAAAGACTTACAAAAGGTCCAAGCTAATGCGAAATCAGCTTAGTAACCTAAAACTATCTAATACCCTATCCTGTTAATAACAAGCTTAATTCCATCCAACAACTCAATCCATCCTGAACCCCTTATCGCCTTCCGTAGTCCATGGTTGACTTTTATTGACTAAATTGAGAATTGTTGAGTTTAGACTGAATTGAAATAAGAAAAACTCACAAATAGTGTTGGATATAAGTTTTCACATACACATCAAACCATTAACACAAGTGGGCGTATAAGTGGAATTCTAGAGAGAGAAAGTTAGAGGTTTAGGGAACTTAGTGAGAGAAAGTGAAAGATATTATTATGAGTTCTCCAACTCTCTACCCTGGGAGGTAGAGAGTATTTATAGTCTTACATATAATCGCCACCCAACGCAAGCCTTGGATCGTGCATACAGTGGTAAAGACCACTGGCCGTCCTCCACGGTGTTACTTAACTAAATACAACTTAACTAAATATTACTATGACTACGAGCATTCTAATGATTACATATACTTGAGGTGACCGACTTTTAATACCGAATTTCTAATTCAACAATCTCCCCTATGGAGGTAATACTCAAACATATACTAAAATGACATCAATACAATCGATATTACATTAACAATTGATCTTGCATTCATGATGTAGTACTTTGCTCCGAAGCTCGTAGTCATTGATTCTACTCATTGCATGTTTGGTTAATCCAAGTGGAGGTCTTTACCGATCCACGGATAATAATGTTGAGCCACTTTTGAGATCATCACTAGTAGAAAATCTCTCGACATACATCCATTGTGGTGTTGGTATTATGCGATGTTGTACATTCGGACCGACATGCTCACATTCGATCATGATAGTATTCTCATCAGAGTAGCGGAAGCATTCGCTGATTCATGATATTGGCACAGCCAGCAAAGGTAAGCATGGAGTGAAAATATCACTATTGATGCACTAATCATGATTTCTTTTGAGATGAACGTGTTAAAGGTGAGCATGCTGCTATGGATTGACCGCCATTCGGATCAACCGCAAACGCCGTGGTTGTACCGCATAAGAGCTCAGCTTAGCACAGCGACGAAAGTGTCTTTGATCACTTTCGACAGAACTGCAGGTACACTACCACCTGCCTCTGCTGATCGCGATAACCATACGCCGGATCGTGCATAATTCAAGAATTTCTGACAGGTTTCTGCAAATGCCTAGCCGCTCTTCTCAAACCGAACGCTCAAAGAAGACAACACGGAGCTGGAGTGAACCCAATTTACGCCCACCACCGATTGATGAAAAGAAATTTGAAAACAATCGTGTATTGCCTCAATAGAAATTGTTTTGCAATAAACGAATGTTTTAATGAAAATCTATTATCAATCATAACACACCTTTTGATTTGAAAAATTAGTACACCTGGCCGGTTCGACATGCTAATGAAAAGAGTTTTAAAGCACAAAGACTGGTTTTTCAAAGGTATCCATCAATCCATAACCTGAACTCTGTGATTGATTCAAAAGATTGAATCGCCATTGTTTTCGCTTGTCACATGGTTGATCTATATGGCGATAGATCTCTCGCTGCCACCTACCAGAGCTTGTTAAAGCGATGTTGGCTCATGCTTTTCCATCTTCACAAAGGAATATGTAAACACATCACTCAGATGTTCTCGCAATACCACAAGGATAATGCGTAGGACTCAAGATATAATCTCTCTTCCACATTGTGTAGAAACAGAGAAAGTGTTGCACACCCCCAATTTACTTGCTTTTGCGTTTAATGGAATTCTGGGATTGACAATCATAGGCACCACATCAAGTTATATTGAACCACCTAAAAGTCGCTTTTAAAAACACATCGTTGGATATATCATAAAAACATCTGCAGTACAACATCGGTCCCAAAAGGTTTACAAGTTTATGAAATACAAATATAATTCAAATCCAAACGATGTTTTGAAATAAAGTGCCATAATGTACATAATGTAAGTCGACGCCGCAACTCAAAATGTAGGTCCCTAAACCATGTCATGATGATAATGCCTCGCCACTAAAATACATTGCTAAATCGGTCAACAATAATGTTGGTGAGAAATCATAGGTTTATGTAAATGTTTTTTACGACTACACAAGTATTCTAGCATGCGATGACCGCCCAACACGTAAAAAATAATGTTACAATTGCTCTAAGCCCATGACCAAACTAGACTCTCAATCATGTATGCCCCCCGCAGTGTTTGCCGCATTACCCAGAGACATGTTATCAAATGAAATGCATCCGGCGCACTGTTGGGATTCTACCAACCCTGATTTGGAGGCCACCTCGATAGATCTATCCACTCATCCTCGCTTCAAAGATTAACGCTCATGTTCAAGAAATTGGGACTTTCAAATTGGCAAATGCGGTAACTTAAGCAATGTAATGAATTTAACATACTTGGTATCGCACAAAGAAAAATGTAGTGCAATGTATTCTCCCCCGTGGGTTTGAAAATAATCTAAAGCATGTAAACGGGGCTACAGAAAACTCACTTGATAAACCGGAATAACCCGCAAAAGTGAGATACATCACCGAGGTTTAATGTGATGCGCCAACCGACCTATTATCAATGATATGATATGTCATGAGTTGTAATGTAATGTTATGCATGCACTTGATATGTTATTTATACCATTTACGAGTTTTGAAAATATTACCGACGCCGAAAAATACTCTTTTGACGCTTTGACCAAACAAAAATCACTTTACATGTTTATACGTCAAAATGTCATCCTACAATGGTTTTATAATGATTTTTAGAGAAATTACCATTTTTCGTCAGCAGAAACAATGTCGCTGGAAAAATCATGAAATTACCAAAATGGCTTCTAAAAAACAAATGTGAAAATGGTGTACCGATCGCGAGAACTAACTCAACTGCTTTTGGAAAAGTTTGTATCGACATCTAAAGTTTCAGCCAGAGTTTTCATTCCAAAAGGTCTCAACATAAAGATATTAAGGTTAAAGTTGGTGGTTTTGGCTAATTGAGTGCAAAAATTAGTTACAAGCAAGTTTAGGAAAAAGTGCATATCTTTGTCGCCAACCGCTTAACGTTTAAGCATATGTCCTTAGCTTTTATTGAAGTAAACTAATATATTTTTGAGAAGTCGAGAATCAATTTGTGAAGCTAATAAGGCTATATTTGACTCGACAAAATAAAAAACATGTTGCTGAAATTTTAAAATAATATATTTCGGCCGCTCAAACTTGTAAAATCCATAACTTCTTTCGTTATAAGTCCGCTTTTTATCCGGCTCGCCGCCACGGATTCGTTTTAAAGTATATTTTCTAAAAATAAAGGCCAAAATGTCGTGCCTACTGTCGGATTTTCCAGAAAAACAAAACAAGGACAGAACATAAAATATACTTATCGAAAATAGTTTTTCTCGGACAAAACCTATTCTAATCCCTTCAAATCAACTCCAAAACTAATCTAATCCTACCATACACCTTCTTAGGGTGTCATGGGTTCCTAATCACCATCAAGACCAACCAATACCAAGGGGATAATTATAGGATGACCATTTATATATATATACTCTAAAATCATGAAATAAATGGTATAAATCACATATCATGCATATAAGTTCCAAAAATGAAAAGAAACATATGAAAATGAAAAGGAAATATGAAAATGATAAAAACAAGCTTACTAGTAAAAATGAAGAGGTGAAAGTAACAAGGATTACACTTAAATATCCTTGGTTTTTATTTCAAAACCATATAAAGGATATATACTAGGTTGTAATAACACTTGATCTTGAAAATTTTGATCCCTCAAGGTGCTTGATGTTGTGACCGGTTTTATGGTGAACCAAAAGAGAGGAGAGAAAATTTTACTAACACTTGAAGAATGAGTGAAGTGAATGAGAAAAAGAAAGAGTTAAGTAAACTTTAGATTGTGTAGAAACATGTAATATCACAAACCATTCCATATTAATTGTCACCCCTCCCCAAGGGCCGGTTTTGGGGGGGCTTTGTCTTCCAATTATATTTTTTTTTTTTTTAACATTGAAAGTATATGTATATATTTGACAAAGTATAAGAAATATGTAAGTTAAATAAATCTTGTAAGGTAAATGGAAGCTTTGGTACAAGTAAGTTTTTAATAAGTCAAAATAGATTGTATTGAGATGATAAAAATTGTAAAAATACTTTCCTTGTGAAAATCGGGTGATAAAATAATTATCGTACAATTACCTAAGAAAACGCATCTAATAAATAAAACTTTAATCACTAAATTGCCAAATGAATTTGAGAAACACTAGGGAAAACTAAAAATATAGTTTTATGAACTAAATGTAAGTTTAAAAATACCTCGATCATTTTTTGAAAGTAACGGATTAAATATACAAATACGTCAACTCACATAAAAGATTAAAAATATAAAAATTTACGCAGAATATGAAATGAAATATCGTGAATGAATTTATGAGATGCACATGATGTCAATGAAATGTAGACTAATCATAGTCCATATGAAATGTAAGTGATGTCATGATCATGAATTCGCTAAAGTCCTCCAAGGTTACGCCATTCGAAAACGGCAAACCAAGTTTACTAAAAATGTTGAAATAATGAGACATGAATCGCATGAAATGACCGAAGTACCTGATTGTCACATTCAGCCTATCCAAAAGGGGAATTCAACCGAATTCAATCACAGTTGTTAAAGTGTAACTGCTCAATAAAAGATGAGGATACTTAAGCCGCATCCGGTCTTCCCGCTCCTGGGTAAACTGTGACTCGCCGAGAATTCCAAACGAACTTTCACAATAGGAATACGACTGCTTTAACTGCTTGACCTCGCTGTCCATGATTTTGCCGTGTTCTTCCACAAAATTGAGTTTGTCATCAAGTCAATTTCATCCAATGGAATAACGAGCATTCGGCCCCAAAGACACTTCTTCAAATTTGAAACGGAAACGCATGGTGCACATGACTGTTCGTGGAAGATCAAGTCGATAAGCGCCCACCAACTCAAGCCAAAATCTTGAATGGTCCAATGTATTCCTGGGTTAATCTCCCCACGCTTCCAATCGTATCACTCGCCTTCCAAGGCTATACTTTCAACATAACTTTGTCCCCCACTCAAATTTCCAAATCCTTGCTGCCTAACATCCGTGATAACTTTTCACACTTTGCGCTTCCGAGTCTATCACTTAATTTGAACAATTTTTTCCGTTTCTCGACCATTCGGGCCAAGAGTCTGTGCTCTCCTCTACTCAGTCGCTAACAATGAACGCACTTACGTAATTACATACAAGTGCCTCAAATGTGCCATCTTGATAATGGGTGTGATAACTATTGTTGTAATGTGAGAATCCTATCAATGGCAAATGGTTATACCCAACCATTTCCCAAAATCAATACACATGCTCTCGATATCTTCTGCAATAAGCCAATGGTCCTTTCACTTTCAATCGTTTGCCAAGGTGATATGTCATGCCATCCTAATCTGGTTCAATGAATCTTGCAATGAATTCAAAAGTTTGTGCGAATCACCATCTCTTTAAATGATAGAAATTGGTGCTCCTGTGTCAGACTATTTCTGACATAAAGTCTGAAATGAGCCGCTTCCATGGAATAAGTCTCTAATCTACATTAAATGGGTCGATTTGGTAAGACGATCAACACTACTCAAATAGCGTCGTAACTCCCTCGATGTCTAGGGAAGTTTCAGAACACAAAGTCCACATTGTAATGCCTCATTTCCATTGAGGAATTTCGCCATGGAGTAAACCAAGGCTTCTGAGTTATTCACTTTCACCTGGGAAGTGGGGCATTTTGCTAACGAAGTGGGTAATCTCTGCTATGTTCTGCCACCAATAAAGCTTCTTAAGATCTTGATACATCTTGTCCTGATCCCGATGATAGAATACTTTGACTTATACACTATGCATAACACCTTCAGACTCGCCCCATATACAATGGAACCTGTTATTCTATCTTGGAAACATAATACTCCATCTCGCCTCTTTATTAAAACCATTTATGCTTTCGGCATACCATAAAGCTTTTCACTTGGTCTGCTTTTCCTCCTTAAGTGCCTCTAATTTTGTGCTTCATGGATTTTCTGATGCATAAAGGAGAAATAATCGTCATTCCCAATGATCTAATCCTAAAGGTTTAGAAATTCTTCCGACTAAGAGCATCACCACAACATCGCTTTCTTCTCCCCGTGATACTTGATTTTCACAATCATAGTCGTCAGAGTATTCCAACCAACGACGTTGCTCTTATATTAAGCTCCTTCTGACGGGTTAATATATCAGTAAACTTCGCTGGTCTCAGAACACGTAAGACTTTGTACCATGTGGGAGGTAGTGTTCCAAATTCAGCGAAAACTACTTGCCCTAACTCAGATCATGAGTTGTGTAGTTCTCTCATGAGTCTTAAGTTGTCGAGAAGTTATACTATCACCTTCGCTTTGGTATTAAAATGTGCCTCTAAGTCCTTTATCAGAATATACAACAAAGTTCTCCTCACGTCTTCTCGGTAGCCAAAATTCCCATGACCGTGAAAGCTTTTATTTCTCAACAACTCAAAAGCAACTTTGTTTCTTTTCCCCACTCATACTTTTGTTTTCTGTCAATCCAGACAAAGGTCTGCTTATCTTCTAAAACCTTCGATGAACCTTCTAATACCCCTTGCCTCCTAGAAATTGTCGAATAGATTCATTGAGTAGCCCAATCTTTCACAAGGTCAATCTTTATGGGGATCAACTCTAGTCCATGACTATCAACACATGACCAAGAAATTGCACTTTGTGGTTCCAAAAATCACATCAAAATTTGGTATACAACTTTCATTCTTTGAATAGCTTTAAAATCATCCTTAAATGCTTTTCGCGCTTTTCCTTTGAGGTAGATCAAGATGTCGTCGAAGGAACACTATAACAACTTGTCTCGATATCGGCTTACAAAAACTCTATTCATGAGATCCATGAATACCGTCAATCCAAACGGCATCACTTGAACCTCGAATGACCAACGGTTTCTAAACGGCCGTTTCGAATATCCTCTTCCCTAACTCGGTCGATGATAACCCGACCAAGATCAATCTTGAGTAAACATCGAACTCCTGCAACCGAACAACGTGTTACTCACTGGGACAAGTAACCATTCTTCACTGCTAACTTGTTCAATTCTCTATAATCCATGCATTCTGGCGACCATCCTTCTTCTTCATACAAACAAAGACGGTGTTCCCCTGGCGAGGAACTCTACTTATAATAACCTTGTCGTAAGCTCTGTAATTGATTGACAACTCTGTATTTCGATGGTGCTAGCGATTTATATACTCGCAAGTGCAATCGGTGCAGCTCCTCGTGTACCGGCACTAAGTCAATCCAGAAATTCTACTTGCCGTATTTGGGTAGTCCTGCGGTAATCCTGAAATCACTTCTAAAATTCACCAATAGGAACACCTTCAAGTGCTTTCTCCTCCGACTTTCTGCTATGAGCTAAGAAAGTTAAGACAACCTTTCTTAGTCACCGCTTTGATACTCGATATGATATCATTCTAGTTCCACTTCGCTCCTCAGCCCACATCGAAGCTGGCCACAGTTGTAGGGAAGACATAACAACTTTCTCATCACAAATGACTTTCGTGGACGATGCTTAGATAAATCATCTTTCCAGTTTCATGATGAGGCCAAAACTACCCAAATCTACTGCAAGGAGGTCTGCGTTGGAAGTGATTTATTTAAGAAAAAATATGTTGGTAAAAGCACCACGCTGGCCTATTAGCTAATGCTAGGCGATGTCTTATGTGATTGGCTTATCAATGTTGAGCAAAGGTGCAAATGCATTTGACACAACTTTATCGCAATCTGAATCAAATAAAACTGGCGATAATTATTATCAGAAGAAACGCAACTGCTATGACATTCGGTCTCCCTATCTTCTCCGCCTCCAATGATGCGTAACCCTTCCTCGCGCTACAACTCTTCTTCGACTTGATTATGACATTTCCTCATAATCCCTCAGAAGGTCCAGCTTCCCCCAGAACTAAAACATAACTTGTGGGCTTACTGCACCTCAAGACGGCGACCAACTTTCAATTTTCACACACCTGATCGTAGACATCTAACTTATCAGGATGACCAAACACTTATTACACTTCAAGAAAAACCCCCGTGATATCCTTTTCCTTCCTTCGTCTCAAAGAAGATAAACCTTAGCAACTTCTTGCCTCTGCTGGGCTGCTGTTGAGGAAAGCATTCCTACCCCTGGGTGTTGTCCCCACTTGCGTTTGTTATTGTTGTTGTAGTTGCCCCCTGGTTATTGTTGTTGAAACGGTTGAAAACATTGGGGTTGTTGTTGTTGCTTTACAGGTGGTATACTCTACCTCGCTTCACCACTTTGTGCCATCAACTTCTGAAGTCACCGAATAGCTTCCTCAATTGTTTGTGGATCAAACGAAGTCACATCTCCTTGAATCACTTCGGGAAGTCCTCCAATAAAAGCCTCTAGCAACTTTTCATTATCCGATACCATCGACGGGCATAACGCTGGCTAATTCCTGGAACCCCGAATGTAAGTGTCGATATCATAACCAATAGTGACCAATTCTAGAACTCGCTTCCAACTTTTTTGATTTCCGTCGAGGACAAAACTTCTTAGTCACCAAAACCTGAATTCTCCCAAGTAAGCTTAAAAGCATTCCTCTCTCCATTCCAATCGGTTGAAGGACATTCCACCATGACAACGCCTCCATCGGTAAAGCTGTGAAAGCAAATTTGACTTACCATCACATCCCATAAGCACAGCAAAACACCGATTCTGCCTTTCAAACCATCGTATCATTGGGTAGAGGCTCCTGGCATTCTCGAACTTAGGAGCCACCTGAAATCCTTGTAACTAACATTTCTTAACCCAGATCCTCCCAAGATACCAAAGAGTGTGAAGAAGCCTAGCTGCCAAAGAGAAATCCCAATGCTTTCTTTTCGAATTTTGGGGAAAGACAAGAATATATCATTCACCAACTTTTAATTTCTAATACTCGTAATCTCTTTCTAGCTTATATACTCAAAATCACAAGATTAAACAATCATGAGAACTCGTAAGTAGAAACAACCATCATACAAATATATCCACAACACATCATGCAATAAAGATAAATGGAATCACAATTCAACAATAACGAATATCACAAATATAATCAAGACACGGGATAATGATACATGAAAACTGCCTACATGGACCGATATCATAGATAATAATAACCATCTACATAAGAGAAGTCAATATTGATACATTTGTTTACAAATGAACCAAATACAAAGTTTTTTAAACTACGCCACACCTTGTGAGATCAGGATAATATCAAAACTATACAATGACAAAAGCCCATAAGGCACTCTATGGTGTTCACGTACTCAGCCCTCAAGATCAACCTCAGTAACCAAACTATCCACCAAACTCCTCGCTAACCATCAACCCGAACTGCAATACTTCCTCGCCCTCTATCCGCTCTACGCTGGTATCTGGCGAGATAATAATACAAACTCGGCTTAAATATCAAAACCTCACCTCCTCGATGGGTTCACCCCATCTACTTAACAACCCCCCCAACCGCTGTCAACCAATCTGGATCTGACTGATTTACTACGGGCCCTAATGCCTCTTGAGAGGTCGAACAACGCCGCCTCTAGAACCTCACCTAACTCAAATCTAACTGCAATGCCTTAGATGGTGGGTGTAGGATATCAAACCAGCACGCTAGCTGCAAGTCTGCCGGAAAAGGATCTTAAAGGCTGACGAAGGGTGATGATGGTGGTGATGAAAGTTAGTGGTGGTGCTGGGATCGAGCCAAGAACAACGGAGAGGGTGCAACTCTCCTCATGCCCGCCCTTGCTCAGTGTCCATGAGAGGAAGATTCTGAGTAGATCCAATGGAAGATAACATCTCGCAATGATGCAACATCATCCATGCATGTTAATATCATCCGCCAGTCCTATGATATGGTGATGGATGTGAATCGGGCTAATGAGCACAACTCACTTAACGGTGCCAAACACTCTTAACTTCCAACTGAGCATGATTAACTTATAAAGAAAATTCCTAAAATTAATCTAAAATATTTAGCAAAACCAACCCAAAGTTTCGATACGCAATTACTTATTGTACTAAAGAATGAGATAATTATAAAGTATGAAGTTGACGTTGAAATTGTTTATGGATTAGATGAATTCTT
>OU343218.1:91383236-91637681 GCA_910596185.1 Chrysanthemum makinoi | reverse complement strand
GGAACTTAACACGAGACAAAGAAGATGGTTAACTTCTAAGGATTATGATACCAAATATCTTCAAGCATCATCCCTAGGCTAAATAGTTGCCGACGCACTTAGCCGAAATCGCATTCTTGCAAGTATTGAAATTGAACCTAGGATTCTTCGTGACTTAGAGCGTTTGGATGTTGAGTTGTGTGTATGAGGTTTTGATGGATACTGGGCTAGTATGAAGGTGGAGTCTAACCTTTATATGCAAATTTAAAGAAGCTCAGAAAGATGATGTATGAGTGTGGCCGTGGCTAAAAATGTTGAAGAAGGTAAGCGACGGAGTTTAAGGTTGATAATGATCGAATAGTATGGTATGAAGATAGGCTTTTGTGTTCCTAATGATCCGGTACTCACGAAAGTTATGATTGAAGCTCATAGTTTCCTTTCACTATCCATCCCGGTTCTACCAAGATGTATAGGGATTTGAAACAAAGCATCGTGGAATGGTATGAAGCAAGATGTGGCATGTTTGTATCGGTGTATGATTTGTCAGCAGGTTAAGATTGAACATCAAAGGGCTAGTGGATTGTTACAACCATTGGATATTCCAACATGGAAGTGGGATAAGATATCTATGGATTTTGTGACTGGGCTACCTCTTACTCGGAAGAAGCATGATGCGATTTGGGTAGTTGTTGATCGACTAACCAAATCTGCTCATTCTTACCAATTAGAAAGGATTATGGTATTGGTAGATTGGCGGAAATTTTTCAAAGAAGAGATCGTTAGGCTTCATGGTACTCCCGGCATCTATTGTGTTCCCAGAGATCCGCGTTTTACTTCCGCTTCGAAAGGTTTGCAAAAATCTTGGGTACTCGACTTAATTTTAGTACAAGATTTCATCCTCAAACGATGGTCATTCAGAGGACTATTCGCACCTTAGAGGACATGCTAAGGGCTTGTGCTTTAGAAATGGACGGGCGTTCGGGATGAATATTTGTGTTTAGTAGAGTTTGCATACAACAATTGGCATGCTAGCATTAAGGCGCAAGACCGCTTTGAACTTCTTTATTGGAGAAAATGTAGATCACCTACTTGTTGGGATGAAGTAGGTGAACGTTTAATTGAAGGTCCGAAATGATTGAGATCAAGAATGAGAAAGTAGTTGCTAGAGAAAAAGTTGAAGGAGGCTAGGTCTCGGCAAAAAAGTTATGCGACAAGCATCGCCGTGATTTAGAATTTCGGATTGGAGATCGTGTATTTTTGAAAGTCTCGCCGTTTAGAGGTGTGGAAGCTAATCATCAAGGGCCTCACCCTCGATTCATCGGTCCGTTTGAAATTCGGAGCCGTATAGGAGAAGTCAGATCGTAGTTGCACTCCGCTATCGTGATGTTCATGATGTCTCCATGTATCTCTCCTAAGGGGATACAACTATCATCCGTTACGCTTGTTTCTTATCCGTTTGATCAAATTCAATCCGATATGTCTTTATCTCAAGAACCAGAAGCTATTTTAGAAAGGCAAGAAAGAGTCATGAGAGAAAGTCATTCCGCTCGTTAAGATTCTTTGGAAAAATCACCCGAGGTGAGGCTACTTGGGAAACCGAGAGTCGATGCGAGCTAGTTATCCTCATTTCTTTGAATAGTTTGGTATGTTCTCATTTCGTTGTTTGTTTCATTTCAATTTTCGAGGACGAAAATTCTTCTTTTAGAGGGGAAGAGTTGTAAACCTGAAAATCTAAAACATGAATAAAGACTAAAATACCCTTGGAATCGAAATTTATAAAATATGTAAAAGATATTTATATTAATTTAACGAAACTAAAACCTAACTTATCTATAACTAAAACTTAACGAATATGTAATCGTGGATCGACTTTTGTGCATCGAAAGTTAAACGTCCTCAAAATAGTTGGGCCATTCGTTTGGGCCTTGTTTTCATTTAAAGGTGAACCATGCTGGGCTCGTTTTCTTTTGCTAGCCGAGAGTCCAAGAGAGCCAGCGTGTTTGTTTTGTTCGCTTGGATCAGCCCACATCAAAAGCCCTAACGAAATTAGTACCACCTATAAATACAATCACATAAACTCAATTTGGAACCCTAGTTTGCAAGTTGGTATTTTCTTTGCTCTTTTTTCCTTCTCTGCCGACCGCTAAACACCTTGGTGTCGATACTTTGTTTCCAACGAGCTAAGGTATAAACGTATTCTATTCGTCTCACTTTGATACACTTAACGTTATTCTATATTGTAACATGTTTTGTTTTAGTCGAAGCTTGTGTTGTTTTTGTCGAGCTATATGAAACCGAAACCAACAACATAATGAATCGGACCTTATAAAAATTAGAGAACATGTATTGTAATGTGTTTTGTAAATCGGGTATTAATTAGGTCGAGCCACTTAGAACCGAACCATATATGTATGTGAATCGGCCAAGTATAACATGTAATCGTGATTATGGAAAGTACGCAGGAGTTAGGGTTTATGAAACATGGAGGCCGAAACCTATACCTTAGTCGAACCATGTGAGCTTGTCGTGGTTTATTTGTCACGCGGTTCATAATTCAAACTTATATAGATATGTAACGAATTGTGTATATAAACCGCATAGTAAGGACATGTGTGTTGTGTCACATAAAATCATAAACATGGTATAATACCTGGAAGGTTAATGCATGGTTACTAGCATGAATCTTTTGAAAAAGGGTCTTGATTTGTGTCGATGCATGCATGTTTGGAAATAGAGGTTAACGTGTCATGTGAGTATAAAGGGTAAGTGTTTGGGTGTGTATGTCGAATGGACTTTTAAGTCGAGAAACAACGGGTGATTAAGATGGGAATTGCATGTGGGAATGAGTACATGGTGAAGCATAAAAAGAAATGTTGTTTTTCATATGTGCTAGGTTGAATTAATGAGTCATTAAATGACGTAACATATAAAGTAAGTACACATTGATATGATATTAAAAGATTGAGAAAACCCTAGAACATAAATGAGAGTCGATTAGGGTTTGAAGCTAATTATATTAATTGTTATTTCATGTGTGGTTATACGCTTAAACTATTTTCACTTTTAACCCTAAACTTTAATAAATGACATAATGAACCTTAATCTACAATATTGGTTATAAAACACTTAAGTTTCATTTAATCCTAAAACCCTAAAGTATTAAGATCATTAAATATACTAAGTATGAACACCAAATATTTAAAAGATCTTTTCGACAATTATGGAATCATAAATAACATGTACGATCGTTAATGTGTATAGGTTCTGTGAAGAAGGAGTAATCCTTTGCTTTCCGTATTTTGCTTTTTGGTCATTTGCTTTGGAATAAGGTACGGATATTCTGACCTTTCAAGTAAAGTTCCTTATGACGTTTGCTTTTCGATAGCTTTTCTATTTTACTTATTAGGGTTTCCTAAGCCTTTGCTATGAACCTCATTCCGTTTGTTTCGTTTGCTTATCCTAACTCTCGATTTAATTATGAAACATCGATTTTGAACTATATGATATGAAAACTCTGATTTTGAAAAGATGATTTACCTTATGATGAAGTATGATCTAGGTCGGCTTTGACATTCGGATTTGACCTAAGATAGTTTGACACCCGAGCCAAATATTTCACTAGTCATGGGGTTCCATGTCCGTGTCAATGATGCACCTGACATGACTCTAGGGCGTAGAGTGATGTTTCACGCCCCCTTATCTCGTTATCTGTTATGAGCTCAATTTATGTTATATGACCAATATCGATCAGGGCGATGGATGCATCCTAGATCCGTATCCGTTATCTCGATGATTGATGCCGCGTGCATGCACGCCCTTCATAACTCGTAGGTCTCCCTACAAATGTTGCCTTATGTGAATATGATTATGATTCGATATTTGTTTCTGGGCTCGTGGTAGTTAACTATAAACTTTATTCGATATTCGATTTATACTTTCAAAATTATTATGATTTTGCTATCTTTCGTTCATTATATTTTGTATTCGAAATCGTTTCGTATTTGCTTTGTTTTTTCTTCTCATCATTGCTTTTTAGCTCACCGCATTTTTTATTCATGCGTATCTAAGCATTGAGCGGGTTTTGCTTTGGGATGAGTGCATGAGTGGACTTACCTTAGAGATTTTTAGCTTTGATCTTATGATGCCATTTAAGACTTCATTATTTCAGATATTTTGTTGGAGTTTATTTTTTTCGCTGGGACCTATGTATTGAAGTCATGTTGACTTGAATTATTCCGTATTTATGTTAAGACTTCTTTTGGATATTTATGTTTGCTTTGATATGACACCATTGTTTGTGAGTCCTTTACCCTTGTCGGGGTCGGGCGTTACAATTGTTGTAATATGAGAGATTTAACAGACTAAGAGAGATATTGTGAATATAACATACTTTTGTCAGATTTGTGGTAGATATATGGGTAGGTATCGTGCGGTAGTTGTGCACAAGATAAAGCTTTAAAAACGGTTGATCCAATTTGATAGATTCACTATCTGAAACAAGAAGTTCTTGCCCCGGAGGGTTAATGTCAACCACTTGACGTCCGTGTCAACAAACAATTCGAAATACCTCGAGGAACTTTTGCCTCGATTTGGTACCGCTCTCGCGGCCCGCCCCGAAACAGTGCTTTACCCCTAGATGTCCAGTCAACTGTTGCGATCCCAGGTAAGATCGGTCCAGGATCATGGGATCCTTTTCTATCAGATAGTGGTAATATGTGACAAATCGTAATTTCAGGTCATTTTACAAACTTTAAAAATTTTACTATTCATCTCGGGAATTTACTATTCATCGGTTACTATTCATCATTTTCGGAGTCGATTTGATATTCTGAGAACGTATTTCAAAATTTTACTATTCACAAAACACTATTCATTCCCGGAGAAAATCACTATTCATGATTCACTATTCATTATTTTTCGTAAACTAGGTTTACGAGTATCAAATTCGCGTAACCATAATGGTTTAGCTGCGAATTCATGAGCAATCATCGAGGACATTTCATATAGACTAGATTTAGTCTACATATGATTAGTAACATCATCGGCATATTAGTTCATGCATGGATTTGCATTTTTCATTAAACGTTTATTTTCTTATTAAATAAACGCTATCGCCTAATCATTTATTTTGAAAAATTGATCCGACACTTCCAAAAATAATCCTAATATATTTTTATACTCATTTTAAGACTATAAAAATTATATTATTAGTTTACCCGATGTTTTCAATTTATTTTGTATATAAATTGTTATGTATAAATAATTACGACGGTTTTCGTAAATTCAACTCGATAAATATTTATTCACTCAATTCATGTAAGAAATGTATTTTTATAATTTTTACGACTTCGATATATTTTATTTTGTTCTGTTAAAATTTATTTTTAGCCAACTCTACCCTAAATACCTAATTATACCTGCTAATTACCTACTTTACTTACACTTTAATATTTTAGTCATTCAAAAAGCTCACCATCTTTCTTTTTCCTTGCTTTTGTCGACCAAAAAGGGATGACACAACACATTCTTTATATAAAAATCTCACCTAGGCTAACACTTACACAAACTAGACTTGTCTTGTAACATTTTTTTTTTTTAATTATATACCAAGTTTATCACATACAAGCATTAATGCAAAGGTGAAAAATTATCTTCTTTCTCTCCTTTTCTTCATATTGGCCCTCCATGCTTGATGCATCAAGAGAAATCCATAATTTTTCAAGGTTCAAGTGTTTACAAGTCTTAGAAATAATCTAGTTAAGGTTTTGAAATAAAAACCTCAAGATTATTAAGCATACTTTGCTCAAAAATTCATAATCATTCAAGTAAGCATTTCATGATCTTCATAACTCTTTCATATTCATATTTATGTTATTTCATCATTTTTGCAAGAAAATATGCAAGTTTCATGTGTGTCTATACCACTTTTATTGTTTTTATTACTTATTATGAAATATAATCATCCTATAATTATCCCTTGAAACATATCATTTTTTATAATGTCTAGGAACCCATGACACCCTAAGAAGGTGTATGGTAGGTTTAGAATAGCTTTGGCGTTGATTTGAAGTGGTTAGAACAAGTATTACGCGAGAAAAAATAATTTTCGACAACTATAAATAGTGGTCTGATCTTATTTGTGAAATCTGGAAATTTCGACAGTGTGTAAAATATTTTGGGCTAGATATTCAGAAAATATACTTTAAAACGAAAAACGGCCGCTTGAACGGGTTAAAACGGAGTTATAACGAAGAAGTTATGCTATTTTCAAGTTTAACCACGAAACTATATTTTCGAAAATAGCATGCTGTCCAGAATTTTACGAGTCAAAAATGAGTCTTAAGCGCTATCTAAATGAGTCGATTTATCAAAAATATATTAGTATACTTTAACACTAAGCTAAGGACATATAAAACGTAGAAAACGGACTTGTAACGATTAAATTACACGTTGCTAAACAAGGTTGTCGTAACTATTTCATATAAGCATAACTAATATATTTTCTAATAGCAAAAAAATTACGGCCGCGAATGACCATGTTGAGGGTCGTTTTTAACATCGATGGAGTAATTTTTATAAAACGATGTCTTCTAGTAAAAGTAAGTTCGCCTAGCCTAATTTTCAAAATGTTCAACCGTTCGTCAAACGGAGTTGTAACGAATAAAATACGGTCACTCAAACTTTGCCGAAAACTACCCTTAAACAATATTTTTGGTACAAGTACCCTACTTTACCTATGTTTTTCTCCATGATCGAAACCTCTATGATGAAAACTTAAAAGCTAAGACTTTGAGATAATGATACAAGCTTTTCAAAACCGTTGAGTTTGTTTCCTAACACTCGATGTGCACCATTTTACAACTAGCTTTACGAGGCCATTTAGTCACTTTCACGAATTGTCAAATGACATTGTTTTACGACGAAAAGTTATAATTTCATAATAAATCATTAAATGATTATCGTAGGACATCATTTCAACATAAATACTTGTAAAGTATTTTATAACATGACGAGATGTCATAAACATATATTTCGACGATAAACTTTATTTTCAAAAATTCACAAGTGGTATAGATATCATATGAGCTTCATGCATAACATTACATTATAACTTATTATAGATCATATAATTCATAATAGGTCACGGTTAGAGATTTGCGCCACATTTCAGTGTACTCACTTTTGTCATCATAATCATTGCATCAGGTGAGTTTTCATAGCCCCACTTTCAATTGTTTTGTACTATTTTTGGGGGAGATACATGCTCAACTACTTGCTTTCATTTACACAAGTACTCTAAACTTTTAAGGATTACCGTGAGTTCCATAGCCCCATTTTCAATCTATTTGTACTATTTTTGGGGGAGATACAAGCTCAACTATTTTCAGTTACTTTCATAAGTACTTTAGATTTTTAAGGATAACTTCTATCATGATTACCATTGTTTCAAAAACCGAATGTTGTACTATACCAATTGTTCTTGTTTGCGTGCTATAGTTCTACGTCGAATAATGTTCTATATCAGTTGACTACTGATACATTGAGTCATGTGCTATTGATTATGTGCTATAGTTCTACGTCGAATAATGTGCTATATCAGTTGACTACTGATACATTGAGTCATGTACTATTGATTATGTGCTATGGTTCTACGTCGAGTTAGGTACTATTTTGTGAATTCATTTGATGATGTGTGTTTGAACATAAACTATACACATTTTGGGGTTGGTGAACACAAGTGCTGCAAGTTTTGTATGAGCAGAACTTGGAACTGAGTGGATTTACAATGCCTTTGCTGCATAAACGATTTTGAAAGGCTTTACATTTCAACACAAACTCTATGAACTCACTCAAGCTTTGTGTTGACACTTTTTAGCATGTTTTATCTCAGGTATCTAAGGCATACACTTCATGCCATGCATGTGGACTTATCATAGAGTTGTGGTGACGACGCGTCTCACATGGGATTTATGCACTTTAAAAACATCGTCTGGCTTGTATCAAACTTATTTCCACACGCTGATTTTCATTTGGGACCTACACTTTGTAAACTCTGATTATTTTGCTCAATCAAACGATGTATTTTCCAAACGACACTTTAGGTCATTCGATATAACTGTAACTTTGATGCTATGACAGTCAACCCCAGGAATTCCATTCCGCTGCAAAACAGGTAATTTGGGGGTGTGACATAATACATCTAAGAAATTATTCCATCGAGTTTCGTTCAAGTAAGGGATTCTAGCCAATGCATAATAGATGGATTGGGCATGTTTCGATATGTTTAACAACGGTATTTGACTCTAGTATTAGTTGGCGGTATATGACATGTGATATAACAGTTGTAATGATTTCTTATTGGTAGTATATCACTTATGATATAAACAGTTGTAATGATTGCTTATTGGTAGTATATCACATGTGATACAACAATTATAATAATTGTTTATTGGTTGTATATCACTTGTGATGATGAACAATTTTTAAGATAAAATTTTGTTTTTGAAAAAATGTAGAAGACGATATTTATCAACATGATGACCTTATACAAGCCTTGACAGTTCTCGAATCATCGAAAGTTTTAACTATATCTCCGGAGATGAAATATTGTTGGCCCTTTGACAAAAGACCTTTGTTTAAGGGATAGACTATGCAAATTTGAATAGGTATAACATCGGCATTCAATACTAGTATTGATAGGTAGCTTATCACCTGTGACACATGTAGTTGAAATGATTGTTGATTGCTAGTATATCTGCAGTGATGTTAAATAGTTTCTCGTTTGACATGAACAATAAGATTTTTCTTTTTGAAAAAAATATAAATGAAGATATTTATAAGTATCTAGGAGTTGTTGAAGCTTTATCCGGTTAGTCTCTCATAAGGTATATGCAAAAACTAAAATGAACTTCTGTGTAAAATCATTAGTGATATTATATGAAATCATAAAAATGTTAGTTTTGTATTTGAAACAGTTTATTGCATAGAGTAAGGATCAAATGAGAAATATAATCACGATGAGAAGAAACCACAACCACCAATTTTAGATGCATCCACAAAAATATATGCATCTCCCAATTATTTCTCTTATCTTATTTGAATTTTGTGGCTAGAATTTTTTTCTCACTCTTCTTATTTCAATAATTGTTCTCACTAGATTCATTCCCTTATTGCATATTTGTTTAAGTGCAATATAATATCACAAGTGATAAATGAGTATATATTGGTTGTTAATACAAATATCGTCTAAAAACGTTATTTATATTTTATGATCTTTACTATGTTTTGTTGATAACAATAATAAACTTTATTTAAGCAAAGTATAAATTTAGTCAAATCTTTTATTCATATAGATATAAGTTTTACTTAACATCATTAAAAGGTTCAAACCATATATTACACACTGTTGATTTTTATCACATGTACACTATGCTTCGTGTGTTGTACATTTCTTTAAAGAAATGATCATTACATATTTATGTAAGTCATACACTAGTATAAGTAAGTAAACATTGTAAGTAAGTCATAAAATCAACATTGTACATTTTATTAAAACACAATTTAGCTAGTTACATTTTACACTTTATAAGTTAACTTTGTTAAATGTTTTAATCAAAATGAAATTAATTTATAGCATCACTACTTGGATCATCCTATACTGGCAAAATCTGAGATAGCAAAATCTAATAGGATCATAGAGAATATTTTGGAAAGATTTGAACTAGATTTGGACGATTTGGAAAGATTTGAACTAGATTTGAACGATTTGCAAAATCTTTAGGCGGAACCAAAAACTTACAAGAGCGGACCATTTTTTTTTTTGGTTTTGGCCAATTCGTAGGTTGCTAAGCCAAATGGCTATAAATAGTGATGCAGGATTTCTGATCAGGTGTTAATATTTATAATGGTCTTGTCTACCTATGGTCTACCTTATGCACTAACGGACAGTGTACTCGGTCATGTGTAGTGAAGTATTCGATAAAGCCAAGGTCGTCCCAAGAGCTATGTGCTAGGATCCTAATTTAAGTCTAATGTCACGTTTTAAAGGGGGTATTAATTGATTGATTAATTAAACTAATAAACAAAAATGAAAAGCGGAAATTAAATTGGTTTGAATGCAGTAGAGAGAAAATGTGCTAGCCTAATCATTCTTCTTATCACGCAATGACTATGTTTTCTAATAAGCCTTCTATCGCTTCAAGTGGGGCATAAGTGTCACTAGGCTCCTATTGTCAATTCGCCTAGCCTATCTCCCTAGAATCTTTTCCGGAACCAAAGGACTCCTTTGTAATAAGCGGAAGTATGGTAGACTAGTTTGAGTCATTAAGTGCCGCTACATGCTAGATTATTTCTTTGTGTTGCCCGGCCGGTCGGAACTTAGGCCACACATCTAACTTCTTAAGTTCATCCAACCCGGACGGTGATCCTATAGTCAATTCACACACAAGGGTTGTCAATCCTCACAACCAATTACACTAAGGTCCTATTGTCAATTCTCCTAGTGCAAAAGATACAAGGGTGATCCTAGTGCATGACATTTCATCATTATGACTCGTGGTATGTTGGTGAAGCAAGTAGAAAATATATCTGCAACATGATAGCTCAAGCAGCGCCTCTTCACCAATTGGTTCAACATCGCTTTGGTTGTTAAGCAAGATTGTTTGAGTAAATACCATACATCGAATTGGCAACAATTAGCTCCTTAAGTCCATTGGTGCTTCCAAATTTCTTCTGCTTTAGAAGCAAACAATTCAAGAATCTGTACCACTGTTTTTTCTCTTCAAGTACTGTTTTTCAAATTCAAAGTGTTTTGCAACCACGTGCAATTCGCTTCAACCTCATGCCATAAGATCAAAGTTGCCCTTCGAATATTTCCATATTCACTTGTATTAATTGAGGCTTTCCTCCACGAGATGACCATACAAAATACCTTCAAGCACACTTTTGAACAAGCTATCAACTACATCCTTACCAATATTAGGAAGAGCAACGGCAATGCATGTGATCACTATCGGTAAGCTCTAACTGTTAACAAGTTTAACAGAGGTTAGAGGTAGAGCTTGATCATTATCAAAGTTTCTACTCCCTTAAATCCAGTAGAAGTCTCAAGAAGCACTATAGGATCTTTCAGTTGTTTCCTCTCTGCCTTTTGGATCAAGTGATTAATAGAACTTGAGTAAATTGCAAAAATCGTCCCTAAACTATGGCCAAATTGCACGTTTCGTCCCAAAACTTTGGAAAGTGCAAATATCGTCCCCGTGGGGAAACTTTGGGGCGTAAACGGCCCCGGCCTAGATCAAATGACTAAAATACCCTCTCTTTATTACTTTCGCTTCTTGCAAATGGTCCATGTGTTTCGCAAGATTTCCGTAAATTTAGTCCTTTTTTTTTTAATTAACTATTAGTATTAGTATTAATTTTTTTACGCCGTCCGTCCATCCGCATTTTTACGTCCGATTTTTACGCTTTCGATTTTTACGCCGCTTTTCGTCCGATTTTACGTACCTACGATTTTTATCGGTTGGTTCCTGATTTTTATTGTTTTGATTTTTACGGTTTTCGATGATGCTGGTCAGTTTTTACGCTTTTCATGCCGGATGTCCGTTTTCGTTGAACGTTGTAAGTTTGAGCGTTATTGCCAGTTTTTTTTCAGCACCGGACGTTTGCTTTTCGTTGTTCTTTAAAGTCTGAAACTTGTTGTCGTTATCTCATGAAAGTTTTTAGCGTTCAGTTTTTACGCTTTCCGTTGTCCGCGTTTATGGATCGTTGATCAGCGATTTCAGTTTCTGAGTGGATGCTCGAAGCGATGAGCTTTTGGTCCGGGGAACGTTCATGTTTTAAGTTTTGGAATTTTTGTTCAGTTGTTGTCCGTTTTTCACGTGAGAAACGTTCTGACGGAAATGGAAAGGAAAAACGGTTGTAAAAAAGGATGGACGAAGAAAGGAATGGATCAAATGGATGAAATGGAATGGAACGATTGAAATTTAATCGGACGAAACGAAAACGCACGAAAACGTGAAAAAATCAATAAAACGTGAAAAACGAACGAAAACGGAAAATCAAACTAAAACGTAAAAAATCGACGGTAAAAAAATCGGACGAAAACGCAAAAACGGACGAAAACTGGAAAAAGGATGAAACCACAAAAACATAAACAAAACGAACGAAAACGTGAAAAATCGGACGAAAACGTAAAAGGAACGAAACGAAAAAAGAGAAAAACGTAAAAGAATGTAAGAAAACGTAAAACGGACGAAAACGTGAAAAAAGAAGACAAAACGTAAAATCGGAACGAACGAAAATGGACGAAACCCTAAAAATCGGACGACGGAAAACTGAAACACGAAATCGGATGAAAACGGAATGGAATTGAAACTGGATGAAAATGGAACTGGATGAATGAAAACGTAAAAACTAAAATGGATGAAAACGTGAAAAAACGGACAAAACGAAAACGAAAAAAATCCGGACGAAACGAAAAAACGAAATCTAAAACGCGGAAAAACGAAAACGTAAAATCTCGAAAACGTGAAAAAATCTGAAAAAACGTGAAAAAACTGGACGAAAACGAAAAACGGACGAAAACGAAAAAATATTACTAATATTAATTGTTAACAAAAAAAAAAAAAAAATGACTAATTTTGCAAAATCTTGCAAACACGTGGACCATTTCATGCGCAAGAAACAAAAGTAATAAAGAGAGAAGGTGTTTAGTCATTTGATCTAGCGCAAGACGATTTCGCCCAAAGTTTCCATCAGGACGATATTTGCACTTTTCAAAGTTTTGGGACGAAACGTGCAATTTGGCCATAGTTTAGGGACGATTTTTGCAATTTACTCATAGAACTTTAAATGTGTTTCAGTGTTCTTTCACCAAGCTCCATCTGATCATCAAGTTCCAACTCTAAAGATTGGCCCAAAACATCATTGGATGAAGACTTTTGATATGTTATACACACCTGATGTTGATGCCATTACCCAGCAATGCCCATTTTTTAGCAAAAGGCTGGACGAAAATGTGCTAGAAGATCTATTAAGTTGGTCATCAGATATTTGGAGTACAATTTCTATGTTATTTTTGTCAGTAAGAACATCAAGAAACAATTTCCAGCAACCAGATTGTACAGATCATTAGCAAGAGCACTAGTTGCCTCCTGCCTGACTTGATACATAATTTTAGTTTCAATTTGCATCCAAAATATAGCTAAAAAGTGAGCTTATCAACAATATTTTAAGGAGTCTTTGTTTACCACTAAACAATATTCAAAACAACTTTGTTACTAATCTTTGCCATTTATTTCCAATCAGATATCTAAGATGTATCATTTTCCCTTCTTAACAAGTTCTTTTAAAAAACATAGAACATATTATATTTATTATTTTTAGATATCTTTTCAGTAGCAATAGTTATTCCATCTTCATGAGTACTAAAAAACCGCCATCTAATTCGCGTGTCTTAGACCAAAAGCAGTAATTGATGAATATATACTTTGACGCAGTAGCTCTACCAAACCAACTAACAAGTCATTAAGACATGCTCTTATGCAATTATCCAACAGTTGGAAAATTTCATCTAATCTAATCATCAATTGCTAAAAGTACCTGATCAGTTTTCTTTCCTCGCACAATATAAACCTGCTCAGATACAAATATAGTTGCTAGAACCACCAACACATTTTTCACTACTTTCATCACTTAGAGCACAAATATGTCAACTCGCAGCAGTAGCAATTAGTTCTTCATGTTTTCTCTTGAGATGGTTCCTCAAATTACTAGTCCCCGCAGATCCAGCAAGAAACGTTGCACTACAATAGTTACAAACCGCAACAATTTTGTTGTCCGGCTTTTTGACTTTTTCAAAATGATTCCAAACCATAGATTTCTTTCTTTGACTTGGGGGATTAACTTCCTCAACTACCGTCATGGCCATGGACTCATCAACATCCGGGGTTGAAACACCGAGCAATCGTTGACTTGAGGGATCAACTTCCGTCATGGCCATGGACTCATCAACATCTGGAGTTGAAACATCCTCAGTTTTAATACAATCTATCGAACTGATGAGTTCTGCATGTTTTCTACTAAGGTGGTTCCTAAGTTTAGTACTTTCATCGTCTCCAAGAACAAGATTTTTACTACAATGCTTACAAACTGCAACAATCTTGTTGTTTGAATTTTCGACTTTCTGAAAATGAGCCCAATCCATAACTTTGTTCTTTCCTTGAGATGGGGGACTACTTTCCTCAACTTCCATCATAGGCTCCTCCAACTTTGGAATTGAAACACTCACCGTTTTACTAGAGGCAATGGACTTGATGAGTTTCAAATGTTTTCTCTTAAGATGGTTCTTCAACTTATAAGTTTCACCATCTCTAACAACAATGTTTTTACTACAAAAGTCACAAACCCCAACAATGTCGTCGTTTGGTTTCTTGAATTTTTTGTAATGATCCCAATCCGTAGAGGTTGAATCCCCATTTGGTATTGAAACACTGTCCATGTGATTATGAACTTCAGGAAAAACAAACTGTGCGTGTTTTCTTTCAACGTGGTTTCTCAAATGACTAGTTCCAGCAGTAACTCCACCAGAAAAGC
Source organism: Chrysanthemum makinoi (assembly GCA_910596185.1). Classification (NCBI taxonomy): domain Eukaryota; kingdom Viridiplantae; phylum Streptophyta; class Magnoliopsida; order Asterales; family Asteraceae; genus Chrysanthemum; species Chrysanthemum makinoi. The sequence goes on along the minus strand of OU343218.1, from coordinate 91,623,107 downwards.
TTCTACTACAATAGTTACAAATGGCAACAGCATCGTTGTTTGGTTTAAAGTGCTTTTTGAAATGCTTCCAAACCTTAGATCGTAACTTCCCTTGGTTTGGAGATACAGATTTCTTAAACTGAGTCACGGGCTCATCAACATCTAGAGTTGAAACAATCTCCATATTACTACAATCTGCAGAATTGAAAATTTTGAAAATAAATTCAATCATGAAATAACAGTAAAAACATAGTGACTTGCTTGTAAAAGACTAAAAGTTCTTTTTGTGGTCGAACTACAATATTATTGTCTACAACAGACTATTTGAATAAGAGATAATTTGTTAAAGAAAAATCCAATATTACGATACAGGTTTATATTTGTGTCCAACTAGAATATAAATGACTGCGAATCATCACATGTTCTACTCACTTGGGTTTCTTTTAAGTTTGATATTAGTTGTGGAAGCTGCTAATGTTGTCTATCTTTGTGGTTCAATAAATTTGCATAATTCCAAAACAAAATACTACATACATGCTATCAAAATCATACCATCACAGCTCTATATTTGACATATCAGGTTAACTAGTAATAAGACAACAACTGCAGACAAATAAAAGACCCTAACTTCCGTAGTTATTAAACCATCAAAGACCCACCAACTAAACCAACTGAAGTTGTTGAAAATAAAGAACGAAACCCATGCCCAATTTCATTCCAATCTATACCCAACCCCATACCCATATTGATCCCAAATTAACAACCTAAACACCACTTACTTTTATCTAAATACAAATTATCACTATGACAGTATAATTCCATTCCCTTATTCCCATACTCTTACACTAAACACACCCTCAGTCCTCAGACATAAACATATGTCAGATGTTCATTATCATTATTTTGAGTCTCACTGTTGTTAATACTGTATCTAATTATGTCAACTCTATCTAGGGTTTTCAGATAGCTTGGCCCTTAGCCTGTATGTAGCCAATAAGGATTGTATCTGCCTCTCCTACATAAATAAGGTTCCACAACATATGTTTCTCAAGCCTCAGAAACCTAAAGAATCACTCAAAGCGCGCATAATTACTTTGTTTACTTTACGGAAAAAATTAAAAATGAATATAGGTTATTCATATTTATGATACTGTAACTGCCGGTGATGAAACAAACATAATTGACGCACTCAAATTTTTTTTATTCAAAAGGAAGGTCAAAAATTCAAAATAAGAACCTTGGATGTCTTGAGCACTTTCTAGGATCCTAGATAAACCTTATATGTGACAAGTTGGGCATGTTTGTTATACATGCTCCGACATGAAAATAAGCGTTAACTATCTAGCTATATTGACTTTTTAAGGTTTTTTGCTTATTTTGCACATGGCCCATATGTTATCTACAGATATTTTATTCGCCTCTTTAATGATATTAAGCTTCTGGAAGATATTAAGTTTAAACAACTGTACTAGACAAAATATTGAGAACTGTGAGGCTAGGGCGTTTTGCAATACATATCAACTAGTTTGTATTCTAGTATAAATAAAATGATAAATTATATATAATACATATCAATACCATCAGTGTGTTCGTAATAGCAATAACATGAAAAAAAAAATAGCTATATATACAAGTAAAAATCATCGCAATAAGATTTCTGAAAAGCGGGAGTTTTATGTTGTGTGTGCATAGCTAAACAAGTTCATATCGTGAATGTAGTTTTTAGTAGTAACATGGTGTCTTAAGTATTATTTAACCTCATCAGTTTCAGTGGCATGTTCTACCCAATATTCAAAACTACTTATCACATTGTATCTAATCTAACTACTCCGTATCACTTAACTTTCATCAGCAAAAAGAAGATTTTTTGCAAGTTATAAAGATATACTTCTAAATTTCGAGGTTTACCTGATACATTTGTGATCTGTGTTCCCGTGAAATCACGCAGGTCTGATAACTTCCGTGATCGCTTTCGCCTTTTTTTCGAGTGTGTTCCACCTGTGTTTTCAGCCACATGATTTTCCACAACTGCGTCACCAGTTTATAAAAATAAATAATAAATAAATAAATAAATAAATAAAAAGAATTATTCATCTTAAATTCGTAAAGAAATTTGAGTTATTCAAATTAGCGTTCTCAAAACATGACAAAAAAAAAGAAACTCTAATCAGCATTTACATATCAGAAATCTTGATATAGAACATGAAGTTGAAGAGCAGATATGGACTATACACTGACCTTCAATTTCTCTCGAGATATTTACATGTGGAGATCGAAATTTAAAGCTTCTTAGAGGCATCACCATTTCACTTTCACTCCAGTCATGTACAACTAGGGATCCAGAATTATTGCCAATTGGAAGCTTCTCAACTTCGTCTTCACTGAAAGTGTTGTAAAATTGGTGATCCAGAATTACTGCTTTCTGGAAGCTTCTCAATTTCGTCCTCACTCGAGTTATGTGGATGTGCGGATCCATATTTATTGATTTCTGGAAGCTTCTCACTCTCAGTTTCACTCGAATCATGCGAACGTTGGGATCCAGACTTGTTGCTTTCTGGAGATTTCTCTATTTCCTCTTCATTTGAGTTATGTGAAAGGGGGGATCCAGCATTGTCGCTTTCTGGAAGCTTCTCACGAACATCAGGGGAAGGGTGTGCCGGCAAGTAGCGTAATTCTTCCTGTGAAATATCAGAGTCACTAAAAGCTGAGTCCTTTTCCACTGTAATAATATCAACTTCATCATCTTCATTAATGGATGATTCTTTCACCTGCTATTAGTAACTACAGTTTAGACTAATAATGTATAGAGTTTCTTCTTTACATAATTAGTCTGGTGTTGTAACTCCTATGTTTTCTTTTCACACTTTTCGTAACTTAAAACAGAGTTGCGACTTCTCTATCATGAAAAGATGAAAACTTTTTCAAGAAAATAAATTATATATCGTGAGTATAAATAATTTAGCAAGTCCGCAAGCTCAACTTATTAAAGTCAATTAGTCAATGTGTCGTTTGGCAATATAACTGGTGACTTGTATACTAAATTAGGTTATCTGAAAGCTAAGGTGGCGACTTCAACCCATGTACTTATACATTTCTAGTTTCTCGTGTTTATTTGAGGCTGTCAAATAGGTTAATTTAAATTTAGCGGGCCACAGTAATCAAACGGGTGAGGTCGCCCTAAGTGTACTCTTAATGCATAAAACCTCAAAATCCTGTTAGCAGATTATCACTGATATTATATAATGTTTGTAAATCACATCTGACACACTAAAATTTTATTTTAAAAAATTGAAAGTTTAAAACAAAAATTGATTTGGGTCAACCCAAACCCATTTTGACCCATAACCCAATATCCCCATTTTAACACCTCTACTAAAAACATGGAGTTTTGTCAAATACCACTTTATGTCCATAACATATGTTTTTTATTATATGCATAATACATATGCAAAAACAGAAAACAAAAGATTTCACAAACAAGGCCTAACTATCCAACACTTTACCTTTTCAGTGCCAGGCATCAAATCAAACTCATCTTCTTGTTCCACATACTCCTCATTTTGATCAAGTTCCCTGAAATCTGGAGCAAATGCACTCCACTCCTCAGTGTCGTCTTTAACCCAAATGTAAGCTAAGCCAGTTAACGACACAGAAACAAGAATAGGTCGAACAGGGTGCCAAGCCAGATCCACCAAAGCTTCAGTTGGGCCTTCAAGCATATTCACAAGATTTCCAGTCCGGTCCCATATGTATATTTTATGCTCTCCATTACTAGCAGACCCTCCAACAACCCACTCGCTATCGCCACTAAAACATGGTGCTTTCCAATGCACTTTTGTGACAGAATCTTGAAACTCCCGAAAAACTGACAAACGCTTCAATCCAACGCCTTTTAGCTTTTTAATTTCACTAACATCATTATCAAGGGTTTTTAGTGAATCTTTTGCGGGCAGAAGGTTCTCATATATTCTTATTGTACGGTCACTTGAATTTGTAAGAAGGTATTTCCCATTCCTACTGAATACTATATTCTTTATCACTGCACCACCCGAGATTGTGAAAATACCGCAAACCCGATTATGTTGGTGATCAATTATGAGAATTTCCCCAGCTGAATTCCCCAAATAAACTAAATCACCAGACTTATTAAAGCATGCAGGTGTAGGGGTATAATGGGCATTTCCATTTGAATGATTGGTACCACTATCAGGAAGTGATGTCGGAAGCACAGTTGTGATATTTGTACGAAAATCAAGTATAAAAGGAGCAGAAGAGAAAGGAGAAACTAAGCAAAGAGATGGTGGTGAGGAACCACTGTTGGGATGGAGATGCGCTTGTAAAGAGGTTTGTTGCAAAGTTGTTTGAAAGGCCTTTTCGCCCTTTGCAACGTTCCAAAGAGTCAAAGAATTGTCAGCAGCTGAAACGAGTATGTGATGACCACTTTTTGACCAGCAAACACTAGTTACGGCAGCAACACAGTCCTTATCCTTGAGTTCTTTAGCAATTCCTCTGGTTTGAAAGTCCCATATAACACAGTTACCATCAGAGCACCCAGCTGTAAATAAAGAAACAAGAGCATACGTGTTATTAGAGATAGTCATAGTACTAAAACAGGTTCAAATTAAAATGGGTCACTTTTAGTAGGGCCAAAACAGGACGGGCGGGTTGGGTAATAAAACACACATATGTGCATACACCTCAAGAATTGTATGAAAGTTGCAACAAGTTCACAACCACCATCCTTTGGATACCTTATATCGCCATTAAATTAAACAGAAATTGCAAAAAAAAAAAGGTCATAGACTATACATATATGTCAATACACAAGTTTAGCCATTTGACCTTCAGATTTCCACTATTGATGAATAAAGACAAAATGATTAACACTTGTTCACTATAATTTACATGTTATGTCAATCCATTAAAAATTAAATGTAGAGAACATGAAAACTAACTACCCAAAAATATTTAGATACAGGTATCTATTAGTCATTTTGTTATCATTTTGAAAGTAGTTGATCAATTTTAATTTACAATCAAAATGATGCTTTAGTCATTCAAATACTGGCAAAAATTTAATCAACGCTCATATGATCAAACATTATAACAGTATAGCGGGGGTAGATTTTGAAGAATTCTGAGGTTTGAAAATCAAAGAATCTAATTACATGGCCTTACTATTGGTATATACAATTTAAATGATGTATTTCGTTGGATGATACACACAACACATATGCCCTAAGCAATGTGTTTTGGTGCATTGTAATTACGATATTACCACAACCTAAGAAGAAGCTTCAACAAAACATGATAGTAGTTTGCTTAGACATGCCCACCAAATCATTTAGTTTCAAAAAGTGCAAACCATAATAGTATCGATAAAATCTACAGATAAAAATCATCACTTTGATTGACAATAAGCTAATAATGTGCGAAAACAACCCTAAAAAGGGGTGTTTCGATTAGTTTATCTTCCTGACTTGTGGCTTTTTCTAACTTCGAAAAGCTCATAGACCCACTTTTTCCAGCTTAGGAGCATCTCACATTGAGCTCATGTTTTACAAGCTGAAAAAAGTGGGCTTACGATCTTTTCATAATTCAAATTCAAATAAACTCATACACCGGCAAAACAAGCTTATCCACTTTATCCATTTCCACAAATTGTCAAACGTTTTTTAGACTATCTTATAAAACTAGCAATTAGATTCTTCAATGTTCCACATTGGTCAAATTCTCATTCCAATAACCAAACAAATCACCAAACTCCAAAACACCATTTTTATACAATTCTACATCAACAAACACTAAAACACGAAACCCGAAAACAATTACCAGCAAGAAGCGTCCCACGCCGATTAAACGCAATGCACTTCATAATCCCATGATCCAAACACGCCTCAATAACCTCAGGAAAATCCCCTTGACCTTAAAACACACCAAAAAAACACAACCCATTACACAAAATCACTCAAATAACAAAACCCACAAACGATATTTAATAAAGATACCTGTAATTGACTCAGTCATAGCTACTGTATATATATATATTAGTTAAAAATTGCAGCTTTTTAAGTGGGTTGAGTTTCATTAGCTTAAGATATGATGCATGTTGGAAGTTATGGTAGATCTGGGGTTTTTGATTGGATAAAAAAGGGTTTAGGCAGGCGGTGAAGATGTGACCGGAAAGGGGTTTTAGGTGAAATGTATGAGTTCGAGATTTGGGCCGAAATGGGTGAGACCCGTCATAGGATGATGGGAGAGACAAGTACACTAGCTCAACCTTTTCTTGAATAAATAACTAATAAAATTGTTACCTTTTCTATTTTATTTGATTAGTTTTTTCTATAAGGAGTTAATTACATAAATGGTTACAATGGTTTGTTCGGGTCTTGCATATTTGGTTACTTAAATTTTTTTTCTCCGAGTCCAGTTATTGTGGTTTCATTTTATTACGGAGCCAAGCCAATTGCGTTAACTTTGTTAAAAATCCCATTAAGTCCACACACGTGACAAACACGTGAGGACTATTTTAATCATTTCCTGTTTCCCTCTCTTTCCCCCTTCGTTAGTTCCCAATGTGTTAATAAAAAACCCAAAAATTAAAACCCTTTCATCTACTCACTCTCCTCACACTCTGACAACCATTTCATCTTCTCTAAAAAAACAATCATGTGATTTCCTAATAATGGTTGATTTAAATGAATGTACTCTTTGAAAAGAAGGAGCAACTTTTGACCCTTGAAAAGCATACGGTATGTTTTTTAGGGCTAAATTAGCTAAATAAAAATTTAATGGTTTTAACTTCTTTTTTTTAAACTTATGGGGTGGTTTTTTACAAGCAATTCAAACATTACACGTTTTACACTAGAGATACATCATGGGGGTTTTACAATGGGGTCGGGAAGACGTTACATGAATCGTAAGGTTAATTGGTGTGATGCAGTTGATATATATGACTTTTTAGTCATAGAACTTAAAGATATGTTAAGAAAGTTAGGTTACAAAGAGGAAGACACTATGTACTTTCATTTTAGAATGCCTAATAAGGATTTAAATATTGGACTTCATCCTTTAGCTAGTGACAGTGATGTGTTACATTTGGCAAAGCTTTTAGGAAAGAATAAGGTGATTGAGGTATACTTGGAACTTTGGTTGTCTAGTATAGACATATTTCAACAATCTTCTAATAAGCCAAATGTTACATTTGATGTCCTACAACAGTCTAAGAACATAGAACATGGTGAGGATGTTGTCATGAATTCACAGACATGGGCAAATGAATTTGATATGTCAAATGATTTTGATCATTTTTTTTCTAAACACAATAGTTCTAGTGCTGATGGAAGGGTCTAATCTAGTGGGGTGAATGTTGCAGTAGATGAATCATCTAGGAAAACGAATCAAGAAGTTGAAGGTAGTGATTTTTAATGGATGATTATGAGAACCCAATTAATGATGTTGAGGTTGCTATGGAGTATTTTAGGAATACCATAGAACAGAATGTGGAACAGGTTGGTTGTGGTGAACTTCTAAACAATGATGTTGAGGTTGATCTTGAAGAATTTGATAGTCCATCAGATTCTGAGGGTGATTTTGAAGGTGAAAGAAATAAAGCTTTGATAAATTTGAACAAAAAACAAAGATAATTCAGGTAGACCTCCATCAGATTCTAAGGTGTTCCATTTCTTCTAACTCCACCAGATTATCACACTCCAATAGGTAGACCTTCAAAGAAAAGGAAGAAAAGTGCCTCTGAATTGAGTGACAAAATGATGAGAAATGGTAAGTTGAGTAGGGCTGGTAAAACTGTAACTTGTAAGATTTGCAAGTAGTTATGACACAATCAGAGGTCTTGTAAACAAAACAAAGATGCTCAAGCTGCTGCAACTGGTGCTCCAAGGAAGAAAAAAGAACAAGCTTCTGCAACTGATGCTTAAGCTGCTACAACTAGTACAAGTGGTGCTCCAAGAAAGAAATCTCAAGCTACTGCAACTGCTTCTCCAAGGAAGGAAAAATAACAAGCTTCTGCAACTGCTTCTCCAAGGAATAAAGGCAGCAAAAAAGTAGACTCTCAACAAACTCCAAGCACACCAATACCAAGACCTTCACAAGGTATCATCATTAGAGACTTACCATCTGCAAATACAAGAGGTTCACTATCTGCAAAACTTTCACAAAAATCTGAAAAAAGATAAAGGAAAGGGAAAGGTTGTGCAGTAAAGATTTGATATTTGGTGTCTTATTTATTTTGTTGTCTTTATTTCAGTAGTGTGGTATTGGTTACAGACCATTTGGTACTTTTACAGTCTTTGTGATATTATGTTTTTGCTAAGTCTATGTTATGGATATTGCAGACCTGATTCTGTGATATTGCAGACTTGATAAGTCTTTGTTATTGGTATTTATATCAGACTTGTTTCTTTGCTATGGTATTTTATGTTATGGGTATTTATTTGCACCACAATTGCATTTGCAGACTCCAAGTATTGAATTTGCACTTTGCATTTTGTAGTTTGACCATTTTAGTCAAACACTTGTAAAATTTAACCAAACTAAACCAAAACATTCACTTTGGATAAACAATCATTTTGCAGTTTGACCATTATAGTCAAACATTTGTAAAATTTAACCAAATCAAACCAAACCATTCAATATTGCACTTTGGATAAACACTCAATTTAACTTTTAACATTTAACCAACCAAATCATTTCATTAGCTTCAAAATAACTAAAACATCCATATAGCTTCAAGGTTGGTATTACAACATTTTACCAACTGACCCAACTAAGATCTAACACCAACTGACCCAGCTAAGACCTAACAACAACAACAACAACAGTCATTGAGTAACATAGTAGGCAACAAACAAGACCCAACTGAGACCCAAAATCATCTTCAATCTTCGAACTTCATTCACTTTTGTTGTCAATGTAGCTTCAAGGTTGTTCATTCTTCTCAACAAGCCATGAATGATCTGAACAGCTCTTTGACACATTGGTGGATCAAACCAAGAGACAAACCCATAGCTTGGCTACATTTATCAATTAGGTCAAAATCAACAAAACAAAACTTGCAAGATAACAAAAAATGACAAACTTACTATGTTAGCACAAGAGTTGAATCTCCTTCCTGGATTCCTTAGTGTCCACGATGTTGCAACCCTTAAAGGGGAAAAATGACAAATGGGGCATTCATCCATGAGCTTGTGAAGATTGGTGTGTTTTTGTGTTCGACTGTTTTTGTATGTATGTTAATGTAGTTAGGGATTTTGAATATCAAAGTCAATCCCCTAAATAAGAGGTCAAATGGAAAAAAGGGGAAAGAGAGAGAAACAGGAAATGACTAAAATATCCCTCATGTGTTTGTCACGTGTGTGGACTTAACGGGATTTTTAACAAAGTAAACGAAATTGGCTTGGATCCGTAATAAAATGAAACCACAATGACTAGACCTGGCGAAAAAAAAGTTGAGTGACCAAATCGGCAAAATCCGACAAACCATAGTGACCATTTATGTAATTAACTCTATTTTTGGTGTTTTATTGGAGATTTTGTTCTGATGACATTGGTAAGTTGAATTTCATATATTGTTAAATAATAAATTTTTTTATAAAATCATGTGAAATATTTTATAATTATAAGTATCTAATAAAATATTTTACATGATTTTATAAAATAATATAATTATAACTATATAAGTATAAAATATGAATCGATATTTGTATATACTATATAATATTGATGTATGTGTGGCCTTTTACATAAGTTTTTCATTATGTACTAATATCGGTTGATATTTTGTATATATTTTTGTTGAACGAAAGATTTAACTTTGTTTAACTGGCATGGTGTTGAGTTTGAGATTGTTCAAAGTTAACTATTGATATAATGTTCAAGACATTATGCGTGTTTAATAACACGTAATGACATGTGAAAAAGTGTTTTTTGAGATATCTTTATTTAAACTTTAAAAAGGAATTACATGCGACGTGCTATATGTACAATCTCGTGTATTTACTTTCATACAAAATAAACTCGTGGGGTCATGCCTTCATTTTGATACTTATATTTCTGTTAATAATATTTTAGCCGTATTTATTTTTTTAACTTGTGTATGCGCGGTTAGACTTATAAAGGGTAATAAAATGAGTCGTTAATGAACGCGAATAGAAAAAAAAATCCAAATATCCTTACTTGATCTTGTTAGATCCTTGTAGCTCGAGGTTGTTTAGACCTCATATTATCTAGGACACAAAATAACGAAAGCGGAATATTCAATAAGAATTAACAATATTGACAACAAGGTTTTTCCAAATCACCTCCAATTATATTATAACGTGTTATCTATCTATAACAAGGATCAAAGACTTCTTTGATATTGGGGGTTAAATAAACTAATCAGAAATGATTAGTTCTATTGCTAGGAACCCTCATCTTTTATTACCTCAAGGTCATAGTTATGTATCCCATGATCAAGATGCTTATTCGGGTTCGGGTCAGCCTAAAAGGGTATTGATGAGTAATAGTGGCTCACAAGAGTGTAATAAGTGGAAATCTATTGTTTCTTCACACCAAGAAGGTGCTAATGATCACTGGAATGTTGTTGGTTATTCGAATAATGTATCATCTCTGTTATTGCATACAAACCTGATTATATCAATTTACATAAGGGGATCCGGCACAGCTTTTAACCTTTTAGCTCAAAATGTATTTGACCCATATGAGTTGAAATTGTTGTCTATAATTTAAGATTGTGGGAAATAGTAATAAGATAATGGTGGTTGCTCGTGGTGAGGTTGAGAGTGTACTAGCGCGTAGTTCACACATTCAACTAGCAGATGGTCAGGTGGCTCCAATGGACGAGGCATGTAGGCAACTAGTACTTTCAAGACATATGGAAATGAGTTTCAAAGGGTTACGGTGTTTGGGTTTGGCTTATAAGGATGATCTTGGCGAAGCCGATTATGATGGTGAACATCATCCAAGCCACAAGAAGTTGCTCGATCCAACTAGATACGCTTTCCATTGAAACCGACCTTATCTTTGTAGGGGTTATTGGTTTAATGGTAAGTCATAATCTTTATCTACAATCAAATGATATTATTCATTTAATTAAATCTGAATCAACTTTTATTGAATTTACGATCCTCCTCGTCGGGTGAAGTCCGCTATTGAAGAGTGTGTGAAGCCGGAATAAAAGTGTTGGTGATAACTGGAGACTATAAGTCAACCGTTGAAGCCATTTGTTCAGAAATGGGATTGTTTTATGAAGGCGAGGATCTGAGAGGTAAAAGTTTTACGGGTAAAGAATTAATAGTACTCTCAACTATGCAACAACGGGATATTCCACAAAGCCGGGGAAAAGTGTTCTCCGTGCTAACCGAGACACAAACAAGAGATAGTGAGGATGCTTAAGAAGATGGGTGAAGTCGTAGCAATGACAGGAGACGGTGTTAATGATGCTTCCGCTTTGAAACTTGCCGACATCGAATTGCTATGCTAATTATCTGGAACAGAGGTTGCTAAAGAGGCATCTGATATGATTTTAGCCGATGATAACTTTAGTACAATTGTTTTGCTCGTTGGCAGGGTCGATCAATCTATAACAACATGAAAGCTTTTACCAGGTATTAATTATCTTATTCCAATGTTATTTTATAGTTCCGATATTAGGTCTTTCATTTGACATGATTTTGTAAACCTTTAGGTACATGATATCATCAAATGTTGGGGAAGTTATATCCATTTTCTTAATCACGACCGGGATACTGGAATGCTTGATACATGTGCAGCTTCTGTGGGTTAATTTAGTTACTGATGGTCCACCTGCTACAACTCTTGGTTTTAACCCTGCTAATGAACTCAGAATGCTTCTTAACTAAATCATTTAGCCGACGCTCTTCAAGGTATTCAAGTTGGTCTTCTTTGAGATAAAGGGTGATCTTTGTCCCTATTCCAAGTGGCTCACCACTGTCTCGGGTGACAGTGAAGGAACCACCAGCTTGGGACTCCCAAACGTACTGCTCATCGTCATTGTGCTTTGTTGTGACAACAACTTTGTCAGCAACCAAGTAGGCAGAGTAAAACCCAACACCAAATTTTCCAATCATGGACACATCAGCACCAGCAGCAAGAGCTTCCATGAACTCTTTGGTACTTGAGCAAGCAATGGTACCCAAATTGTTAACCAAATCAGCCTTTGTCACTGTGGTGAGACGTGTTGTGATTGTGCAGGCTGTCACAGTGATCTCATTTGATGTTATGTATGCACTCTTGTCAGGTGGAAGATTTCAGGTGATCATTTGCTTCTTCATTTCCCTTTCACACAAGATATGTTATATCTGACGATTTGGATTTATGTATATATGCCCCTTAATTGTCATATGAATAAAATGAATATAGATGTAGTTATAACCTTATATGTACACGCTTTAAAGTTACCCAAATAGTACGTGTTGCTAAAGTATACAACCTCTTACATGGTTGTATACTTGTATTTAATAAGTTAAGATTATCATATATACATTTTTTTAATCCTCCTAAGCATACTATTTAATTATTATTTTTATGGAAAAAAGATTGACGGCCCATTTCAACCCATATTACCCGTTTTTACTTGAACCCATGTGTAGATAAGGAAGAGCAAGGAGGATGGAAGGTGGTGGACATATTGAGGTGAGATGGGACCTATTCTAGAATTCAGTTTAACATAAGTCACAATGCCGACACATTTACTAATTTTGGGTCAAAATGCCCAAAAATGTTTTCTTGTTGCATAATCTTTAGTGATCGATTTAATAAAAACTCTTTACCTGTCATTTTTCTTCATGAAATATGTCATAAAGCATTTCTCACATCTTGCAATTATAGGTTGTACACCTCTATGGTGCGCTCCAGAACAGTCAAGCTTTATCACTCAAGCCGGCCACTTGTGAATGGCGTGCACCGTAACAAGCTTAAAACGGCTCAGGAACGAAATCAATGAAGATCTGGGGAGTATAGAGTCTCCCTTCGTTATGTCCCAACGAGCTATGCAATGGATCAATCAACGAATAGTGATCGAGAAGTTTGAACGAAAAAGAGATTATGAATTGATTATTATAACTACAGAAAAAGCCAACAAATTACAAAGGCTTAAATGCAAATTAAAGGAAATTAAAAAGATAAAATCTATTAAATAAACGCTATCACTATAATTAAAATGATGTTTTTGTTTTTATGTTTTTACTAAACCGAAATTAAAAACTACGCGACGCATAAACTAAAAACGAAACTTACGCAATATAAACCCTAAAAATATGAAAAATACATTTTTACAATCCTAATGATAAAATAAAATTTATGGAAAAAGAAAATTATTTTTATAACTAATTATCTAATTAAAAACTATTTTTAACTATTAAATAATTACCTAAAATACAAGAAAATAGGAAATTAAGCTAGAAAAATAAAATTAAGACTTAGAAAAATCTAAAATATCAAAATAGAATTTTCAAAACTATTTTTGTATTTTTCTGATTATTTTTCTATTTTCTAGGAATTTTAAACTATTAAAAACTAATTAAATTACTAAAAATTACCAAATAAACTATGAAAAATCTGGAAAATTACTTTTTTTACTTTTTATATTTATCTAAACCTAAGAAAAATGAAAACTTAATTTTTTGAACCTTTTCTATTTTTGTATTAAAAGTGCTTAAAACTAATTTAAATTAAGAAAATACTAAACACTCACTGGAAAAATCAAAAATTCAAGTTAAGCTTAAAATAATGCAAGGAATCAAGGAAAAATGGAAAAACAGGTAGCTATGTAGAAGAAAATGAAACTGATGCACAAGTGCTTATTGAAATAAGCACTAAATAAGCCAAATGAACAAGCTAAGCTACCAACTGTTAACAGAAGCTATATTATGCAAAAGTTACTCTAAATGAACTAAAAGGAACAACACTTAACCACTGAAATGCAAGATAAACAGGTTTGGTGATTTTGATTAAAGTACCAAAACAGTTTTGGGCACCAACTTGCAGTCCCAAAATAAGCACCCAAATAAGCTAAAAAACAGAACCCAAATGTTAAGACCTAAACTAGACCTGGCCAACAACTAGCAAACCAAAATTCAAACCTAGGGTACAGCTTATAAGCCCCGGCAAGCTTGGATAAACTGAGAAAAACTCTTATAGGGACCTTGTGAAAGGTGGAGCAAGGGCCTCGCTTTTGAGCTTATACACAAGCTTATCCAGAAAGCTTAAGCTAAAAACAGATAAGAGGTCTTAAAGACCACCTGGTAGACTACTTATAGACCAAAAATCAGACCCTACAAAGCTTTATTGAACCTCGCACAATCTGCAACTTCTGCAAAAAACCAACTTTGACACATATTTTTTGACTTTTTAAACAGTTTGAGAGTTTGACTTAAGTGAGATTCCAATGCAAATTTAGGACTGATCTTGATGAAATATGATGTAATGCTACTATATCAAGCAAGCTTAACAAGTTTTAATCCTATTTGAGTTGTTTTGAGTTAACAGATTCCAACAATGAAGTGAACAAGACAGATTCAAGCAAAGTTTGACTTTTAGAGTAAAACTTGTGTAAATGAAGACTCAAATGACTTGATTAGTGATATTAAAGACTAAAGCAAAAAAACTTAGATCAAAACAACCTAGGAAACAGTTTTAGTAGGCTAACCAAACACCCCTTTATGGACTGACTTGCAATCTAAATCAAAGATACTACTGATTCAGCAAACATTAACATTCAAACTAAGTCTAATTTACCTAAATACACCTTAATAAAAAGATTTTAACTACTTGTAACCACATACACAGATTATGCTATGATTTGTTGAAAAACACTTACAAATGTCCACAGCCACTATGGCCTGCCACATTGAAACCAAGAACCACTAACCTAATTCAACCCCTAACCTACTCTGATTCAACCCAAATCCATGTCTGAACCAGCCATTTCCATTACTGCACCCATTTTGCTCCAGGTTGACTTTTGTTGACCAGGTTTCAAAATTGTTTCAAACTTAAACACAGGCTTATAAAAAGCTATAAGAAGCTAATATAAATTTGTTTCAACTTACAAATAAGCTCATTGAAGCTTGGGATTCAGAGTTTAGAATTAGAAAATCCAACAGTTAACAATAAAATTGAAAACATGATCATAACTGAATTTGAGACTTAAGAGAGTTGCAATATATTAAAACTACTATGCTTGATACAAAATAACTGAAAATTTTAATTGAGAGCTAGCTAAGACAAGTTAAACTTAAAAACGACATACAAATTTTTAAAACTAGACTAACTACTTCCTTGTTGCTTTTCTTGGTCTTCTTATACACCCAAAGTGCTTGTCTCTCTCCTCTGGACAAATCCCAGCATAAATCTAAGCCATTGATTGTCTTGAGCTCATCTTAGCCATTAATTTGGTTTTGGCGCCAAATTCTGTTTTTGATATCAGGGACAGGAAAAAAGATGCATTAAATGCATTGGGATGGGTAGGTGAGGTGGGGGAGACAATATGTGAGGTAGAGTGGTTTTAGGTGGCTGGAGGAGGGGGGTTGCAGACACAATTGTCGGGGAAGACAGGTAACTAGGGGGGCGGGTTTGTTTATTTTAAAACGTGGGTTTGGGTTGTCGGGTTGTGGTATTGGACCGGGTACAAGATTGGGCCAAAGGGATTTGTTTTGGGCTTGGGTAATTAATTAGGGTCCGGTTTGGTTTGTGAAATTAATAACACCAAGGACCAAAAATGTAATATTTGGAAATCCAAGGACCAAACATGTAAATTATGAAGATTGAGTCAAGGGTTGGTCTTGCCAAACTTTAATAATCCAAGGGTTAATTTTTGACACTTTTGAAAATTCCAAGGATTAAATATACCAATTTCTAAAATCCAGGGACCAAAACTGTAATTTCTCAAAACTTTTAGATTTTTCACCAAAGGACTAAATGTGATAATTTATGTTTACAAAAGGACCTTTGGTGACTTTTCTTTTAAAATACATGCCTAGGGACTGATTTTGCCATTTTCGAAAGTTGGGATGAAATCGCCAATTATGCAAACTTTGCTCGTTTTCATCCGATTTTGAACATTTTGCATCTAAAACATATAAAATGCATTTTGTGATATTTTCAGATTTTGATGCATTTCGAAAGCATTTTAAACGCTTTAGTCAGATTTGATTAAAATGATGAGTATTTACACACTCATCAATCCCCCACACTAAACTATTGCTAGTCCCTAGCAATATTTTGGGAAAAACATAATGGATTTCAATCTCTTTACCAAAAGCCATTACTTCTGGAGTAGCCAAATGTTTCAGTTCAAGTAAGAACCATGGTACACCGATAACCATGTGATTTTGAGCAAATCACCGACTTCCAACGGATTTGATTTGTCTTTACCGTAAGCCGCTTTGCTCGGACTAGCCAACTCTCAGATAAATTATCAGAATTATCTTTGGTGAGCTGAATACCAATTATGGTTTTTCCACTGCCTTTACCACAAGCCATAACCTTGCGGGCTAGCCAACTCTTCACTTTTTAGGACATGGTGAGTCGAATACCATACAATTTTGGGCAAATTGCAAGTCGTCAACGGATTTGAGAAATCTTTACCAAGAGCCGTTTGCTCCTGGATTAGCCAATCCTTTTGTTTATTAGACAAGGGATCGATAACCAATTGAGTAAGTGTAGAACACTTACTCCAAAAAAATTTTGGCCAAAATGGGGAATTAGGCGGTAAAAATACGTGATAAAATTCGTGAGAATCCCCCCCACACTTAGAAATGAATATTGCCCTCAATATTCAAAGTACCGGCGGTAATGCCGAAACAAAGAACGTTAAAGGGAAATACTACGGCCATTTATTTAGAAAGAAGATTTTTTTTTTTTAAACATATATACACAACATGTGGGCCAACCCCCCCACACTAGGGTGGTAGAAAGTAGAAAGAAGTCAGAAATATGGGTGAAAACCCATATTGCATGCTATTGTTTTTGATTCCCGAGTCGCTAGCTTGACTCGACCCCGAATTCATTTGTTCATGGGGAAAGTAACGTGGAAAACCAATCTCAATCGGACTTTTGTTCACAATGTTAATAAACATATGAACATCGAAAGTTCCACACGACGAGATATAACCGTGGTATTGTTAATAGAAGAATCTATAAAGGATGATACCGGGGTCAAAGATGGTGTCCTCATTCCCGAAAGAGAAAAGGGAAAGAGCGACCACACCATCTGTGAAGAATGGAATAAAGACGTACATGAGAATGCATGTCCATTCCTCATCAGAGAGAAGCAAATCACCATTTTGACATTTTAAGCTTAAACTTGAAGCTTATATGGTGATTGTCAATAAGATGTCCGGAGGAGGGTGGGAAACGGTTCTTCAATCAACGATTTTCCGAAAATGATGTCTCCTCCGGATCAAAGTAAGTATTGTCAATTCCTGTTGGAATTGACTCATCACTAAGAAATGCATCGACTTCATTCCAAAAGTTGCCATCTTCCTCATCGAGAGTAGAAGGGATGGAAGAGTCGGGAATAAGACTAGAAGATGATGGATCATTTTTAGCAATTCATCAATGGGAAGAATGTCTCCCATTGGATCACAATCATCATCCAATTCAGATGAAACCGAAGAGAGTTTGGTTTCATCCACAGAGTTAACAATCTCGATGCGACAAACTGATTCCGGAGGTGGGACAAGTGGTGTGCTCTTAGAGCTAGCGCTTCCACCACTTCCGATGAAATCTCTGATTCTAGATCATCATCATCATCAAGAACACTCTTGACTTCCCTGGTACAACTTTCAAACCATTTGTTTGATCCAGGGTTGATTTTCAAAGCTTTAAGCTCAAGACGCTTTTGAAAACTCCTCTTAACCGTGAAGTTTGAGAGTGTTGCATTGAATCTTTCGGATCTTTGATCAATTGTGGCAACACTCGCTTGTACGAGGTTTGGAGTTCGTTGATATTCAATGCGAGCTCTTCGTTGTCAACCCGTATGGTCAACTCTTCAAGAACACATCAATCGAGCACGACTCGCTCTCAAGAAAGCTCTCCCTAAGATGAGGGGAACTCTAGGATCTGCATCAAAGTCTACTACAACAAAGTCGGTAGGAAAGTGAAACTTTCCCACTTTCATCATGACGCCCCGCTATCCCAAGTGGACGAAGTTACGCACGGTCCGCTAGCTCGAGTGTCATACGAGTGGATGAAAGTTCAGGCAGAGACAGTTTCTTCCATACTGAGAGTGGCATGAGGTTAATGCTAGCGCCAAGATCGCCAAGCGCGAGCATTGAAACATCCCAAGAAATCACACGGGATTAAAACCGGCCGGTCTTCAAGCTTTTCGGAAGCTTATTAAGAATGGCACGAGCATTGCTCATTTAGAGGGTTTTCGCCATCTCGCACAACTTATCTTTGTTGGTTAGTAAGCCTTTAAGCATGGATGCAAATTTAGGCATTAGAACGAGAGCATCAACGAAGCTTATATCAAAGTGAAGCTCATTGAAGATTTGGAAAATTTTTTCCATTTGCTCTTTGTTTTTGTCTTTGAGCTTCTCATCATTCATTCTTGATGGGTAAGGAAGTTGACTAGACTTTTGAGCCGGGATGGAAGTGTTTGTCGGCTCAGATTTTTCTTCTGAACGTCGGGTTCCTGGACTTAAAGCTTGGACTACCGGGGGACGCGGCATGTACTCCGTGGGCTTGAGAATTGCACCTTGTCCGTGTGTCCTGGTAACTTGACTCAATGCTACAGGAGGGGCATTGAGTCGAAGGTCCATTATGCGTCTTACCACTACGAGTGGTGACGGCTTTCAACTCGGCATTTGGATTGGGAATTGTATTGCTTGGGAGTCCTCCGGAAGATGATGAAGCTTTGTTCATATTCATGTTCATGAAACTGCTCATCATATTCTTTAACTCATTTGTCTGCCGAGACAATGTGGTATCAATTTCCTTTTTTAGCTCACCTCTCATGTTATTGATCTGAGTTTGCATTGAACGTATGTTTGACTCAGTCATTTTCATGAAGTCATTTGGTATGGGAGCTTGAGGAGGTTGTTGATAACTTTGATGATTAGGAGCTTGATATCGTTGGTTGAAATTGTTCCGGTTTTGATTGAAATTTTGAGAGTTATTGAAGTTGTGTCCTTGATTCGGAACAAAGCGATTTTGATTGCCATGGTTTTGATGGTTTTGATTGCCATGGTTTTGATTGCCATGGTTTTGATTGCCATGGTTTTGATGGTTTTGATTGCCATGGTTTTGCACAGGAGGAAAACCAGGTGGTGTCATACCGCTAGGTGCACGGTAGTGAGGATCGGCTTGTGGTCGGTATTGATTGTGGTTTACCGGGCTACGGGAGCTTGGTAAAAAGAAGCATCGGTTGCTTGACAATCATAATACGCTTGTGGACCACTACAAATTTCACACACCTTGTTTATGGCTTTGATTGGTTCCGCTTTTGAATTTCGCTTTTGATTTCCTTTACCTCTTTTATCATACAATGGATCATGTCCGTTAGAGCGGCTATTGAGCCGCTAACTCGTAAGAGTTACGGATGAAGAAGCAGAGTGTTCGAACATTGACTTTGTTTCGAGAAATAGGAACTTTTGATTTACTCGCGCAAATTTCAAGCACATCTTTAGGTCTACGATTCAAGATATTGCCACCGCGATGCGTTCAAAGAATCTTGATCGCTACAACCCATTATAAAAGATATTGACTTGTTGAAGCTTCGTGAATTCATGATGGGGGCATTTCCTGAGGAGATCTTTGAATCTCTCCCATGCCTCTCAAAAGTTTTCATCGAAATTTTGACGAAATCCAGAAATTTCATTTTTAAGATTAGTCGCCTTTGATGGAGGAAGAAGTAATTAACAAACTTTTGAACCGATCCTCCCAAGTTTCGATGGATCGAGGGGTTCTTTTTCCGCCCAACCGGCCGCCCTCAAGTGAGAATGGGAAAAGCATCAACTTGATTACTTGTTGTGGCACATCCTTGAAATTGATTGTTGAAGTCAACTTGTTAAACCAACGGATGTGTGCATACGGTCTTCACGATCGACAGCGGAATTGATTTGTAGACACAAGTTGGATCAAATGTGTCTTCAATTCAAAGTGATCAGAGTTGATTACTGGTAAAACGATGGCATCTCCATAACCCCTGGGTGCCCGGAGCATTTCGCCATAGCACGCTCGCCATATTGTTGTTTGAAATAGTACGAATCTCGGGTTCGACTATTTGGGCAAAGACGTCTACGAACGTCGTCTAGGAATTTCGCTAGATCACGCAAAGGACTCAATGATCTAGAAGAACGAAAGAGTGCATGCACTAGAGTTAACTCTAAGAGACTCAGAGTTAAGGAGAGAAATGGGAATTATGAAAATCTTTCAGATGAGAATGGGAATTATGAAGACGTTTTATAAAAATTTTGGGGTGAGAAGAATCTTTATGGGTTTTACGGTTCTCAAACGTCGATATCACAACAAAATCAATTAACACAAAATCGAGGCAAAACAACGGTGAACTTAACCAATAATCACAATGTGAATGGCTTCTTTGAAAAAGGTACACCAATCACAAGGACACAAAGGCAAGTTTTAAATCTTTAGTTCGGAACTTATTATAATTCGCACCCCCGCTAGGTAGTGTGCTTGCCTTGGTTTCGGGTGGTAATCTTTTAAGTTGTTTATTATTAAAGAAAACGAATCTTTCTTGTATTTTTATTTTTGATACATATATAGAAACAAAAGAAAAATATTTTTGTGTTTTATACGTTTTTGGGTAGTTTTTGGGTTTTGGATTTTTAGAAGAAAATATGGATATATATATATAGATGATAGATGGATGGTATAAACAAAGAGTGAGTATTCAAACAACTAATCGCTACAAGATAGATCACCGCCTCAAGCAATGGCGTGGCAAAAATTTGGTGCGCTCCGAGCGATCAAGCTTTATCACTCGTCGCCACTTGTGAATGGCGGCCGCAACAAGCTTAAAACGCTCGAGAACGAACTCAATGAAGATCTGAGGAGTATAGAGTCTCCCCGGGTCGTTATGTCCCAACGAGCTATGCAATGGATCAATCAACGAATAGTGATCGAGAAGTTTGAACGAAAAAGAGATTATGAATTGATTATTATAACTACAGAAAAAGCCAACAAATTACAAAGGCTTAAATGCAAATTAAAGGAAATTAAAAAGATAAAATCTATTAAATAAACGCTATCACTATAATTAAAATGATGTTTTTGTTTTTATGTTTTTACGAAACTGAAATTAAAAACTACGCGACGTACAACTAAAAACGTGAAACTTACACAATATAAACCCTAAAAATATGAAAAATACATTTTTACAATCCTAATGATAAAATAAAATTTATGGAAAAAGAAAATTATTTTTATAACTAATTATCTAATTAAAAACTATTTTTTAACTATTAAATAATTACCTAAAATACAAGAAAATAGGAAATTAAGCTAGAAAAATAAAATTAAGACTTAGAAAAATCTAAAATATCAAAATAGAATTTTCAAAACTATTTTTGTATTTTTTCTGATTATTTTTCTATTTTCTAGGAATTTTAAACTATTAAAAACTAATTAAATTACTAAAATTTACCAAATAAACTATGAAAAATCTGGAAAATTACTTTTTTTACTTTTTATATTTATCTAAACCTAAGAAAAATGAAAACTTAATTTTTTGAACCTTTTCTGAATTTTTTGTATTAAAAGTGCTTAAAAACTAATTTAAATTAAGAAAAATACTAAACACTACTGGAAAAATCTGAAAAATTCAAGTTAAGCTTAAAATAATGCAAGGAATCAAGGAAAAATGGAAAAACAGGTAGCTATGTAGAAGAAAATGAAACTGATGCACAAGTGCTTATTGAAATAAGCACTAAATAAGCCAAATGAACAAGCTAAGCTACCAACTGTTAAATAGCTATATTATGCAAAAGTTACTCTAAATGAACTAAAAGGAACAACACTTAACCACTGAAATGCAAGATAAACAGGTTTGGTGATTTTGATTAAAGTACCAAAACAGTTTTGGGCACCAACTTGCAGTCCCAAAATAAGCACCCAAATAAGCTAAAAAATAGAACCCAAATGTTAAGACCTAAACTAGACCTGGCCAACAACTAGCAAACCAAAATTCAAACCTAGGGTAGCAGTTATAAGCCCTGTGCAAGCTTGGATAAAACTGAGAAAAAACTCAGTTATAGGGACCCTTGTGAGCAGGGCAACAGGGCCTGCTTTTGAGCTTATACACAAGCTTATCCAGAAAGCTTAAGCTAAAAACAGATAAGAGGTCTTAAAGACCACCTGGTAGACTACTTATAGACCAAAAATCAGACCCTACAAAGCTTTATTGAACCCTGTGCACAATCTGCAACTTTTGCAAAAAACCAACTTTGACACATTTTTTTGACTTTTTAAACAGTTTGAAAGTTTGACTTAAGTGAGATTCCAATGCAAATTTAGGACTGATCTTGATGAAATATGATGTAATGCTACTATATCAAGCAAGCTTAACAAGTTTTAATCCTATTTGAGTTGTGTTGAGTTAACAGATTCCAACAATGAAGTGAACAAGACAGATTCAAGCAAAGTTTGACTTTTAGAGTAAAACTTGTGTAAATGAAGACTCAAATGACTTGATTAGTGATATTAAAGACTAAAGAACTGAAAAACTTAGATCAAAACAACCTAGGAAACAGTTTTAGTAGGCTAACCAAACACCCCTTTATGGACTGACTTGCAATCTAAATCAAAGATACTACTGATTCAGCAAACATTAACATTCAAACTAAGTCTAATTTACCTAAATACACCTTAATAAAAAGATTTTAACTACTTGTAACCACATACACAGATTATGCTATGATTTGTTGAAAAACACTTACAAATGTCCACAGCCACTATGGCCTGCCACATTGAAACCAAGAACCACTAACCTAATTCAACCCCTAACCTACTCTGATTCAACCCAAATCCATGTCTGAACCAGCCATTTCCATTACTGCACCCATTTTGCTCCAGGTTGACTTTTGTTGACCAGGTTTCAAAATTGTTTCAAACTTAAACACAGGCTTATAAAAAGCTATAAGAAGCTAATATAAACTTGTTTCAACTTACAAATAAGCTCATTGAAGCTTGGGATTCAGAGTTTAGAATTAGAAAATCCAACAGTTAACAATAAAATTGAAAACATGATCATAACTGAATTTGAGACTTAAGAGAGTTGCAATATGTTAAAACTACTATGCTTGATACAAAATAACTGAAAATTTTAATTGAGAGCTAGCTAAGACAAGTTAAACTTAAAAACGACATACAAATTTTTAAAACTAGACTAACTACTTCCTTGTTGCTTTTCTTGGTCTTCTTATACACCCAAAGTGCTTGTCTCTCTCCTCCGGACAAATCCAAAGATAAATCTAAGCCATTGATTGTCTTGAGCTCATCTTAGCCATTAATTTGGTTTTGGCCAAATTCTGCTTTTGATATCGGGGACGGGGAGAAGATGCATTAAATGCATTGGGATGGGTAGGTGAGGCGGGGGAGACAATATGTGAGGTAGAGTGGTTTTAGGTGGCTGGAGGAGGGGGGTTGCAGACACAATTGTCGGGGAAGACAGGTAACTAGGGGGGCGGGTTTGTTTATTTTAAAATGTGGGTTTGGGTTGTCGGGTTGTGGTATTGGACCGGGTACAAGATTGGGCCAAAGGGATTGGTTTTGGGCTTGGGTAATTAATTAGGGTCCGGTTTGGTTTGTGAAATTAATAACACCAAGGACCAAAAATGTAATATTTGGAAATCCAAGGACCAAACATGTAAATTATGAAGATTGAGTCAAGGGTTGGTCTTGCCAAACTTTAATAATCCAAGGGTTAATTTTTGACACTTTTGAAAATTCCAAGGATTAAATATACCAATTTCTAAAATCCGGGGACCAAAGCTGTAATTTCTCAAAACTTTTAGATTTTTCACCAAAGGACTAAATGTGATAATTTATGTTTACAAAAGGACCTTTGGTGACTTTTTTTTTAAAATACATGCCTAGGGACTGATTTTGCCATTTTCTCGAAAGTTGGGGACCGAACCGCCAATTATGCAAACTTTGCTCGTTTTTCATCTGATTTTGAACATTTTGCATCTAAAACATATAAAATGCATTTTTGTGATATTTTCAGATTTTGATGCATTTCGAGCATTTTAAACGTTTTGCGCTCAGATTGACTAAAAATGATGAGTATTTACACACTCATCACTCTACATCGGGTCGCTATCTGGAACTTAGAAGCGTGCACAGTATTGGTGCAAGCTGGAAAGAAAGATGATTTGATAGTGACTGATAATACTGGCCTTACACAAGCACAACTTGCTTCTGATAAGAGTCACTGACAAGTTGCATTTTTCCTTGTAGGTATTTCTTACTACCTGTAAGTACATGTAATTTTTTGTTGCTTCAGTTTTATTTAGATTTGTACCCAAGATGAAAATCTTCTATGAAAGCTTGCATACAACAAAATCCAGGATTTAATGCATTTCCTCAGTAGATGTGGCACTTATAACTCGTCTATGTGATAATGGGTTGATCTGGGAGATATTATAATGTTAATGAGTAAATTCTAAAACTTGAACTAAAAGGGAAACGGGTAGTGATTATTGATAACTCTTTACTAGTTTTATTCATAAAACAATTGGGTCTTTATTGCCATAAAAGCTATTATCTTAATATACGTAGTATATTTTTTCTCTAAAAAAATTGAAAACTTTTCCCAGGTCTACTGAAAGCACCCATGGTCTTACCTGTTTTGATCATTACTTGTTGCCCCCATTTGGCCACCCATAGTCTTGAGGAAATTATGTTGCATAGCGTTGGGTTCTCTTACCAAACAATGAATAAATAGTTATCCTGTATATAGGTACTTGTAAAGTTAATATTAAAGAGATTGGGTTTTAGTCTGGGCTATGATATGAGTAAGATACCCAAAAAGCATTAAGTTCAGTCTAGCTAAATTCATGGCTCAGATAGTCAAGATTGTTTTATTGTCGCTTTTAGTCGGTGAATTTATAATATTTCACATAACTTGTCTATAAACACTTTGGCTTTTCTCGTCCAAGGCAAAGATTTGAGCATATAAATTCCAATTTTTCCAAATGCTCAAAATCTCCAGTGAAAAGAAATGAAACTGAAATTGCTACAAATTGGGTTGGAGTGGTCCGAACCATTGGTCTCATTTGCACTATGCAATGGTAGTGGTCTTCTCTCGGTATTTTCTCATCCTTTTACATAACCGTATATTTATACATTGAAAAGTATTTTTAAGCATATTTTAGCTAATGTAGGCCATAAATGTATGCACATGATATTTGCCCTGATATAAACTAAAAGACCTCCCATATATAGGTGAGAGTGTACACTGCATCACAAGTAGAGAACGAGTTAGCTACAACAAAGAGAGAATACCTTCAAGCAGCGTTTGGCATAACGAAAACTAGTAATTAATAATACCGAAACTCTTGGACTGGTATCTGTTAGACTTTGGAAAGGACCTAGAAGCTTTGATGGATTTAGGTTTGTCTTCAATTACCTGGTGAACTAAGGAAGCAAGCGATTACGTGCCTTGAGAAAAGAGGTAGAGACCCTATTTCTAAGAAAGTTCAAGTAATGTAGTATGATTACAGGTTCAGATACCTCATACAAAGATGAGAGATTCTGCGTTGGACCTATGAAATTCAAAATATTAGTGATTCAAGTTTGCGGTTTTTTTCTTTTACTTATTTTTGGTTATGTTGCTGCGAAGAGTTGATTGGAGTGTAGAATGGGAGGTTTTGTACAATAGAGTATATATAAGTACAATATACGTAAAGAAATGTGAGATATTAAATGTTCAGATGGACGATTCGCTACATGTGAAAGTCAAGTTTGGTTTTATATTTGCTAATTCGCTTCATGAGAAACGCTTTTAATCTTTCTAATTGGTTTTATAACATTGCTTATGATTGATCATTGTTTAATATAAGTGCTCCTATTTATATTATTTCATGATCACATGGGTGGGTTTAAAAGGATAGTCTTCATTCTATACATAAAACTGCTATTCGCTTAACTTGTACTCAAGTGATAACAGTTGGAGTTTTAAAGAATTTTTGAAGATTGGTTTTTATGTTACTGGTGCTAATAAATAGTTCGTGAAGATTGGTTTTTATGTTACTGGTGCTAATAAATAGTTCGTGGTGCTAGTCATTCTCAGTAACCATCGCTACCTCGCTCATTACCACCGCTAGCTTGTCATTTCCATCGCTAGCGTAACCCTAACCATCGCTATTACTATTACCGGTTACCATCGCTACAATTTTCGTTACCACCGCCTGCGTTTGAAGATTACTACTGCTACTCGTTTATCACATGGTAATGGTTTGTATCACGTGGTGAATGTTGGTGTCCATATTTTGGAAGTGCAAATCAGATGACTCATATTTAAATTTGTCTAATCATTTCAGACTCAGCACTTACTGCCTCGAAAGATAAAGCATATGACCACATCAACTCATCTACTTGCATGTTAGACGAAATTGACATTCTAGGCCTTAGTCGTAGGAAGGCAAACACTAAATTCTGATTGTCACACTAACCTTCAAGATGGTTGCACAACAAAAGTTGTATACAAGGTTAAGCATAACAAAGGCTCTTGACGAGCATGGAAAAGGTTTCAAGGACGGATGGCAAATTTGATTTAAAAATTTATTGTTTTAAGAGAAGTGTGATATCTCATCGTTAGTAGCCAGTTTTTTCAGCTATGTGTACAACGCACATGAACTCTCAAGCTTTTCACATTAATGCGGCTTTAAGATGCTTACATCAGTGATTCATCCAATTGTCTATCGACAAACTGCCTCAACCAGCTTTAAGAACTTTACCAAAACCTTAATCATGAATCAATCGGTAGCCCTTCAATTTATTTTTAAATCAACATACTGAATCTGATAATTATGATCAAAATATTACACTCTTAAGAAATCATCAACCTGCCTCTTATACAACAGAACTCGCAAGAGCCATCATCTAAGTTTGTACATGAACAAAATAAAAAATGATGTCCGTGGGGATTTTTAGTTCTTGTTTTTTACACATAAATGACATCTAACACATACATTCATCATACATAAACTCTATGTGTAGTTAGTATTCCAGCAACACATCCCCTAAGAGTTTCTTGCCAGTGAACCTGAAAAAGTATGAACAACATATAAAGCAGAACTGATGATATTTCTAAATGCAATAGTGAAACCTTTTTCAACAGTTATGGTACTTACCTGAAGAACAATCTCAATTGCTTTCAACTTGATGGACTTCTTCCCTTCACCTTTTGTTGACATATTAGGACCATCAGAAGTAAAAATGCTATATCTATGAACAAGCTTTGACATGCCGATTCTGTCCCCAAAACAAGCAAACATCAATGTTGACTCTACAATTCAGCAGACCATGATCAGAATGTGCAAGTAATGACTACCAACATCGGACGCCAACATGTTATTGCTTATTGCTTACCTATCGGAGTAGAAAATATGCGATCAACCTCACTTTCAAATGTAAACCAAGTGGACCCTTGATAGAGGAAACATCCAGATCTTCTTCTTGCTTTGGTTCATCTATCATAATCTTTTCAATAGCCGGTTTTGAAGAACCTCCATGCAAGGTATATACAGAAAGCTCAATCTTATATTCATCAAGAGTAGCAAATTGGCCGTCATTTATGCCAACAAATGCAGCATCTCGACTTGAAAATTTTCCACAAAACTATGATTTAAAAGTTTAACAAAAAAATCAATCTAGGTTAGAGCTTGAAACTCAAATGGACCTTTGATTGTATTGCCTTTACTATTTGATGACTGGGAGTTTGTGTTTTCCCAGTAAAGAACCACTTCACTAGAAGCACCGTTGAACTCATAAACTACAAGAAACAAATGTTGCTTTCTACTATGGAGCAAGTACTTTCCGTGGAACTCAACTAGATGTTAAATTATGGTCTTCAACACCTTATGTGCCACTCACAGCATTCATCATCTTCATTCTCTTTGTTACATTCTACAGCTGGAATTCACAACTCTGTAGACTCGATATACGGGGCCACGTCAATGGGACCTGATGCATTAAGGTCACCAACAGCATGTGACCCATCAACAGGTTTGAGATTTGGTTCCATACAATTCCTGTGGCACCTCTTTTCAAATTGTTATTCCCATCTCAATAGACTCGGCATGTGGTGCCACACCATCCGGACTAGTCCCAACAGGGTCTTCAACTGCATGTGACCCATCAGTAGATTCGAGATTTCATTCCAAATCGCTGCCATTTGACAACCCATTGGCAGTTGGTATTCCCATATCAGTAGACTCGGCATCTGGTGCCACGTCATGGTGACTGGTCCTAACAGTGTCTTCGGCAGCATGTAGCCCATCAGTAGATTCAACATTTTTTGACATATTGTCGACAACTAGCCTTTCCATTTCCACTGAATCGACATGTGACGCCAAACTATCATGACTGTCACATTATGCCCTCAACAATACATGCTTTAGGATTTTCTTTGTTAGTATCTACTTCAAGCACATCCATTTCCATGCTTTAGGATTTTCATTACAGCCCTCAACAATGCCCTGCCTTGTCATTCTCTATATCAGGATCCTGCTTTGCTGAAATATCTATTCTAACATACTTGATATAAAAAACTATTCTAACATACTCTTTCTTCATCATCCCCTGATACAACGTTTTCAACTTCATCATGTTGTTTTGATGCAACAAACTTGATATAAAAAACTATTCTAACATACTCTTTCTTCTATAGGCAATATTAATTTTAGGAGATTATAGCCTTGTAACTTTGGAACTACATGAGTAACATGACTGCGGGCCACATGAATTGCCATGGTATATCAACGCATATGAAGTAATTTTTTTTATCAGGGGATGCACTATCATTACAAACCGTTTAGAGGATGCATCAGAATCACAACTATTTAAATCTTAATTCAATGGTCAAATTCCGGCTTTATCAGGGCATATGGGTAGAGTCTTGCCCAGGTATTGCCCATTTTGACCAGTTACAAACCCTCCCAAACCACTCGTCATCCCCCCTCTACATTTCTAGAAAAGCTCAATACTCACATGTTACTCGTCCATATTAGTATCTGTCGCTTGATGGAAAACCGGTGGGTTATCAAATCTCTTAAACCTGCAAGTAAAAAGGCAGCAAAACTTTAGTATAAATCAAATACTTAGATTGTAATGTTTAGTTGGTTAACTAATTATTTACAATATAATAAGAAAGAAACTCACACATACATAAGGTATAATAACATATTGCTAGATCAAGTGACTTATCCATTTAGCTAGCCGTACCAAATATGTAGTTACAAACGACACTTATTTGTGTCAAATAGGCTTATGCTTGAATAGGCATGGCAAAGGAAGCTGCATAACTGGAACGGCTGGCTCTTATTTATCCTTTATTTACCGACAATTATTGCATAAAGAATTTAGAAATACACTTGTACATTGTGGTTCTTCCACTTTCTATATTCAGTTTCGATAATCGGTCCCTAGAAATTGCAGCAATAAAGCGTAATGGAAGCAAAATTGCAGCAATAATGCGTGCATATTGCCGCCCCAACGCTATAGAATGTAAGAAGGTTGCTTATGAGTTTTGATAAACATTTACCCTACAAAGCGGGTTATCTATCGCCTTTAAATATATAACTTAAAATACTACCAAATGCCTCTACATGTTGTATACGAGAAACGGTAACAAGTTTTTTACATCGATAAGTTTGAGTAATGTGATTCACATTCATAACTATCATTGTTATTGCTTTGGTAACCACAACCTGCTTGTCGGTCATGGTCGTTATGCTAGTTGGAGACTGGCTAACTTATACATGAACATTAGTAAATTTCTTTAAACGCTTAATTTGACCATCATATCTCATACCAAAACGTAAGTCAAGAGTCAAGAAGATGTCAAGGTTGAACCTCATATATGTTTTGAACGCATGTATGCCATACATCCTTATAAATGATGCTTTAACCAACTTACGGATGGCAGAGTTGGTGGATATCTGCTTGGATCCCACTGCGAAAGCAGAAACAATTCAAACATTTGAACAAAAAGACGAAAAGAAAATAGCAATGAAGGCGAGTTAAGTAGGTACATAGCAAAAAGGTTCGACATTTGGAAAGAAGACATGAGACATCAACTAAACTTACTCAAACTGATATCCCTTTTATCGAATCATTGTAAAGTTCTAGAGAGTAAACAAAGAAGAAGTACCAGATAGAGTTTGAAATACTAGAGGACAAAATCATATACTGCGGCTGATAGTGTCGCAAATCATCCTACAAAGAAAATACCATCACAAGGTAAGTGAACAAAGCAAGTGTGTAATTATCATACATGATATATATTTACTGATGAATAATACTCTGTCAAATCTCCAGGATCAGAAATAATTAGGAGGGTAATATATTCTCCATTATGTATCTAAGGATTTCCGACTGTACTCAGAAAAACAATAATCAATGCATCAATATCAAATCACAAATACTAACTAACTAACTAATTAATTACCAATAATTCGTATACCTTATATTCAGAACAAACTCAATTCGATTAATTACCATTTAAAAGTATCCAATCGTGATTTATTCGTCAGTAATTTTTGAGTGTGAATTCTTAAATGGGAAATGTAGGGCTTGAAGTCATGGAAGGTGAGAAAAGTATTAATATTAAGAGGAATGTGATAAAATGGAGAGCTTTGGCAAAAGAAGCTATTGGAGAAGATGTACAAAATTAGGATAACGGTAGAAGGAATTAGGGCTTGAAAAATATTTGGGAAGAAATTGATGGATAATAGGGGAAGAAATGATATTATAGATAGATGTTTATGTAGGAATGATAACGCTCAAATTGTACATGTTTTTAGTAGCGTTATCCTTGCTTTTATGTGTGTTATTTGGTTATAATCATATGCTTTTGATGCTTAATCGTACAAAAGTGCGTTTGCTAGTTCATTTGTAGCCAATTACAGGAAAGTGGAGAAAAGACAAAAGAAGTAAAATACGAAGATTTCTCCAAATACGAAGAATTCCCGACAAAAGCAAGACTTGTGAAGTATATTCGAGAAGATAAAGTCATCAAGTTAGTGGTCCAAATACTCAAGAATAAAGTTCAAGAAGGAAAACGAGAAAGAAATGAAGAAAAGAAGCTTAAACGAAGACATATTGGAAGACTCATTGTTCTCCGGCTACACACCTTCACCATTTTGGCCATAACTTTGTGACATACGGACTCCGCTTGCCCCGGTTCGTGGCCACGGAAAGCTAAGAGAAAGATCTACAACTTTGGTGCTTATGATTTTCTATCAAAGTTTCTCCAACCGGTCGGTCGAGCCCCGCAACTGGATCCGGTTGGAGAATTGTCAAGAACACCAACCGATTCGGTTGGAGCCCAACCGATTCGGTTGGAGGTCCTGGTTCTGCCATTTATTCATTATTAAGACTCCAAACTTGTTCCAAACGATTCTAGGTCCTTCCTACATGTATTCTAGGTCCTTCTAAGCTCCTTGGAGGCCAAGTTCAACATTTAATACCCCTAGGCTTGGAAGTAGTATAAATAGAGGCCTTTGCAACCTCATTTCATGCACCACAACTTGAGAGAACTTCTCTCACACCTCTCCTACCACCACCACTCCTCTCTAGGTGTGAACTTCAAGCCTCCACCCTTAAGGACAAATTTCCACCTAGAGAGCAAACCACAACTTGAGAGAACACACCCACTCTCAATCTCTTCACCCCAAAGGTGTGAAATTCGATCCTCCACCCTTAAGGACGAATTTCCACCAATTACACCAAATTATCTTCCCCAAAAGACCTCAAACCTCTGCCATTTCCATAACTAGTGCTCATGTGTTGTTGAAGGCGTTTGGATTTGATTTTTCGGCTTGGTAGAACTATTGTAGTTGATTGGAGGCTTGAAGAAGTGCTATAATCCTTCATCTTTGCCTATTGTAATCATACTTTGGGTAAACCTTGTTACTTTTCTATTTAAAGATGTTTGTTATTGATATGATTGTTGAGATTTTGTGTTTGATTGAAATAACCATGATGTTTTGTTTACTTGTTTTGTTCTTATGATAATATGTTCTTATATTGCTTTTCTTGTTGGTTTGATATGTGACAATCATAACCATCAACTTGTTACTTTTCTTAGTGGTTTGATCCGTGACAATCATAACCACGACCTTGATATGTGCTTGTTCTTATATTGCTTTTCTTGTTGGTTTGATATGTGACAATCATAACCATCAACTTGTTACTTGCTTAAACAAACAAACGACACTTGTAGTGCAACCAAGTCTCTTGGGACGACCTTGATTTACCATATACTATACTACAACTTGACTAGGGTATACTTGCCCGAATGTGTTCCTAGTTAACCGGTAATTCATGTTTACAAATTTAAAACCTCGTGCGAACGCATCAAGTTTTTGGCGCCACTGCCGGGGATTTGGTTTTTGTTCTTAGGTGTTTGTTTGTTTGTTCGATTGATATATTGATCTTTTTCATGAAAGACTGTTTCTTTGCTCTTGTTTGATTGCTCTTGATGTTTGCTCATGATGTTTGCTTGAATGCTTGTCTTTTTCTTAAAATCTCTAATTTTTCAAAATTGCTCAAATGATCTTTGCATCAAAATCAAGTTTTTGATGTTGGGATTCCGTCGCATGTTTGATAAAAATGCTCATTTCAAAGTTTGCTTTCTAAGTGTGTTCAAAAGTTCTTGCAAAAAAACCACCAAAACCACCCAAACAACTCTAACCGAATCGGTTGGAATCCCAACCGAAACGGTTGGAGCTCTCGGTAAATAATTTTCAAAAGTCATTTTAGAGTCGTTAAAAAAAAATCTTAAAAATAGCTTACAACCGATAGGTCACCCCGAAACCGATCCGGTTGGAGTGTTATGTCCAAAAAAAAAAAATCCATGTGTTTCTTGTTTCGTGAGTTTTATGTTTTATATGTTATATGATCTCTTGCATGTCTTTATGTTATTTGTTTTTTGTTATTTTTATTTATATTAGTTTCGTATTAATTTTGAATAAGATTATCTTGTTTTAGATTATCTTGTTTGATTTGTGTTACGTGACTAATTGTGTTTGCTTGCATCTATGTGATTGTCATTTTTGTGTGATTGTTCTTTTATTTGTCTTAAGTGTCGTGTTATGTTTTTGGTCATCTTCTAATATGTGTGTTTATGTGTTTTATTTACTTGTGTTTATTATTGTGTTCGTAACCTTTTGTGTCCTTATTTTATTTTATCAATAAATGGTTTGAAATAAAACTTGTTAAAAATAAAAAATAAAAAAATAGAAAACTTCCTCCAACCGATCGGTCACTCCCCGTAACCGGTTCGGTTGGAAGGTTGGTAACATTTGGTTCATTCCAACCGATCGGTCACACCCCGTAACCGATTCGGCTGGACTAATCTGTTAAAAAAAATTCGGTTTTTATTTTTTGTTTTTGTGTGTTTGTGTTTAGATATCATAAGTTTAAATGTCTTTTTGTTTTTGCAAGAGTATCATTTCTACTTAATTTGGTTTTTCCATTTTAAGTTTTGTTAATTTGGTACATTGTGAATAAATAAGTACATGTGTTTTAAAAATAAAAGTGTTTTGAACTTTGTGGGTATGTTCACTAGAAACCCTCACGAGAGTATAACTCGTCTACTCGGGCCACCGAGGGGTTTAAAGGCTTGTTGCATGTGCTAAATGCAACCGTGATGCCTACGAAAGTGAGTTTTAGAATTTTACGTGTTTTGTTGTTTAGTTTATTTTTGCAGATTTAATAAGATCTTAGAGGAAGGATTGATTGGATTGTTGGTGACCTTACACTCTTAATTGGACATGTTTGGAAGAGAAATCGATTGATCTCATACGCTTATGCTAGCGTTTGCTTAGCACCTTATCATATGGAGATCGTGATGTTTAGCCCGGGAGGTTTCGTTTCTCTTAGACTTATAATATCATTTTTCCTTATCTTACATGCTTTGAAGTTTTCACAATTGCTTTATTTTGTTTATTTGTTATTTTTTTCTTTGTTTGTTTGTTTAGTAAATTATTTTAATAAATTGACTTCTTTTAATCTCTCGAAAGTAAGGCTCACCCATTGTAAACAAACTGTGTGAGAGGTATAAGGTGGGTCTCCCTGATTCCCTAAAGAAGTTGGGTTTTTAATATGCTTCGCGCTGACCTGCTTCTCCGCTTCTTTGTGCGTTTTAATGGAGCTACCGAGAACTCGTGAGACAAGAATAAGTCATGTTTGGTTATTTAAAAAAAATTAAAAAATTATAAAAGAAAAAGAAAAAAAAAACGTGTAGTAACTAGTTTATTTTTAAAATTTCCTCGTAGTAGTAATAATAACATTTTTTTTTCGTTAAGTTATTTTTCTTTTGTGTGCTTAACTTAAGTGTGGGGGAAAATATCATTGTGAAAAACGAAACTAGCTTTTAAATTCCAAATTTTTGGGCCAATTTTTAAATTTTGTGAACTTGTTTGCCCTTGTGATCTAGTTGTTTTCACGCTTATAGGATAATATATTAGAATAACTGGATCAATCCACTGGTGAAATCGGTAATTTTGAAAATTTCGAGATGTGTCCCGATTAATATTGCAATCCATTTTGGGATCGATAACATTTGCTTACACATTTTATAGCCCTTCCACTAAATTGTGAGGATTTGAGCCTGTTTCATATATAGCATACATCTTTTATGCTTGAATCTTTTGCTATGAGTGTGCCGGTGATTTTATTTATTCTAGAACTTGTACTTGTAAATCATTACCAGACCGCAGTAAGATCGCATTCGTGTGATATAAGTGTGTTCGCGTGATAAAGAGGCACCTTAGGAATAAAGCCAAATGGCCTTCCGTTTACATCTAATGATATATTAGCTAACCACATCGGTTAGTTAACCACCCATATGGACCCATTTGTTAGCGCTCATTTTTAGCGCTAGATACCCTTAGTTACACCATCCGAGCCATCCCATTCTTTTTGTTACATCTAGAAAAATACAAAAATATTTTACACTTTAAACCTTAGCCTACCCATTGTCAATGTCTAAATGGTTGGTTGCTAGTTGCTTGGTTGTTGGATTGTTTTTTATGATTATGAGTTAGCCGCACTTTGCCATTCGTGTGTGCCATTCCGACAAAGATGAAGATTGATCACCTTTATATTTTGTATTTTTGTGGTGATGCTTATACGAAGTGTGGGGGTGATGTGATGTATGTGAAAAAAAAATGAAAGAAAAAAAAATATGTGTGATGACAGGGTGCTTTACTATTATGAAGATGAAGGAAGAAGAAGTATGTTTGAGATATCTATTAGCCAATGTGCTAAGACGTGATATATATATTTGGTGATCGATATGTGAAGAGAAGCTTGTAACTATAATCATTTTCGGGTTTGTGGATTGTTCGGCAACTAGCAACATGGGTATTAGACTTGATTTTTTATTTTTCTTTTAACACCAATTTCATCAATTATCCCATGCCTTATCCATACACTTTATTCACCCTAAGCATATCGTTATAACCCGAATAAAAGCCCTCTTTAGATGTTTACGCTTGGTGCTTAGGCCACGTCGGTGGAGTTTTGTTTCTTGTACAAGCCTATGGTAATATTTAGATCATGACTGAGCAATATGAGTGTACTATTCCTTAATACTATCCATCACTAAATAAATTGAGTGTTGAGTGAATTATACTTCATTCCTTTTCGTGAGGTGCTTAGCCATGTTATCAAGCGAGAGAATCCATGGGGTATTGTCAAACATCTCGATTTTTCACCTCTAAAAGCTTAAAACGATGAATCTTATCTTGTACTTGTACTTAGTAGATTTGCATCACATTTTTCTAATCATGTTTCATGCACCATGTGGGTTTTATTTTTCTTTTCTTAGATTTGCTTGAGGGCAAGCAAAGTTTAAGTGTGGGGGAATTTGATAACGCTCAAATTGTGCATGTTTTTAGTAGCGTTATCCTTGCTTTTATGTGTGTTATTTGGTTATAATCATATGCTTTTGATGCTTAATCGTACAAAAGTGCGTTTGCTAGTTCATTTGTAGCCAATTACAGGAAAGTGGAGAAAAAGACGGAAAAAGAAGTAAAATACGAAGATTTCTCCAAATACGAAGAATTCCCGACAAAAGCAAGACTTGTGAAGTATATTCGAGAAGATAAAGTCATCAAGTTAGTGGTCCAAATACTCAAGAATAAAGTTCAAGAAGGAAAACGAGAAAGAAATGAAGAAAAGAAGCTTAAACGAAGACATATTGGAAGACTCGTTGTTCCCGACACACCTTCACCATTTTGGCCATAACTTTTGCATACGGACTCCGTTTGACCCCCGGTTCACGGCCACGGAAAGCTAAGAGAAATATCTACAACTTTGGTGCTTATGATTTCCTGTCAAAGTTGCTCCAACCGGTCGGTCGAGCCCCGCAACTGGATCCGGTTGGAGAATTGTCAAGAACACCAACCGATTCGGTTGGAGCCCAACCGATTCGGTTGGAGGTCCTGGTTCTGCCATTTATTCATTATTAAGACTCCAAACTTGTTCCAAACGATTCTAGGTCCTTCCTACATGTATTCTAGGTCCTTCTAAGCTCCTTGGAGGCCAAGTTCAACATTTAATACCCCTAGGCTTGGAAGTAGTATAAATAGAGGCCTTTGCAACCTCATTTCATGCACCACAACTTGAGAGAACTTCTCTCACACCTCTCCTACCACCACCACTCCTCTCTAGGTGTGAACTTCAAGCCTCCTCCATTAAGGACGAATTTCCACCTAGAGAGCAAACCACAACTTGAGAGAACACACCCACTCTCAATCTCTTCACCCCAAAGGTGTGAAATTTGATCCTCCACCCTTAAGGACGAATTTCCACCAATTACACCAAATTATCTTCCCCAAAAGACCTCAAACCTCTGCCATTTCCATAACTAGTGCTCATGTGTTGTTGAAGGTGTTTGTATATGATTTTCCGGCTTGGTAGAACTATTGTAGTTGATTGGAGGCTTGA
The DNA here is from genome assembly GCA_910596185.1 of Chrysanthemum makinoi. NCBI lineage: Eukaryota > Viridiplantae > Streptophyta > Magnoliopsida > Asterales > Asteraceae > Chrysanthemum > Chrysanthemum makinoi. The sequence continues at coordinate 91,585,940 of OU343218.1, read as the reverse complement.
AGGAGTGCTATAATCCTTCATCTTTGCCTATTGTAATTCATACTTTGGGTAAACCTTGTTACTTTTCTATTTAAAGATGTTTGTTATTAATATGATTGTTGAGATTTTGTGTTTGATTGAAATAACCATGATGTTTTGTTTACTTGTTTTGTTCTTATGATAATATGTTCTTATATTGCTTTTCTTGTTGGTTTGATATGTGACAATCATAACCATCAACTTGTTACTTTTCTTAGTGGTTTTATCCGTGACAATCATAACCAAGACCTTGATACGTGCTTGTTCTTATATTGCTTTTCTTGTTGGTTTGATATGTGACAATCATAACCATCAACTTGTTACTTGCTTAAACAAACAAACGACACTTGTAGTGCAACCAAGTCTCTTGGGACGACCTTGATTTACCATATACTATACTACAACTTGACTAGGGTATACTTGCCCGAATGTGTTCCTAGTTAACCGGTAATTCATGTTTACAAATTTAAAACCTCGTGCGAACGCATCAAGGAATATGTGTACTTGACAATTATGTAAAATGACAAAAAAATCCTTTGATAAAAATACGGTTGCCGAGCGCTTTTTAGTTGCCCAAAAAACAATACCTTACACATACGGGACACTTGTCACAATGTCGATGAATTGCCCAATGACAGCGGTTGCCCTCGGTCCATTTTCAAATAAAAAATAAAAGTGGTCCGGAAAGTGACTAGCCTCATAGGCGCGCGGTCTATTTGCATCATTTTACCTTTAAAATATATCATGCATGTAATAAAATCATCCTTTATAATCACAATCTGTTGGACTACCATGCAATCCAAGAGTGTTACTAATAAATCCCGAGCAGTAGAAACGTCGAATGCAAGCAGCACTAATATTTCAAAGAGCAACATTAATGAATACATGGAGCAGCAAGCAATACAAACTAGTAGTGAATGACGAGTAGCAGTTGAAAAAAAGACTGGAAATAGAAACACGAGCAGCACTAATGTACCTTGGCAGCAGAATCACGAGTCGAGCAACAATACTAATGTATAACGAACAATACTAACTTACAACGAAGCAGTACAAACTGTCATGTCGAGTAGTAGTAACTCACGTATTTTTCAATGATTCTCCTTCGTGACTAGGTATTCATCTCCTTGTCTTGGCAGTAGTTACATAGCAGTAGGAACAACTTGATGAGAGCAGTTAATAAACCATGTGTAGCGTAGCAGTAAAAAAGATCTCAAGCACCAAGTTCCTAACATGTGAATAATATTCCAAAACACAACTAATTCATGATCAATTTATAATAATCGATCAAACTCCTTCAATCTCAGCGTAACAAATATCTCTCTCAACCAGTAAAATTCGAATACCAATTTTTGTTAGTCAATAATGTCAAGCTTACTTTATCACCGACCACCTATTTTATGTTCACAATTACATGCAAAAATTCGAATAATATATAGTAATAGACACCAACCCATGTGAACTCAATTAATGGTATAAGGTTACTTACCATATAAAACATTATCAGTAACCATGAGATGATGTACTTTCAACGCAAACAATCTTTAAAACCCTAAAAATTCGACTTTTAAACCTCCCTCTGCAGCAGTTTTCAACATTGAATAACTTTTGATTGAGAGCTCAGATGGAAGATCCATCCTGTGAAAAGTTAGATGGATATACTGGGATACTCCAGAAAAAATTTCGTCCCGATCCAACGGTTAACGAAAAAGATATCGTCGTTTGAAAACTGTCCTGCAAAAACTTTTTGAATTTTTTTGATATTTGAATTTTTCTTCCTTCTTCGCCAAGAAAACCTTGTACGATCCTAGATATCACAAGCAACCTTGCTCTGATACCACCTTGTTGGAATCACTCCTAAACTATATTTCAAGTGTTAGTAATCAATATGTAATAGGTTGCTTATTTAGGCTTTTATATTTGTATTAATGGCAAGGATTATGTAGAAAGCCCATAAGCCTTGGCCCATGTCCAATAAGGAAGGAAGGGGACTTGTAGTGTTTCCCTAGTCCCTTCCCCTATAAATACCTTTGTAAACCTTCATTTGAAGGTTGGTTGTTCACTTTGCAATATCACCTACGCATAACTTTTATCAAAATCCATACGTGTGTGTTTGTTTAGAGTTCAACCGATCACTTCTTTCCCTATTTCTTACATATTGATGTTTGTGTTACATTATGGTGACCTAACAGTGGTATCAATCGCCATCTAGTTGGGTGAAACACTTTTGTTTTTGAAGTTTTATCTCATACGCGTGGGTTTTTTGAACATAAATTTTCATACGCTTAAAAGCTCTAATTTTTACGCTTAAAAACTCAAGATTCTTGTGGTTCAAGGTTTATTTAGTGTTAAAGTTTCAGTTTTTAGAAAAAATTTTCAAACTTTACGTGTGTAGATTAGATTTTGAGCTTGATTTAGTTCGTGTACTACTCTCTACGCGTAAGGGTGTTATTGGTTTTGAATCATTAAGTTTCAAAATTTATTGTTATTTTGGTGATATTGAAGCTATTTCATCATTAAAATCAGGTTTCAAAACATTTTTGAGCATAAAATCAGTTTTGGTGCATTTTTGGTACTTTCTACTCGTAACAAAACCCTAGTTTTACTCGTAAGCACAAAGTCTACGCCTAAGCAGTCTGTTACGCGTAACAATTTCATCACTTGATCTTCAGAGCTGCTGCTTTACTCAGTATTTTCTTGCTTGGATAAGTCTGAAAACACTTCGACTTTGGATATCTTTTACACTTGGATAAGTGTAAAGGATTTTTGGGCAAAACCCTAGTTTTACGCCTAAGCTTAATACTTATGCGTAGAATCTTCTTTGCCTAAGCATTTCTTACGCCTAAGCTTGTCTTACGCCTAAGGAAATATTACGCATAAGGATTCTACTACTAAGTCTTTGGTTTACGCCTAAGCTACATTTCCCTCAAGACTACGCGTAAGCTCTCTTCTACGCATAAGTTGGGTATTACGCGTAAGGTTATTTCTACGCCTAAGCTGGTTTCTACGCATAAGGTTACTTCATCAACGAACTTTAAGTTTCATTCGACTACACAGATCCATCATCAACACAAGTTTCAAGATGTCTCAACCACCATACTCTAGCTACTTTCCTCATGAGTATCCTCAACAACAACAACAGCAATTCTATCAACAATATCCTCCACCATCTCCACAACAATTGCAACAATTTCAACAACAATTTCATGACTTTCCTCAAGGACCAAATCCTCTTCCACCACAAATGGTTCCTCCAAACCCTCGTCAACAAGTACAACATTATACATACTTTCAAAATTAGTATCCCGCCAAGTATGCTATGAATGTTACAACACCAAAGGAACCCTCTTGGTTTGCAAAGATGTGTGAAGCTTTAAGTAGCCAACAATCCATTCATGAAGCTGGATCCTTTGACAGACCTCCAATGCTCACTCCCGGAAATTATGATCAATGGGTGATCAGGTTCTTTAGGTTTTGTGATCTAAATAAGCCACATGGTAAGTTTTTGTAGAAGGTCATCCTTGAAGGTCCTTTTCAAATGCCTACTCTCACTGTACCCAGAGATCCGAATGCTAATCCACCAAGAGATGATGTTACCAACGTTGTCGGTTTTTGTAGGATCGTAATATTATTGTGTTTGATGATTCAGGTGGTCTTGGATGATGGAAATACAAGTTAGCCATTTAGAGAGAGAAAGTAGAGATATGGGTGTTTCTTGCTAGAGACTTACTTTGTAAAATGTAAAATGTTAGATTGAAAGCACCACCCCTTCCATGGATGGAAGGGGTATTTATAGTTACAAAATACACGACCTCCTGACGGCCTGTGGATCAGGTATACAGTGGGTAAAGACCCGCCCTTCCTCCACGGTGATACACTAAACTAAACTACGCTACAAACTAACTAATTAACTACTAAATAACGTAAATAACTACAAGTCTACGAGCTAACATATTGCTAGACCATAATTGGGGTGACCGACACTTTAACATGGAATTTCCAATTCCTAACAATCTCCCCCTAAGGGAGGTCACCCCATGAAATACATTTTGCATCCTAGCATTCTTTATTTGTCTTTAGTTCTGAGCTCGTAGACTTCAATTCTTCAAGTTCCGTAATCTTTGTGCTTTTGTAGCGATTCTTCATAGTCCGATTATTTTGTACTTTCAGTGGAGGCCTTTAATTGATCCACATCTTTGATGATCTTCGAGCTTTCTTTGAGATCATCAGCCACAGCAAATCTCTCTGGATCATCCATAGTTGTGTTGCCTTCATGTGATGTTGTGACTTTCGGACCGACATGCTCACACTTTTGGATCATGACATCTTTTCATCAAAGTAGCGGAAGCTTTACTGACTCATGATATTTGCAGCAGCGTAGCGGAAACATAGTATAAAAAATATCAGGGCCAGGTTTTGTAGTTATGCACAAGTCATGATTTCTTCAATTAAGTGTAGATGCTGTGAGCATGCGGCTTTGGATTAACTCCTCAATTCTGATCAGCTACAACCGTCCAAATGTACCTGCAAACAACAGTTAGCAATAAAACACACGAAAGTGTCTTTGATCACTTTCGTTGAATTGAGGTACACGGCCCACGGTTCCCCGTTGATCAGTACAAGTACTTTCTGTGATCAGGTATAATTCCGAAGAATCTCCTTGACAGGGTTTCGCAGCTGTTCTAGCTGTTCTCAAACCGGAACGTCTCAAGGAAGACAACACGGAGTGAGTGAACCAGCGAATTGAGATTCACTGATTGATGAAAATTTGATTTGAAAAACAATCGCGTATTGCTTAGAAGAAAGTGTTTTGCAATACGACGAAGGTTTTATGAGAAAGATCAATTTTCAATCAAAAATACCTTTTGTATTTGAAAAGAGTACACATTCGACGTGCTAGAGAAAAGAAGAAATTTGCACATCGAACGGTTTTTCCAAAAGTATTTTTTCAATCAGAGATACTTTTTGTGTTCGAAAACATAAGTACACATTCGACGTGCTAGAGAAAAGAAGGTTTGCACATCGAACGGTTTTTCCAAAAGTATTCGTCAATTCCAATCCTGGACCAAGGTTGATTCAAGATTGAATCGCCCCATCGTTTCTATCCAGTTGTCACAAGCTTGATATTTTGCAAGATTTCACATGTCACCCACCAAGAGCTTGTTTGATGTTGGCTCTAGAAGGATTTCCATCTTCATCGTGAATATTTTCATATCACTCGGATTTTCTGGCAATACCATAAGGATAATGCGTAGGACTCTTAATATATTCTTACTTTCCACATTGTGTGAAACTGCAAGTCTTCATTAATTTAGTGTCCTAATGAGATGTTGTGGATGATCTCTTGGCTCTAGACTCAATTGTGCACATTTGGTTCCTTTGCCAGAGACTAGGGAGAGTGTCTCCTTCTTCAATATCAACAATCTCTAGGAGAAAGTCGATAGATTATGTCGGTTCCCCGTGAGAATGAAACAAGCCCTTTTAAGAGGAACTTGAGTAGCTTGGGAAGTTGTAGTGCAGTGCGTCACTGGATCCATGACGTCTTGTCTTCAATACCGGCGTTACCTTAGTAACCACCAGTAGCATATGTATTGAACCCGATTACTGCCCTAAGGTTGAATTATTGGATGGCTATTTCTTTTCACCCTTTTTCATATTCATTTCTTTTTCATTCTTCAACCCCTTCAGTGCTTACCGAGACTTCATAACTAGAACCTTGTTGGGTTTATTCCAGTACTAGCTCTGTCTCAGTCAGCACTCTTCCCATTTCTCATTTTTCTCCTTTTTTCATCATACCTAAGGACTTCTACACTATCTAGTGGATTGTCCCTGGGTAGATCCTTCCGGTTCTGGCGGATCGTGGGAACTAATACCTAACCTCACCATCCTTATAACTCCATGCATAAAGTAAAATGGTCGGTCTTTTGGTACGGTTCATTCTTCCTTGAAACCAATTGAAAAATCATTTGGAAAAACCAATCAAGGTACTTGTGATATAATATCAAAGCATTTTGTACCTTAATTGTTTTGATCATTTTAGAAATGCTCCCCCTCAACATGTGCATATGATTTTGAAATTGTTTAGCACATGGAGGCAAGAGTTCTTTGAAATAATTTCTTGATCACAATTTTCATAGAAAAAGCCATTTGATTTTCTTGGTAAATTCTCCCCCTCAATATGTGCTTTGGATATTTGAAATCATTTTATCACATAGAGGCAGGAGTTCTTTAAAGTACTTTTCACGATTGCCAATAGAAACCATTCGCTCCCCCTCAATATGTGCATCGATATACGAAAAAGTTTGGCACATATTAGAGAGAACTTGCACTTTGAATCAAAACGATCATTATTTATCAGATTTCATATTAAATCACAAATTCTCCCTCGATAAAAAATATCAAACTCTTTGAGATTTTGGATCCCAAGTGATTTAATAAGGTTTAGAAAACATGGGAGAAAATGTGCCTGATTTAAAAACTCATCTAGTTTTTGGATAAATGCTCCCCCTCAACTTGTGCATTATGTATATTGAAATCATTTGGCACATGGAGGCAGGAGTGCCTTTGAAGGACTAAAACCAATTCCATTAAAACAAATTTGAGATTTAAATCACGATCTCTCCCCCGATCAAAAATTTCAAACCAATTGCGATTTTGGATCCCGATTGATTTAAATCATTTAGAAAATTTTGGGGAAAGACGTGGCAAGATTTAATTTTTGAAATAAACTGATAAGGATCAATTTAAAACATTTTAAGAGATCTTTAAGTAAAATTAAACAATTTCACAATCATACAAGAACATAAATTTTTTTATTTTGTAAGATCTTTGAGTATTAAAGAAAATCATACCATGACATAACATTAAATCTTTAGATCACCACTTTGTTTTGTATAATCCGTACTTTTATGGAGAAATATTGTTTGAAAATAATATATTTTAAATCACTCTCCCCCTCAATCGATGACCGTAGTCGATGATTGAGTGACTTAAGTTTTGATAAAATGAAGTCTGGTGATTTTCAAAATTTAGTCCAATTTATTTTCAAAACCAATATTTTTCCATTTTTCAAAACAATATTATTTGAAAATTGTTTAAAAAATGGTATCAAATTTCCTGCACAAAGATACGTTAGGTGGATGAGAAGCTTATGTTGTTGCTGTAGGGCTTGGAAGAAAAACCGCCTGCTGATGCAGTGAGACTTCATACGTTGCATTTTAATGCCAACTGATGTCAAATTAAGCTCCGTTTCTTCATTTGCTGATGAAGAAAACCATCTACTGATGCAGTGAGACCTCTTACGTTGCATTTTTCCATGCCAACTCTCCATATAAGTCCAATTAAGCTCCGTTTCTTCATTTGTCAACCCAAGATATAGTTACCCTTTCCTTTCGGCATCCAATCATCTTCATTTGTGGGATCCGGATCGGGAACATTCTTTTAAACCATGATACCTGCATATGTTAGTGTACACACATACATATATATGGTGGTCGACATCACCCAAACAGCAATCAACTAATAAAAGTCAATTAAACATATTAATCAGATCATATAAGGCATGGGGATAATGTGTTCATCAAACTCTAATCATCTAATCCTAACAATCATATCCTGGGCACCTAGTCCTTCAATGTAGGTTAACATCATTTTCAATTAAGCATATAGGATAGTTAGATAATCTCGTTAGATGATGTAAATTTGAAAATATTCTCCCCCTCAATCAATGACTCATTTCATAAAAAGTATTAAAAGCGCTGAAGTCATTGATTGAGTTTAGCAAATTTATGAAAACAATGACACTGATTGATTTTTAAGCAACTCATTTTCCACCATTTTGTTAAAACAAACATTTTTCTGAAGAATTTTAGAAGGAAAAATATTTGAGTAGGAACAACAGTCATTCAATACTTTCCTTATTTTGTTTTAGGATAAGTGCACGAAATATTTGAAAATTGGTTTAGCGCAGTACTTTCCTTCCTTAAAGAACGGGTTGCTATCTGTAACATACTGGATTTCACAAACACACTAAACCATAACCAAGATAGGCGTATACAAGAGGTTTTAGAGAGAGAAAGAGTTAGAGGTTTGGGAACTTAGTGAGAGAAAATGAAAGTATTATTATGAGCTCCAACTCTCTACCTTGGGAGGTAGAGAGTATTTACAGTCCTTACATAAATCGCCACCTACGGGCTGTGGATCAGGCATACAGTGGGTAAAGACCCGTCCGTCCTCCACGGTGTTACACAACTAAATACTACTTAAAATTAAATAATCTACAACTACGAGCTTTCTAACGATTACATATACTTGAGGTGACCGACACTTTATTGACTGGATTTTCTAAATCCTAACAATCTCCCCCTAAGGGAGGTCAACTAAAAAATACATTGAATACAAACAGATATTACATTAAAATTGTTCTTGGATTCTTGTTAAAGTTCTTTGCTCTGAAGCTCATAGTCATTGATTCTTCATTATTGCATGTTTGGTTAATCCAAGTGGAGGTCTTTATCTGATCCACGTGATAATGAGTTTTGAGCCAGCTTTGAGATCATCAACTATCATAAATCTCTGACTCATCCTTTGTGGTGTTGGTATTATGTGATGTTGTGACTTTTGGACCGACATGCTCACATTCTGGATCATGATTTCTTCTTATCAGAGTAGCGGAAGCTTTCGTTGATTCATGATATTGGCAGCAGCGTAGCAGAAGCATGGAGTGAAAATATCAGAGTCATTGATGCACTTAATCATGATTTCTTTAGAAATGAATATGTTGTGTGAGCATGCGGCTATTGATTGATCGCTTCATTCTGATCAGCTGCAAACGTCAGGCGTACCTGCATACAACAGTTAGCAATAAAGCGCACGAAAGTGTCTTTGATCACTTTCGTTGAATTGAGGTACACGGCCCACGGCTCCCCGTTGATCAGTACAAGTACTGCCTGTGATCAGGTAGGATTCCTAATAATCTCCTTGACAGGGTTTCGCAGCTGCTCTAGCTGTTCTCAAACCGGAACGTCTCAAAGAAGACAACACGGAGTGAGTGAACCAGCGAATTGAGATTCACTAATTGATGAAAAGAGATTTGAAAAACAATCGTTTATCGCTCAATAGAAATTGTTTTTGCAATACAACGAAGGTTTTAATGGAAATGAATTATCAATCATAAACACCTTTTATTTTGAAATATGAGTACACAGTCGATGTGCTAGAGAAAAGAGGTTTTAAGTACAACGACTGGTTTTTCAAAGGCATCCGTCAATCCATAACCTGAACCAGGATTGATTCATAATTATGAATCGCTCCATTGTTTCTGTTTAGTTGTCACATGGTTGATCTATTGGATAGATCTCACATGCCACCCACCAGGAGCTTGTTTGATGTTGGCTCCAGAAGGCTTTCCATCTTCATTGTGAATATGTTTGCATATCACTCAGATGTTCTGGCAATACCACAAGGATACTGCGTAGGACTCATAAGATATAATCTCTCTTTCCACATTGTGTGAAACAGAGAGTCTACATTGAAAGTGTCCTAATGAGATTTATAGATGATCTCGTGGCTCTAGACTCAGTTGTGCATATTTGGTTACTATGCCGGAGACTAGGGAGAGGGTCTCCTTCTTCAATATCAACAATCTCTATGAGAAAGTCGATAGATAATGTCGGTTCCCCGTGAGAATGAAACAAGTCCTTTTAAGAGGAACTTGAGTGGTTTGGGAAGTTGTAGTGCAATGCGTCACTGGGTCCATGACATCTTGTATTCAATACCAGTGTTACCTTAGTAATCACCAGTAGCATATGAATTGAACCCGGTATCTGCCCTAAGGTTGAATTATTGGAGGGCTATTTATTTTCACCCTTTTCACATTCAATTCTTTTTCATTCTTCAACCCCTTCAGTGCTTACCGAGACTTCATAACTAAAACCTTGTTGGGTTTATTCCAGTACTAGCTCTGTCTCAGTCCGCACTCTTCCCATATCTCACATTTCTTCTTTTCTCATCATACCTAAGGACTTCTACACTATCTAGTGGATTGTCCCTGGGTGGATCCCTCCGGTTCTGGCGGATCATGGGAACAAATACCTAACCTTATCATCCTTATATCACCATGCATAAAGTAAATTTGGTCGGTCTATTTGGTGTTGTTCATCTGCCATTGGAACCAATCAAAAACCATTTGAAAATTAATCCAGGTACTTGTGATATATGATCAAAGCATTTAGTACCTGAATTGTTTTTGATATTTTTAGAACAAGAGCTCCCCCTCAGCATGTGCATCAAGCATCATTTTGTAATAGAGATAATTTTTATCTTTGAGGGGTTGGCTTGCATCTAAGAGTAGTTATATAAAGAATGTGGTTTTCAAAATAGTTGCTCCACCTCAATATGTGCATAGATATTTGAAGATGTTTTGCACATATTAGGAAAAGACTGCATATTGAAATAAATTGATCACGTTTCAAATCTTTGTGGTTTAAGATAGATGCTCCCCCTCAACATGTGCATGGAAAATTTGAAATCGTTTGGCACATGTGGGAAGGAGAGCTTGTACATCCTTATAAAACCATTTACCGAATTATCAGTTTAAATCCAATTCAAATCACAAATTCTCCCCCGATCACAATTATCAAATCATTTGAGATTTGTGATCTCTGTAGATTTAAATTGATTTTGAAAGCTTTTAAGGAGAATTGTGACTTGAATATGAAAACGTTTTAACTGATAAGGATCGGATTTTGAGACTTTAAACTCAATTGATTAAACATGCATGATTATCTTTTGAAAACAATTGTATGACAAATGACCTTTTGATTTAATTGAAATCATTCTCCCCCTCAATCAATGACATATGTTGTTGATTGAGTGGTAGATATTTTTGACAATCGTTAAGTCCATATGATTTTCAAAAAATAGAGTCTGAGTTATTTTACAAAGCAATTAGTTTTCATTTGATAGTAAGTAATTGTTTTAAAGAATCAGAGCATGAGATTTGAAAAACAAGATAAAGCATGGATCTGTTCTTTCTTTGAAAAACGGGTTATTTCCTGAAATGACAATAAACCATTGTTTCACTTTCTCATAAAACATTTTTTTTAAAAAAAAAAAAAAAACAAAAAAAAACAAAACTATGTACATTCGAAGAACATCTAAAGACCCGTGACATTCTTTGAATGTCAACACAAAATCCGTAGATGATATCGAATAAGAAAAAACATGACAAAATAACAATATTTTTGGAATTTTTCAAGATTTTCTAATTTTTATGGGTTTTTGAAAGTTTTATATTTTTCTCTTTGCTTTTTGTTGGTTTTATAATTTTGTATTTTGGTTTTTGAATAAATATATACAAAGATATGGATGAAGAAAGACCTTTACTCCTCTTCTTCCTCTTGAAAAAGTTTAAGTGTTTCCGGTTGAAGACTCTTTAGACCAAGTCATGGGAGGATAAACTCAAAACGTTCTCTAGGAAGAGCTTTGGTGAAGATGTCTGCTAACTTGTATTCAGTCCTCACAAAATAAAGTTCCACCACACCGTTTTCAACTTGCTCCTTGATGAAATGATGTCGAATGTCGATGTGTTTAGCTCTTGAGTGTTGAACGTTGTTGCATGAGAGAGCAATAACACTTTTATTATCACAGTACAGAGAGTTTTTGTTGAATTCAAAGCCATAGTCAAATAATTGGGATCTCATCCATAGGATTTGAGCACAACAAGATGACATGGCTATGTATTAAGCCTCTGTAGAGGAAATAGAAGTACTCATTTGTTTCTTTGAAGACTAGCTTACAAGCATATCACCCAGAAACTGAGCACCTCCAGACGTACTTCGACGTGTATCTTGACATCCTGCATGATCAACATCTGCATAGGCTGTTAGTGACATACCGGTGTCCTTCGGGTACCAAAGTCCCATATTGATGGTTCCTTGGAGATACCGAAAGACCCGTTTAACCGCTTCAAGGTGCTTTTTGGTAGGCTTAGCCCGATATCTAGAACACATGCACACAACGAACAAGAATGTCGGTCTACTGGCTGTGAAGTACATCAGGGATCCGATCATACTACGATATTTCGTTTGGTCTACCATGATCCCTGAGTGGTCCTCATCCAGTTTAGTACGTTCTATCATGGGAGTGTCAACAGGGTCACTAGAATCAAATCTAAATTTCTTTAAAATCTCATTTGCATATTTAGATTGATTTATAAAAATGCCTCCGGGACTTTGTGAAATTTGTAATCCCAAGAAAAATGACATTTGTCCCATCATTGACATTTGAAATTTGGAACCCATTTCATTTGAGAGACGATCACATTCATTGGGGTTGGTCGAGGCAAAAATAATATCATCAACATATATTTGAACGTGAATTAAATGTTTGCCTGACTTTCTGGTGAACAATGTCGGATCAATTGCTCCTTTGCTGAATCCAGTAGATAGAAGAAACTTTGATAGCGTATCATACCATGCCCTTGGAGCTTGCTTCAAACCGTAAAGAGCCTTCTTCAAACGATAGACGTGAGTAGGATGCTCTGGATTCACAAAGCCTTCAGGTTGGTTGACGTATACGACTTCTTTCAGATCTCCGTTAAGAAAAGCCGTCTTTACATCCATCTGATAGACTACCATGTTTTTACTTGCAGCATTAGCCAAAAAGATTCTGATTGCCTCAATGCGAGCAACTGGAGCAAATGATTCTTCAAAGTCAATACCCTCTTCTTGACGGTATCCTTTTGCAACCAATCGAGCCTTGTTCTTTAAAACATCACCATGCTCATCAAGTTTTATTTTGAAGATCCACTTTAGAGCAATGATCATGGCACAGTCGGGGCGGTACTAATTCCCATAAATCTAGTCGATCAAACTCATGAATTTCTTCTTGCATGGCACTGAACCAGCTGTCTTTATTCATAGCAGTTTTGACGTCTTTTGGTTCGATCTTAGAGAGTACGGAGTTGAAGAAGCACCATAAGGCATCAGTTGCAAGTTGTCGATGAGTGGATACTGAACGAGAAGGGTTTCCAATGATGTTTTCCACCGGGTGATCATGTGTCCACTTTCTAATGTGTTCATGTGGTTGTTGTTGAGGAACTGACGTAGCAGAGTCGATGTCTCCTGATGAAGATGGTTCTGATGAAGATTCAGGAGCAAATATGTTTTCAAATGGAGCATCTTCGGGAGTAGCAAAGAGATTAACTTCATCATGGGTGCCAGAAACAATTCCATGATGTACATTCAATGATTGATGATTTGTTGATGAGACAGAGTGATCAGCAGTAGGCGCTTCTTGGCTTAATGATATTGAAACAGAAGGGTTGACTTCATTGACAAGGTAGGAGCAGCCTCTGATGATGGAATTGACATATCATTAGCATTTGGCTCATAGTGTTCATCAAACATTGGATCAAACAATTTCTTTAAATCATCTTCTGATGGAGGTACATAAGGAGTTCTTTGGTGAGGGATTTGAAGCCAGAGTAGAACTGATAGGACTACTTGATGAAAGTTGAGATGTGGGTCCAAAACTGAATTGTCCTGGAGCCATTTGACCGGTCAGCTCATCGAACGTGACGTGAATTGTTTCCATAATATTTCGGGATCTCTTGTTGTAGATTCGGTAACCCTTCTTGTTTGGTGCATAACCAACAAAAACTCCAATATCTGCCTTTGCTCTTAATTTACCTAAATCTTGACCGTCATTCGTTGGATAGCACAAAGCACCAAACACACGAAGGTAGGAGATCTTTTTCTTTATGAACAAGTTCAAATGGAGTTTTTCCATGAGAGGTATGAATAAGGGAATGATTTTGGGTGTAGCAAGCAGTGGCAATGGCTTCAGCCCATAGAAACATTGGAACCTTTGAATAAATTAGCATTGTTCTTGCGGCTTCCACAAGAGTTTGATTTCGTCTTTCAACTACACCGTTCTGTTGAGGAGTTCGTGGAACACTTCTTTGATGACTGATTCCAACACATTCATAAAACTGAATTAAGTCTTTGTTAACAAATTCTGTGCCATTTTCTGTTCGAACTATTCTAACAATATTGTTGAGTCGAACTTGTAGCTGTTTGATAAGTTTGATGATGACATCTGGAGTTTCATCCTTTGTCCTCAAAAACTTTACCCAAGTAAATCGAGAGAAGTCATCAACAACGACTAAAATGTATTTCTTCCCATTTATCGTTTGTACTCTCATTGGTCCGCACAAATCCATATGAAGGGTATGAAAGACTTCCATTACTGAGTTTGTGGGTTTCGGTTTATGGGCATATTTCGTGCTTTTTCCCAATTGGCATGCTGAACAATGATGATCTTTTTCATACTTTAATCTGGGTAATCCTCTTACTAAGTCCTTTCTGGAAAGATTGTTTATGGTACCAAAGTTCAAGTGATTGAGACGACGGTGCCATAGCCATGACTTAGTTTTGGAAGCCTTTGACAGCAAGCAGATGGGTGAAGATTTCATCATATCTTCGATAGAGATGGTGTATAGGTTTGAACCACGAGTTCCTCTTAATAGTTCCACACCATCGAGTTCTCTAACGAAACAAGTATGTTTTCTAAACGCCCCTTCTAGATCAGAATCACAGAATTGACCAACAGAAAACAAGTTATGACCAAGACCTTCAACATAATATACCTTGGAGATTACACTTTTGCCAACTACATAATCACCATAACCTATAATTGCTCCAAAATGATCGTTCCCGAATCTAAATCCGATGAATTTACTCACGAAGTTCATGAGCGTGACCGGTCTCCAGTCATACGCTTGGAACGGCTGAGTCCAAGTACCACAGAACGATTTAAACGATCTGCAGTTGAACACAGATAAGAATGGATAACTGGATAATTGGGATCCCCATGCAAGAATGGGTTCCACTTGGTTAGTAACAGTGATTGGAACACCCACATCAGAAGTAGAAACAATGGAATCATTAGAAATAGATGCAGTGCTAGTGTCCATATTTGACCTATTCAAAGTATGTTCGCTTCTTAAGGGAATAGTTCTACCAGTAGGCATCCATTTTCTAGTGGGCATTGATTTAGCAACTTTAGGGCAAAGCTCATTAATCTTACGGCCAATAGGGATCCATTGATAACCTATATTACTAAATTTCCTTCCTGTGGGTTTCCACTGTTTTCTAACTTTCTTTCGCCTTTGCCTTTTAGCCTTCTTAGCCTGAATTTTAACATTAACAGTTTTATCAGGGCATTAGACAAAACATTCACACCACATTCATGATTAGTAACAGAAATCAAGCAATCATCATTACATGGTTTGCGAATAGTAGCAGAATTCGAATTAATTACAAGATACGCTTATAGCTAATTCTAGAATCAACACGATTCGTTTTATTCAACTCAAACTTAATATTCCTAGGGTGATCTTCTACTCTCTTCCAATGCACATTCTTAGTTTGCGAGGTCCTATCTTGCTTGGTATTGCTTGGAGGCTTTGACATGCTTGCTTTAATGTCACTGATTACTCCTGTAGAGGGAATTATGGGAACATTAGTTGGTTGATCTACTTTTTGCATTCCTGAACTAGACATGCAGGGATCTGAACTACTTGAAGGCGCATTAGTGTTCATTTTCTTAAAACTAGGCATAGAATGGTTTGTATGATTGGCGCTAGGCATAGAACAAGGCATCACAGCTTTACGTTTCGCACCTAAGGATTTACCTTTCGCACTAGGCATAGAACAAGGCATCACAGCTTTACCTTTCGCACCTAAGGATTTAGGACATGTTGCAATTAAACATTCTAGCAGCTCCTGAGATCGTTTGGCCTGAATGCAAGCAAACCTAATTTCTCTATCAAGAGGCTTATTTATGAAATCCTCTTCCACAATCTCACGGAGACATTCTAGACTATCCTTAAGGTGAGCACAATAGTTATGAAACACAAGTTCATTATTCCTAAGATGAGGAGGAATGTATTTAACAGTCACAATATATTTGCAGTCAGAGGATGACTTTGAAGCAACATTCTCATTAAAAACAAGTGGCAGTTTCCCTTTTTCCTGACTCCTCAGATTCTTAATTTCTTTTTGTAAAGAAGTTATTTTTTCGTTGTTTTTGTCACGAGTGACTTTCATTGAATCATATAACTCTTTAAAGTGACGTTTAACTTTTTCATTTTCTTCTAGAAAACTCTCGTTTTCCTTTTGTAAAGCATTAACCAAAGTTTGAAGATGAAAAATTTGAGAGTACTGAGAATCTAAAGGAGGAGGCATTTGGGAGCCAGTCACATTGTTCTTTTCACCCTTTAATTGAGAGATTTGGGCTTTCAACTTTCTGATCATGTTACAATGAGCTTGAATCTGTTCGTCACGTTTGTTTATCAAAAACGCATCAAACTCTGGAGCATATGAGGATGTCTTGATATTTGATGTTTTGACATTTTCTTTAAGATGTTGATATTTTAGTTGTAAATCAAAATGTTCAACTTCTAATTTAGAAAGATGTTTTACCAAATTATCGTGATCATCCTGATCAATTTTCTCATTTAGTTCTGAGTTTTTGGTTTCAAGCTCAATGACACGATCATGGGAAACTTTTAATGCAATAGATAATTCATGAAATCGAGAAGCAGTAATGGAGTGCTTAGTAACAGTATAAAACACATCTTGAGCAACACAACTCGAAATCAAATTCTCGTTTAAGATATGCAAGTTCTTCCTTTCAACTTCATTATATTTGAGTTCCTGTTCATAATCATTGAACTCAACAATCATTACATCAAATTCCTTTTTCATTTCTTTAATATCAGAATTTATCCCTTTTTGAAGACTCTCAAATTGACCTTTTAAATGTTTAAAGAAAGGCATGACCTCAGTTAAATAACATTCTTTAGTTTGCTCAAAACCCCTTTCCCCCTCAGTTATCCCTGTAGGTGTGATTCTCTTTTTACACGTTTTCTCAAAATCAACAAACAGCTGATAAACAACATATATGCTGATTAAGGTCTTGCTATTAGTGGCAATAGATCTAGGAACTAAATGCATTGGTGTATTAGGAGGATACACAGTTGCTTTAGGCAAATTCCTACACGGGGGATTCTTTTCAACAAGATTTTCAGCTTTTTTCATATCCATATCCTTTTTCCAAAACACTTGTTCAGGGGTTAATTGAATCTGAGGTTTAAACTTGTTTAAGGATATCCAATTTCCTTTTTGTAATCATGGGGTTGATCGTTATGTTATTCTCTTTACATTCAGGATCTTCTAGCTTCTTATTCATTTTCTCCCTAGATGCATCATCTAATTTTCTATCTTCCTCAGTGCACTCAACGCAACTAGGTTTCTGTCTAGGTTTAAGAATCTCATTACCTTCATAGATTACATTATGGGCAGCTCTAGCCTTTTTAACAACCTCAGGATTAGGTTCCACAACAAGGGGAATGCTATGCTTATCGCTTAAGACTCTATGCTTAGTGATCAAGTGAGCAGTTTGAATGGTATTCCCTTGTACGTACAACTATTTTTGAGCTTGTTTTTCAAAGTTTTTAGATTGGAAAAACCATTCAAAAGTTTTGATTCCTTAGTATTGAATTCTTGCTTAAGCAATTTAACATTTTCTTGAAGTTCCTGTTTTTGCTTAGCAATTTTAGAAAGCTTTTCTTGTAAGGAGTTTAACTCTTGTTTTAATACTTCTTCTCTAAAGTTACTTTTTCTAATAATTGTACGCATTTGGTCATCCATTTCCTGCTCACGGGTGGTTAACTCAAACTTAGCACGTTGTTCATAAATAGCAACTTGTTCTTTATAGGCATTTAGTTCAGAGGTAACAGAATCATCAAGGGCACACGCAGTGTATTCATAAAAAATATAGTCATCATTAACTGCGGAAGATGCATTACTTGGTACAACCTCACTTTCACTTTGCTTCACATATTGATCATATGGGACAATATTGCTATTACCCTCATCATCAATATCTGATTCATAAGTTTCAAGATTTTGTACTTTATTATGCATCTTTTGCCCATCAACATCATCATATAGTTTTAATACCTCTGAAATGATTTTGTCTTTGGATGGACCAGCTTGTTGTGGTGAAGAGACCTTTGGAGAGACCATAGGTGAGATGCTAGCCATGAAGATTGTTTGGGCAGTTGGTTCATCATCGACATCGAGTCAAATGCATCACGTCGCTACTTGAAATGCATTTTGATGATTATGACCTATCTCCGAATTGGCGTTCATCAACATCGATCATATGTCTTGGCATTGCCCTCAGAAGAAAACAACAACTCCTCTTCATCCAAAGCAGCTCCATTATCCTGAGCTTGCACAAGCAACATCTTGTCTCTGAAGTATTCTGCATTCGTGGACGTTTTTGAGATGTGCAGTTTCTAGCAATATGTCCCTCACCACCACAGTTGTAGCATTTGATCGGCTTTGCTTGTCCTTGATTCCCATTCCTTCCCCTATTCTGATTTACCACATATCCTCTACCAACTCCTCCTCTTCCTTGTTCATACTGCCTTTCTTGAACATGTTGCACCATAACCTTCCCATCTCTGACAGTTGCTTGATTGTGTGGATTGGATGCTGTTATGAGGTTATTGTTGGTGTGTGGAAGAGAGTTCATGTTTTGGCCGACCATGAGAGACAATTGATTGATGATTTTTTCCATGAATGTGTTTGGGTCTGGAGGCTTATATTCTGGATCAGGGATGAGTTTGTAATTACCATCACCCATGGGAATGACTTGAGAAGCTTTGGTAGTAATACCAACATTTGTGTAAAAGGCTGTTGAGTCATTTGAAGAACTTGTTTCTCCCTGGTTGGTTTTGAACTGTTCAAGAATCCTTTTCTCAAACATAGCATGTCTCTCATTCTGGAGAAGGAAGGCATACAGTTGCTCATAGTTGGTGTTCTTCAATCATTTGGTTAGCTTCACAGCGGTGACAAACTTGTGCCATTCGGGATTCATGTTGTTCACAAACTTTGAGTTCAGCTGAATGTTTGGCATGGTTATTTTGATGTTCCTCATGTCATTCACAAGCTTATGGAATCTCACGTAGTACTCATAGACACTCTCATCTGGTTTCATCTTGAAGTGCTCAAACTCATCATACAGTTGTGATTCTCTGTCTTCCTTGGTTAATTCAGAACCTGAGAGAAGCATCTTGACATTATCCCAAACTGCCTTGGCTTCAGTGTTGTGATTGATTAGCTTGTAGATGTCTTTTGGAAGACCCGTAGTATGATGTTTGAGGCCCCGATATCAGCATCGAATCTCTTTTCTCCTTATCACTAAGCTCATCATACATCTTTGGTCTGTCCAATCCAAAGATCATGGTTCCATCTGCAGCAGTATCAATGATGTCTCTTGTAGTCTCAATCTGATACGGTCCTTCATCAATGGATTTGAGAATGTTGACCCCATTTTCCTTTCCAAGACAAGATAAACCTGATTCGTTGAGCCCAAGAGTCATAGTCAGTTCGTCAAGCATGGGCACGAGTATCGAACCACTGCTTGAACATCCTCGCAAAGTGGAGATGATTGTAGATACGTTGGTAGACATGTTAACAGATTACACGGATTTTATAACTCTATGATTAAACCGGGAAATAGATTCTTTCACGGGATTTTACTAAATCAAGAGAAAACGGTATTACAAGCAGAAATCAACCAAGTCGCTAAGAGTTATTGAACCAAGTCGCTAAGACCAAGTCGCTAGATACAAGTCGCTAAAGCACCAAGTCGCTACACAGTCAAGTCGCTAAAGAGCAACTCGCTAAGGTCCAAGCCGCTAACACCAAGTCGCTAAGAAGTATGACATCAAGTCACTAAGCACCAAGTCGCTAGACACAGTCAAGTTGCTAAAAAACAACTCGCTAAGATCCAAGTCGCTAGTATCAAGTTGCTAACACTTTGCACTACAACTCGCTAACAATTCCTGAAGCAAGTCGCTAACCTCACCAAGTCGCTAGCCGTAGTGGAGAATCCACTAACTTGTACTATTTGTCGGCTTGTCTCAATAGACAAGTCGCTAACAGATAACACTGTAACTCACTAACTTTTACTGAAGCAAGTCGCTACGATGAATATCACACCGAGAACCAAGTCGCTAGCAAGAAAAACTTCAAAAACACACTTTTCAATCCAAAACAAGCTCAACCACAGTGATTCAGGCTTACCAAATCAAAACCCAAGCACTTACAATGATTCTAAACACAAAAGTACACCCAAAATTCAAACTTTAACACTAGAAATGATCCAAATGATGCAAAAACCACTAAACTTTTTCAAACTCAAAAACCACCTAAAACCACAAGAAATCCAAGGATATTAAAGAGAGATGATCAAACCTTGGCTCTTGATACCATTTGTAATATATTGGATTTCACAAACACACTAAACCATAACCAAGATAGGCGTATACAAGAGGTTTTAGTGAGAGAAAGAGTTAGAGGTTTGGGAGCTTAGTGAGAGAAAATGAAAGTATTATTATGAGCTCCAACTCTCTACCTTGGGAGGTAGAGAGTATTTATAGTCCTTACATAAGTCGCCACCTACGGCTGTGGATCAGGCATACAGTGGGTAAAGACCCGTCCGTCCTCCACGGTGTTACACAACTAAATACTACTTAACATTAAATAATCTACGACTACGAGCTTTCTAACGATTACATATACTTGAGGTGACCGACACTTTAATGACTGGATTTTCTAAATCCTAACACTATCGGAAATAATAGCAAGCCATTTTTTAAGCACGGGTTACGTTCTGAAATAACTGCAAGCCATTTTTTTGAAGCGCGGGTTACAGTCTGAAACAACTGTAAGCCATTTTTTTAGACATGTTTTGGAAAAAGAATATTTACACCTCCTGCTCGAACTTCATCTATGGTCCCGTGCCATTATTGAATGACATTTCTAAGACCGCAGATGTTATCGATACCAGAAGACATGTCTTTAGAAAACATATTTTTGGTATTTTTAAATTTTCTCTCATTTTTATGGGTTTTTGTTGGTTTTATATTTTTCTATTTTCTTTTTGTTGGTTTTATATTTTTGTATTTTGTTTTTTATAAATATATACAAAGATAGAGTAGATGATATAGTTTAAGAAGATGATGATACGAAAATCGTAGAGATAAGGATATCGAGCAAAGACGTCGTAGAAGATAGAGTTCGTCATCTCTTAAACATCCACCACCAAAGCTTCCAAGGGCTCTTGAATAGAAAGTAATTGAACCATCTGAAAGTGAGACTTTGGCAGCTTCCCCCCAAATCGAAAATCCTTTAGCCGAGCAGAGTCAAAGCTCTATTTCAAGCTTCCATTAGCTAGGTGCACCAAGAAGCACACCATTATCATTGATCCTGCTGCTCCTTTTAAGAATAATCACCGTGATTCTTCGTTCGAGGCTATATCATCCAAATAGAACAACAGCAACGTATCATCCCACATTTAAATAATCTTCTCAAATTTCCTTTCAACTGAAGTCTGAAGCAATCCATTCCAAAAGGTGTCAAGAAACAACTTCCCCCAAGTAGTTGAATTGATGCAGTCAATCTCTTAGAGTAGAGCTCACGAACCCGAATACACATATACCCAAAGACAGAGAAACTTATACCATCGAAGTAGCAGATTAAGTCCAATAGCCAAAGAATAACCCCGATGTATACTTTCTCTCCCCCTGAAGAAAGTGTATGAAGCTCAAGAACCCGAAGTACCCGAATGCCCAAAGAGAGAATAACCGATAACATTGAAGAAGCAGGCCGAATCACTGATTATCTCTGCGGATGTCCACTCCGGAATAAGTGATTATATCTTTGAATCACTGATTAAGCCCTCAAGTAAAACAGTTGAGCATCCCCAATGTACACAATTTCTCCCGATGATTGTGATAACATCAAAATCATCACACATTATGTACCTTTGTCATCAAACTAAAAGGGGAGATTTCTGTTAATACAAATAAACCGTAAAAACGTTTATTAATATTTTGCGATCTCTTTGTGTTTTGTTTATAACAAATATAATGTTATCTTAAGTATAATTATAAGGATACATGTTATTTTTGTAAAGCATTTACATATAGCCATTTAAATACAAAAATGTAATAATTAAGCATTTGTTGTAATAGTTTATTAGGATGGGTAAAACCATAACCCATGGATCATAACCCATACCCCAGTTGGCTAGATACAATGTATACTTAGATACATTGAATCTAAAGAAAACCCATGGACCAACCCATAACCCATGACCCATAACCAAAAACCCATGGGCAAAGAGGAGCGTACCACGGATCCCTAGGATTACACTAGACGGATCCCAAGTGGGAGGGATCCGTGGGATCCGTGGAACAGAGGAGAAATTTGCCTATAAATAGAGAGCCATTTCTTCATTCTAACTCACCCCTCTTCTTACTAAATCTCTCAAACACTCTCATTCTCTTCTAACATATAGATCACTTGATCTAGAGAGTTGTTCTTCTTTCTTTCTATTGTGATCCTCATATAGGTCATTCTTTAAGGCGAGATCACGAGCATTCTACAAGTCATCCAAGCAAGGGGTCCTTGATTAATTTGTCACTCCGCAAGATTTCTGTAGCCAAAATCTTGTATTTGATATTTTACATATTTGTTGTGTAATAGTCGTGTTGGTTTCGTCCACCGTGCTACGGACTCGGTATCTAGCTTTGTACCGAAAAAAGTGTAAGCAACGTTGTGAAGGCTTCTCCGCCAAGTGAAGGAGTTTGTTGACATAGTGCTTGAACTCTTGAGTAGGTGACTCGGGGAGTGGAGTAGGGCAAGGAAGGTGTCCTTGTAGCCGAACCACTATAAATCGGTTGTGTCGTTTCTATCCCTTAACTTTACTTTACTTGCTTGCTTTATCATTAGATCTATACTTTCTCTACATCCACAAGATCTCACATATTAACGAATCTAAAGTTTTTGAAAACTAAATTAAAATCGGCAAAACTATTCAACCCCCCTTCTAGTTTTCCACAATTGGCATCAAGAGCTAAGTTTATAAAAGTTTTAAAGTAAAATTGTATTTTAAAAACTTTTCGATCACTATGGGTTTTGAAAATTATAAGGAAGGGCAATCTATGCAACCACCACCACTACTTGAAACTAATGGTTTTAATAAAAAATAGATTCGAAACATATTTGAAATCTAAAGATATTGATCTTTGGTACATTATTATTGAAAGAGATTTTGAGGCTACCTCAAATGATGATAAAGGAAATTTTGTTAACATACCTCATGATAAACTAAACGATGAAATGAAGAAAAAGCTTTCTAAAAATAGTGAAGCTAAAATGGTTTTGTATAATGCTTTACCTAAAAAGGAATTCGAAAGAATTTCTATGCTTAAAACCTCTAAAGAAATTTGGAATTCTTTAGTTGTAACTCATCAAGGCAACCAACAAGTTAAAAATAATAAAATTGATTTATTTGTTCAACAATATGAACAATTTTCAATATCGGATGAGGAAACTATAGATCATTCATTTGCTAACTTTAATACTATTATTACATCTTTACAAGCACTTGATGAATCTTTTTCCAGCCGTAACCATGTTAGGAGATATCTAAGGGCACTTCCATCGAAGTGGAGATCCAAGGTGACGACGATCGAAGAGTCAAAAGATTTGACAATCCTCACCCTCGATGAACTCATAGGCAACCTAAAAGTCTACGAGCTTGTCCTTGCTAAAGACTCAGAAGCCTCAAAGGTGAAAGAAAACACAAATCTGCCCTTAAAGCCAAAAAGGCTTTGCGATGAAGAAGAACTCATAGTGACGACGAGGAGTATATGGCGTAAGGGACTTTAAAAGTTCTTTAGATCAAACAACCGTATGACGATAAGAAAGAAAAGCAAAGAGGACGAAGCCAAAAGATGATCTACTTGCTTTATGTACCCAAACCACTTTATTAGTAAGTGTCCCAAACGGGATGATCAAATTTGGCGACGAGGACTTTTCTCATGGCAAATGATGAGGTATGTCACGAATACTATAGTAGCTCATCACTTGATGACGACTCATTGCATAATGAATATGACAAACTATGCAATATTAGCTTAAAACTAGTTAAGAAAGAGTCAAAACCAACATTTAGATAAAGAAGTCATAGAATTAAAAGCAAAACTAAAACGTCTAGAAAAGGGTAAAATAGCAAGTGGTGAATGTGAACTTCTAACTTCAAACACTAGTTGATCATCTAGATTCTAAAAGTGCTAGAATGAGTACGAACACTTTAGATACGATATTAGATGGTGTTAAAACTGGCAACAACCAAAAAGGTTTAGGTGTTCAACAACTTGATCCATCAACTAGTGAAAGTAAAGAAACAAAATTTGTTAAGGCACTAGAAAACCGCCACTTGGCGGATCCCACGGATCCCTTGGGGAATAGTGTAATGTGGATCACTGTAGCAAACAAGTAGCAATAACGTAGCTCCTTCATCTAGAACTGAGTTTGTTATAGTTAATAGGAAGAAACCAACTCATGTCACCACTAGACAACCACCTCCAAAATATAATCCTACTTTTGAAAGAAACAAAGCTCCATCTTTTTCAAAACCTAATCCATCTAGGAGACCTAATAACGTTTATCCAAGAAGTAACCATCAAATGGGATGGAACCCAAATATGCAAACCTTTTCAAAACTTTTGCTCCATGGAATGCATACTCATCTTATCCATACATGTCTAACATGAATGGAATGTTTAACACTAATGGACCCATGAACAAATGGGGACCAAACTTTTGAGTTTATTATTGTCTTAGGTGTGCTTAAAGGTCACCTAGACCCGATGAATGGGTCAAGGATAGCACGAGGCACATGACCGCAATTCTATTCTCCACATATGAATCCATAAATGGAGGTAATGTGGTGTTTGGAAATAGCAAAGTAGAATCATCGGTAAAGGTACGATTTCTAGATGTGTAAGAAAACCTAAACTTTAACCTCTTAAGTATAGAAACTATGTGATAAAAAGTGCAATGTACCCAAAACCGGTAGTAAGATATTATGGCATAACCATAGGAAGAGGAATTAGGAAACATGGAGTCTATGTCATTAAAATCGTAATGAACCTAAAGACAAACTATGTCACCTCTATGATGATACTTGACCTTATGGCATTGACACGCCAACATGCGAATTTTTCAATCGCTATCATCCAAAGATCTAGTAAGAGATCTACCTAAGTTAAAATATGAACATCACTTTTGTGATGCTTGTAATGTAGGAAAACAAGCTCATTCTAGTCATAAAGCTAAAAACATCTAGAATTACTACATATGGATTTATTTGGTCCATCCGCTATCCAAAGTTGTGGAGGCAACTACTATACTTTGGTCATAGTGGATGACTATTCTAGGTATACATGGACAAAATTATTAAAGAACAAAACGGAAACCTTTAATTATTTTGAAATATTAAGCAAAAAGATCCAAAGACAACTAGGAAGTCCCATAGTGTCTATTAGGACGGATCATGGTAGGGAATTCGATAATGAAGTGCAATTAATGGTATTACTCACAACTTCAAAAATCGAATGGGGTAGTAGAAAGAAAGAATAGAACCCTACAAGAAATGATGTCGAACCATCGCTTAATGAGCAATCCATAGTTTTGGTGCAATGCAACTTCAACGTGAGTCTTAATTAGACCAATCTTAAGAAAAACATATGAGTTACAGGCAAAAAGCCTACGTTAAATCACTTTAGAGTCTTTGGTAGTAAATGTTTTATTCTAAACACTAAAGATTACCTTACAAAATTTGATCCTAAATCGAAATCTTTCTAGGTTACTCGCCAAATAGCAAAGCTTACGGAAACAATGAAGGTAGAAGAGTCATTAAATATAAAATTTGATGAGTCATCTCCACCTCTTGTCGATGATTATAGAAAGTGAAGCTATAGTAATAAAGAAAAAGATAAATGAAGAAGATCTAAGTGATGAAATATTAAACATTAAAGAGTCCAAAGATCACCCCGTAGATAAAGTCATAGGAAAACTGAACGAACGAACATTAAGGTCTCAAGTTCAAAACCAAAGTAGCTTTTTTTGTTTCGTTTCAACCTTAGAACCTAAGAATACACAAGAAGGCATGAACTGTTTCTAATGATGTTTGGACATACGTCATAATCCAAATGGGTTTATAATAACAAATTAGATGCAAACGGAGTAGTGTCTAGGAACAAGGCTAGACTCAAACTCTTTGATGAGACCTTGGCTAGATTAGAGTCAAAAATACTTCTTGCGTATGCTTGTGCTAATAATTTATCAAATGGATGACAAAAGCGCTTTTCTAAATGGTTTCATTAATGAAGAAGTATATGTAGCTCAACCTCCGGCTATCATTCCCAAACATGATAAATTAAAGAAAGCCCTTTACGGTCTTAAACAAGTTTGGTGATAGACTCAAGTCATTTCTAATTAAACACAACTATACCATGAGTTGGAAAAGAGAGTCACATATAATCATAGTACAAATATATGAGATGATATTATATTCGACCACTCAAGACATGTGTGATGAAAAATCATATGACGAGTTCGAGACTTAGTTTCTTTCTTGGTCTACAAATCAAAAAAGTAGAAGATGGTATCTTCTTCAATCAATCTAAATACATAAAGGAGATGTTAAAGAAATTCACATTATCCAATGTCAACACCAAACTCACAAAAGATGAAGACGGCGAATGTAGATCTAAATATCGTGGCATGACTTCACCTCGTCCATTGAATCTCTAATTACTATATACTCTTCATCCAACCAACCATCAAGTATAAGACGTACATCACCTCTTGAAAATCCACAATTGAATGTGACACTGAGCACTACAACGTAACTCCTTAAAGTGATAGTTATTTTTTGGTGGTAAGAGCCCAATTCCCCCAAGTGGTAAAAGAAAAGGTAAAAGTCACCCAACAATAACTAGATTTCCAAGTCTTCGTTTTTGATAATAAGCTCGAACAAGGATCATGAAGAATCTTCATCCAACCATCCCCGATATCTTCAGATACTAAGTACACTCGCCCATGATATTTCACTTCAACATCAAATAAATTATAGTGAATTAACCCCGTTGTCACATCTTCTGGTTAAAAGCTCAAATCTAGCCTCCTTTTACGTTTTAAGTGAGCTATGATAATGGTTTTCAACCCGACCATGGTTAAGAGCCCATATCCCCGTAAAACCAAGTAATAACCATACTGCCATGACGAATATCCAAACATACATCCAATTCATGAAGTACACCCATTTATCCCTTCTTCGAAGCAGAAATCGTAGCACCAGCATCAGATAAGATCCAGAAATACACTTTCCTCTCTCCAGGATGATTCCATCGTCACGAGATTTTACAATTCTATGGTCTTGTGACAACTCGTAATTTTAGGTCATTTTACAAACTTTAAAAGTTTCACTATTTCATCATTTTTCGTAAACTAGGTTTACGAGTATCAAATTCGCGTAACTTTAATGGTTTAGCTGCGAATTCATGAACATTTCATCAAGGACATTTCATATAGACTAGATTTAGTCTACATATCATTGGTAATAACATCATTTCATATCGGTTCATGCATGGATTTGCATTTTTTCATGAAACGTTTATTTTCCTATTAAATAAACGCTATCGCGTAAACATTTATTTTGAACATTTGATCCGACACTTCCAAAAATATTCCTAATATATTTTTATACTCATTTTAAGACTATAAAATTATATTATTAATTTACCCGATGTTTTCAATTTATTTCGTATATAAATTGTTATGTTTATATAATTACGACGGTTTTCGTAAATTCAACCCGATAAATATTTATTCACTCAATTCTTGCAAGAAATGTATTTTTATAATTTTTATGACTTCAATACATTTTATTTTGTTCCGTTAAAATTTATTTTTAGCTAACGCTACCCTAAAAGTTTAAATATGTACACAAGTTATTAATTATCCTTAATTAACTACACATTTACTTTACATTACTACACTTAATTGTTACTAAATGCATCTACTCACTTTTTTTTTTATAAATGTCGACCAAACAAGGGTGAGTCATTTGGTTTGCTAAAATATCTCTACTCAAATATAATGTATTATACTCTCAACATGTACACATACACATAATAATATCAAGGTGAAAATCACACACTCTCCTTCCTCTCTTCCTCTCAAAACCGGCAACCACAAGGACCAAGAGAAGGATCATCATAAAATTTTAAAGACAAGTTTTTAACACTCTAGTATCACTCTTGATTTAGGTTTTGCAATAAAAACCTTGGGTGATTAGGAAAAATCCATTGTTCTCATAACCTCATCAAGTTAACTAGTAAGCATCCATATTCATGATCATATTTCATATTCATTGTTATATTCATTTCATCATATTTGAGAAAACATGCAAGTCTCATGGATGTTTATACCACTTTTATATGTTTTTAAGAGTTATATATATTTATGTCATCCTATAATTACTCCTTGTTATATATCACTCTTGGTGATGTCTAGGAACCTATGACACCCTAAGAAGGTGTATGGTAGGATTTGAATAGCTTCGGAGTTGTTTTGAATTGGTTAGAATAGGTTTGGCTCGAGAAAAACTCATTTCGACAAGTTTACATAAGGGTCTGTCCATATTTTGAAAATCTGGAAATCTCGACAGTAGATAAAAATTTTTGGCCTAGATTTTTAGAAAATACACTTTAAAACGAAAACGTGGCCGCTTGAATGGGTTAAAACGGAGTTATAACGAAGAAGTTATGCTATTTTCAAGTTTGACGACGAAAAATGTTTGGTTCAGAAAATTCAGCATGTAATCTCGACTTTTTACGAGTAAAAAATGAGTCTTAAGCGTTGTAAAATGTGTCGACTTATAAAAAATATATTAGTATATATTATTACGATTCCGAGGACATATAAAACGTTGAAAACGGACTTGTAACGATTAAATTATACACGTTTACACAAAGTTTCCGTAACTTTATTATATAAGAAAAACTAATAGATTTCTATTAGACAAATATTACGGCTACAAAGGACCATGTTGAAGGTCGTTTTTAACATTGATATATAACTTTTTATAACGTGATGTCTTCTAGTAAAAGTAAGTTCGCCAAGCATATTTTCTAAAATGTCAAACCATTTGACAAGCGGAGTTGTAACGAATAAAATACGGTCACTTAAACTTTGCCGAAAACCATCCTTAAACAATATTTTGGATACAAGTACCATACTTTACCTATACTTTTCTCCATGATCGAGACCTATAGGATGAAAACTTAAACACTAAAACTTTGAGATAATGATACAAGCTTCCCAAAACCGTTGAGTTCGTTTCCTAACATTCGACGTGCATCATTTTACGAATAGCTTTTTGAGGCCATTTTAGTCACTTTCATGAAAATTTCAACGACATTATTTTACGACGAAAAGTTATAATTTCACAATAAATCATTAAATGATTATCGTAAGATATCATTTCAACGTAAATACTTGTAAAGTATTTTATAACATGACGAGATGTCATAAACATATAATTTCGATGATAAATTCTATTTTCAAAAGCGTACAAGTGGTATAGATTTCATATGAGTTTGCATGCACGACATTGTTTCATGACTTATCATAGAGCATATCATTCATAATAGGTCACGGTCGAGGTTGCCTCATTTCAGATTGCCATTACATCATCATAATCATTGCAATGGTGAGTTTTCATAGCCCCGAATTATTCAAGTTTTACTTTATTTCAAACCCACGGGGGAGAATACATTGTACATCATTTTTTATTACGATACCAAGTATATCAAATTCATTACATTGCTTAAGTTACCTCATGCCAATTGAATGTCCCCATTATATAACATGAACCGTTAATTTCATAGAAGCGAGGGTGAGTGGATAGATCTATCGAGGGTGACTCCTCCATCCGGGTTGGTGGATTCCAACTGGTTAAAAGGATGCATTTCATTTAATATCATTATTTGAGTTGTTTGGCAAACACTATGTTGGGGCGAACATCATGATCAGTCTAGCTTCGGTGTAATGGGCTTATAGTAATTGTATCATTTTGTGACATCATTGTCATACAAACTTATACTTGTGGCAGTCGTATTATGCATATACATAAACTCTATGAACTCACTCAACCTTTGTGTTGACACTTTTAGCAATGTATTTTCAAGTAACTAAGGCAATCACTTCATGGCATGCATGTGGACATATCATTGAGTCGCGGTGACGACGCGTCTCACATGGGATTTATACACTTTAAAAACATCGTTTGACTTGTACCAAACTTATTTTCCGCACATAGTAACTTTCATTTGGGACCTATCTTTGTAACTCTGAATGTTTTTATTAAATCAAGCGATGTATTTTCCAAACGACACTTTAGGTCGTTCAATATAACTGTGTTTGTGATGCTATGACAGTCAATCCCAGGAATTCCATTCCGCTGCAAAACAGGTAATTTGGGGGTGTGACAGGTCTAAACCGAGAAATAGTTTCTTTCGCAGGATTTCACAAGACCAAGAATAAACCGTAAGATAGATCCGGAAATGCACTTTACTATTACCAGGATGTTTCCATTGTCACGGGATTTTACATGTCTATGATTTAAACCGAGAAATAGATTCTTTCGCGGGATTTTACAAAATCAAGACAAAACCGTAAACAATGTCAACTTGAATGTGTTATGACAACTTTGGTTTCAGTGAATATCTGTTTTAGGGAACATGCAGCGGTTCATCAACGGTTCATTATCCAACATCATCAACATCATCAACCATCCAATAAATACTTTGGTAAACACATCATCCACATATTCTGTCGGCTGTTGCTGTGACCACTTGGTGAAGTAAACCCGATATACCAAACTTGATCATGAAGTAGAATTCCCCAGATTTGTTACTTAAACTTGTACAAATCCTCGTGAAGAAGAAACGGTGTACCCAATGTACAAAACCTCTTGACGTATCCTCAACTACGTGAGACACCGAAGTGATAGTTACGTTGTGGTTTAAGTGAGAAAGAATCACAAAAGTAACTAAATAGCCAAGTCTTTATCACACTCTATAAATGCCCAAACAAGTCATCTTCGCGGAAGGGTAGAAAGAAAGAAGACGAAATAAGTAAAAGTGCCCGGAAAACCACACTTCAAATTCAAATAAGAAATATCGTACAAACAACCCCGGTAGTCAACCTTGTTCCAATAACAATTTAAATCGTGACGTATAATTTCCCGATAAAATGTATAGACCAAAGAATTAAACCTCATACCACAACAATTCTCATCATTATACCAATTCTCATAATAAAAACTCATTATCGCAAATCACATCATCAAATCACATAGTTGAAAATACAATTCTCAGCCCACAAATTATCATGAGACATAAATTCAAGTTCACGAGCATGAAACAATATCCAACGAAATATAACACATATCACCACATAAAAGCTATCATATTCAATATAGCACAAAACGACTAGGTCTATATAAAAAAAATCAAGCCCAACTTCCACTTATCTTGAACCCATTCCATTCGATAAATCCCATGAGACCCGATTCAACATCCATAAAGCCCAGTCCAATTCAAATCTTATATTGACAATCCAATACTCTCGCGGCTCATATTACCACATATACACATGATATATAAAAAAATTCGTTCCATAATATGATGAATATTTAGCACTAATAACCACTTAAAAGTAATCTCAAACTATCATACTTAAAAGATATATGATGAGGGTACATGGCATGATCAAATGCAAATAAAACACGGGCCAGCACTCACGATCCATCATAGTTAAAAATTCAAGGCCTATCATAGTTAATAATACAAGTGGTATTAGGCTAATCCACACATGCCCAATGTCAGCCCACATGAATTAATCCTCTAAATGACCTAATTTTTCGGGGTATAAAACAGCACTTAACCACATCAAACCCTAAAATCCCTCACACCTTAGCCCTAATTTCTCTCTCAATCCGCCCCCATCACACCTCGTTTCACATTCACACAGAACTGATCTCACCACATAACACGCCCCATCTTCATAAAATCCTCCTCAATTTGTTACAAACAAAACCAAATCAGAATATTCACCTAAAATCAGCCTCAAATATATCAACAATTACCAAAAGACAAAAACCAAACCCTAATAAATCTACCTATACGATTACAGTCAGCCCCCAACATATAATACCATTAATCAAGATGCTTTGATGAGTGCTTATTCACTCATCATTTTTGGTCAAAACTAAGCTGCAAAACATTTAAAAACACTCCAAAATGCATCAAAATACTGAAAAGATCTCAAAATTGTGTTTTATATGTTTCAGATGCAAAATGTTTAAAATCAGATGAAAAACGAACAAAGTTTGCATAATTGGCGTTTCAGGTCCCCGTCTTTCAAAAATTGACAAATAGTCCCCGAGCACGTAATTTAAAAGTCACCAAAGGTCCTTTTGAAATCATAAGTTGTCATAATTAGTCCTTTGGTGATAAATTTCAAAAGTTTGAGAAATTACCGTTGTGATCCCTGGATTTTTAAAATTGTCAAGTTTAGTCCTTAGGTTTCACAAATTGGCAAATTCAGTCCCTGCACTTTTGGTGATTGACAAAGTCAGCCCTTGGATAATACTTCACAAATTACAGCTTTGGTCCCTGGATTCGATTGTACATGTTTAACCCCTTAACTACTAAATGGATCCTAAGTTTATACCAAATCCACTACTTAGGCCCAAATAAACACAACTCAACCCAACTCCACACCCGGTCAATGAAATAACAAACCCACCCCTGCTTTCTTCTTCACCTCAATTCCCGCCCAAACCAAATCCCCAGAACCCTAGATTCCCCAATCCTCTTTCTCTTCAACCCAAACACTCCACCTCCATTGCCCCTTTTACCCAGCTTCACCTTTACCCAAACCCACCTTAATCTCCTTTAACCGGATACACCCAAATCCCAAACCCACTCACATATTCCACCCCCTCATTCCAATTGCCAAGTTGGCAATCCACGTTCAAAAAGACCAAACCAATGGCTCTGATTATATCTGTTTGGTACCTACCAATTGGATGGTTTGGATTGACTTCAAAACAAGCACAAGGGTGAGCTTTTGGTCTCTCTCACTCGAAGAAACACAAAGACCTGAAGACATTGAAGACCCTAGTAGAGTAGTATAAATAGGAAACTTTGTAGCCATTCATTGGCACCCCTAGTTTTAGTTTTAAAAAGTTTAGTTTTATTGTTTTCTCTACTGTAATGAATTTCTTCAAATCAATGAAAAGTTTCTTTTAGTTTCATGTTTCTTTGTGTTATGTTAAAATAGTGCTAATCTCATTTGAAAGTTATCTGATTTTAAGTTTAAAGATAGGGTGATATAATCTTCCAAAACAAATTAAGGGGTGTTTGTTTATGTGTTTTAACTGGTCAAAAATCCATTTTGACCCAGTTTGACCACTTGAGTCAAACTCATGTGTAGCCTAACAAGTCAGTTTGATAAGTGTTGATTTTGTTTTGAGAAAATCTTTGTGAGAATCTAGTGAAAAGAAAAACAAAAATCTCTTTTTTGAACATAACAGCATAGCCATTCTTGTTCAAGTCCATTTTTAGCTTAACTCAAGTCCTAAGTTGTCAAAGTTAATGTTTCTTAAGTCCCGCATTCCTAACTCAGTATTTGTCAAACTTATTGCACTTGGATCACTCATGGTATGGTTAAAACAGAAGTCCAAGTTTGTCCCAAGTTTAGTTTTTTTTGTGTTCTGCATCAGTGGCATACTGGCCAAACCAAGCTGTTATCAGCTTATTTTTTTAGCTGTAACTAACTTTTTCTTGACCACTAAATTGCTTTTCTTAAATCTCTATTAGCTTAACTATGTTTTTGCAGTGTGTACTGTCCTGGGAACTCACTCTTCAGTTTGGAATAAAGCTCTAAACAGACCCCCTTAGCTGTTTTGCTGCCTGCAACTTCAGTAACCAACAGGTCACTTTTGCCCTTCTGTCTTTAGCCTACCCATTAGCTTATTTTAGGTGCCTTAGTTTTTTATAAGTCCCTTAGGTTAGCTTAGCTTACCATTAATCCATTAGTACTTATTTAATGCTTTTAGCCTAGCTTATTTGTCAATATAGCCTTAGGATATCACCTAGCTTAAAGCCTTGAGCCAACTGCTTATCCTTGAAAGTCTAGCTTTAGTTAAGTCTTCTTGGCTTATTCTTAGCTCCACTGCTTGTTCTCATAGCTTAGTTGTTTTTAGACTATAAATCTCATCTCACCCCTACTGCTTTTTGATCCAAAATTTGCTTAATTTGTGTTCACAGTGGCTAAAGGAGTGTTTGTTTTTTTTACTTTTAAAGGGGTATTTGAATTGCTTTTGTCCATTCTGTTGGAGATAAGCAGTCTTGATACTGCTTATTTCAAAAGTTTGGATAAAAGTTTGTTACAAAAGTTTCATAGTTTAATCTCATTGTCAAAATTTACAAGGATGTGTGTGGTTTGAAATCTGTCAAAAAGAAAAAGAAGAGAGAGTTGTTTGTTTGGTACTGTTTGAATAAGCTGATGAAAACAGCTTTTTGACAAGTTTTTAGAAGATAAGTTTTTGCAAAAGTTGCTTATTTGGTTTGTAGCTTTAATGTTCAAAAGAAAAAGTTGAAAAAAAAAAATGTTTGCAAAAAAACTGACGTGGGTGGGACTTGAACCCACGCCACTCAGCTCACAACCAACACTCTTACCAGCGCCCTTGGGACTTGTCTCATTCAAACTTTGCATCATTTAATACATAAGGTACTTGGGCAGTTTGGCTTATAAGCTATTCTTGGCTTATTTCGTGCTTATTTTCCAAAGCAACGACCACTTTTTTCATTTTTCCTATAATCAGTGTAGAGCTAAGTAGTTTTCTGTAATTTTTCTTAAGTAGTTTAGTATTTTTAATCAATTAATTAGTGTTTAATGGTTTTTAATTCATAGAAATTAATTTAAAAG
The DNA here is from genome assembly GCA_910596185.1 of Chrysanthemum makinoi. Lineage (NCBI taxonomy): Eukaryota > Viridiplantae > Streptophyta > Magnoliopsida > Asterales > Asteraceae > Chrysanthemum > Chrysanthemum makinoi. The sequence continues at coordinate 91,550,925 of OU343218.1, read as the reverse complement.
TCGAAAAAATATTCCGCTTTTTCCTAAAATCATTTTTAGTCGAATAGATCGTAGGAAAATTGGTTTCACACCCGTAGCCCTTAAATTGCAAAACTTTTACGTTTATGGCTCGGGTTGTTTTACCGTTTTTACGTTTTTGCGTTTTAGCACCCTAGGACTTAGTGTAACTTCGTTTTATCATTCCTTAGGTTTAGTGATAGTTTATTTTTAGTTATTTAGGGTTCCCTTGCCTTAATTACCTTCCCGTTCATTAAATTGTAGAATTCGTAATCAAATCCAAATCATTAAAAACCAATTCAAGTTCAAATCACGAAACTCAACGAATCCTTCCATTCACACCTCGTTGGGACACGACCCGGGGAAATCACTTCCCGGTATCACTTTTATCACACCCGTGAGGTTTGGCACGTTGACCTTTTTCCTAAAGGGTTAATTTGTCGAATTTTACGGTTATTTTGATATACGTTGATATTTGTGTTTTCACACACTCACTTCACAACGAACCAAATTTTGGCGCCGCTGCCGGGGAGGTGTGTTGCGACAATATCGTGAAGATTTTGCGATTTGTGACTTGAAGAACCTTCCTCGTGAAGTTACCGTTTTTCATAAAATCCGAAAAAACCAAAAATATTCTTCTCATTCCTCTTATTCGTTGATTCTATTTCTCTTACCCTCTTTTGACGTTTAATTCTATCCTTCTTATCCTCTCGATCACTCAATTCTATCTCTTTAACCCTCTATATGTTTAATTCTTATGTCGACAATCATCAACATCATGGTCACAAGTGTGTGTGTGCGCGGTGTGGAAGGCCTAGTTCAAGCGAATTTTGCAATTTGTGCGAATTATCCATCAAAAAGTCTTTTCAAAGTTATTTCGACCACCCGCCACAACCCGAACCCGTTCAAACGTCGGAGTTACCTCAAGCACCTACCGAGGGTTACGAGGACGATTTCTTTGAATTTAGAGCCCGTAATCTAATTGAAAAAATTCAGGCCAATGAAAAAAGGTCGAGAATTAGAATTGATTACGATGAACCCGTTCAAACACCGGAGACCATAACGGAAGTGGTGGAACTTGCTAGCTCTAAGAGCACACCACTTGTCCCAACTCCGGAATCTTCAGAACGTTTTACCGACGATTTCTTTAGGGCCAGAAATGACATGATTCAAAGCTTCTTAATTGAACTTCGTCATGATTCAACTTCGGGAAATACCGCTTTTCCTTCCTTATGTGATGTTGTTGAACCCTCGATTCCTATTCCCGAGCCCGAAATATCTTCGTTTGATCAAAGTTATTGTTACGGTTGTGGAGACTTGTTACCACAAGGTTTTCGTTGTTACAAATGTATGTGCGAGTGGTGTGGAAACTATCTTGTCAATGGATATTGTTCGATTTGCGCCGAGAATTCATTTGCTTATGATTCTAACCCGGAATCTTTCAGTTATCCTCAAAACAATTTCAACTACCCTCCACAAAATTTATACGAACCAGAACCGTATTTTCATCATTTCAAAGATCAAACGTCATTTCAAAATTTCTCTCCCCAATACCCTCATTGTGCTAAGTGTGGGGGTCCTCATGATGATTATCAATGTCAATCGTGGACTTCTGAATTTGACAACATCCAACCCCCACAGTTTCCCGTCATTGATCAATTTCCTCGTATAATTCTTGAAGAACTTTCCAAGGAACAAGCTGCTCGCAACGAAAGATTACTAGCCGATGAGCGAGCAGCTCAAAAGCTTCTCCTCTTTAACGAAGCTTGCCGTCTAGATGACGAGGATGAGGAAGATTGGGAGATGACAAAGGACAAGGTGCATATCTCAAGCCCACAAAGTACCGCACATGTCCACTCTCCGCCCTTATCTTGCCTATCTACCTTAGAACCGTCGGATAATCTTTTAATGGGGGACGAAAATCTTAGCACTATTCCGGAAATGGAACCGACTTGTGCTGAGAACCTTGTCCCAACCCCAAGTGAGTCCGAGGTTATCTTCGGTAATATGTTTGATGAGCCTCTTGATGATGATTCTTCTCCTCCTCTTGACATCCCAAACGATCATGTCGAGATGTTCTCCGATTCTGACAACGATTGTACTTCGTTTGACGATTCTTTATCTTATGGAGACATCGATTATGTCGAGGAGTTACCTTCTGAGCTAGTTAGCTTAGAGGAAGTGAGAGACTCTGATGATCTGGAAATTGAGGATGAGATACTTCGTGAAAAATTGTTCAATGTAAATCTCCTCGTTTCTAAGATCGAATCATTATGTGCTAAACCAGCTTCATCTCCTATCCCCGTTGTGGATAGTGACTATATCTTGGAAAAGCCCGAACCATTTTCTGAACTTGAGGCTTTTTCCAATGATTCTCTTCCGGAGTTTGATGTATTCCGCTTTGATGACGATCATATCGAAAAGGTGAATAGTGGCAATCCCACTTTTCATCTTTCTCTTCCTGAATATGAGTCGTCCACATTTGAATTGCCTCCTCCTTCCGAAAGGAGTAGACTTTTCCATGAGGAGTTCGTCGGTGAACTCGCTCACATCGATCCTCTTCCTCCGGGAATTGAGGATGAGCTTTTTGAGCAAAATGCTCTGCATCCCCTTTCATCCATGAGTAACTCATCTACCATTGAGGATTTTACCATGGTTGATACTTGCGTTTCATTCCTCTCCGAGGACAAAGTTTTCAAACCCGGTATCTTACCTTTCAAGGGAGTTCACTCTCGGATATTTCTTAAGTCCAACACGGATGTTGTGACTTCTCTTGCGGTGGAAAAGATTTTTGAACATTCCGTTAATGTTCCTCAATCTAATCTTTTACCCACCTATCCCACCCGTTGTCAAGTAATTGACACTTTGCCTTCTCCTCCCATCTCTTCTCCATGTCTTAACTCCTACGGGAGTGAAGATACCATCTTTGACCCGTATTTCTCTTTCTTTTGAGCCGGATGTATCTCATCGGAGTGGAACTTTTGACACATTCAATGCGTATCCAAACCATTTGAATGAAAGTCCGATGGAGATTTTCTTTTCCACGTTGCTTCCCCAAGAACAAATGAATACGGGGTCGAGTCAAGCTAGCGACTTGGGAATCAAAAACAGTAGCACACTATATGGGTTTTCACCCGTATTTCTGACTTCTTTCTACTTTCTACCACCCTAGTGTGGGGAGTTTCCCCCTGTTGTGCATAAGTTTTCCAAAAAAAAAAAATCTTCAAATATGGCCGTAGTATTTCCATTTCGTTCTCGGCATAACCGCCGGTACTTTGAATATTGAGGGCAATATTCATTTCTAGTGTGGGGAGAATTCTCACGAATTTTATCATGTAATTATACCACCCAATTCCCCCATTTTTGGCCAAAATTTTTTTGGAGTAAGTGTTTCGCACTTACTCGATACGATTATCAGTCCGCCATGTCTAATAGACAAAAGGATTGGCTAATCCAGAGCAAACGGCTCTTGGTAAAGATTTATCAAATCCGTTGACGGCTTGCAATTTGCCCAAAATTGTATGGTGTTCAACTCACCATATCTTTAATTAGTGAAGAGTTGGCTAGCCCGCAAGTTTATGGCTTGTGGTAAAGGCGGTGGAAAAACCATAATTGGTAATCAGCTCACCAAAGATAATATTGATAATTTATCTAAGAGTTGGCTAGTCCGAGCAAACGGCTTCGGTAAAGACAAATCAAAACCGTTGAAAGCTGGTGGTTTGCTCAAAATCATATGGTTATCGGTGTACCATGGTTCTTACTTGAACTGAAACATTTGGCTACTCCAGAAGTAATGGCTTTTGGTAAAGAGACTCAAATCCATTAAGTTTTCTCAAAAGATTGCTAGGGACTAGCAATGTTCTAGTGTGGGGGATTTGATGAGTGCTTATTCACTCATCATTTTTGGTCAAAACTAAGCTGCAAAACATTTAAAAACACTCCAAAATGCATCAAAATACTGAAAAGATCTCAAAATTGTGTTTTATATGTTTCAGATGCAAAATGTTTAAAATCAGATGAAAAACGAACAAAGTTTGCATAATTGGCGTTTAGGTCCCCGTCTTTCAAAAATTGATAGAAATAGTCCCTGAGCACGTAATTTAAAAGTCACCAAAGGTCCTTTTGAAATCATAAGTTGTCATAATTAGTCCTTTGGTGATAAATTTCAAAAGTTTGAGAAATTACCGTTGTGATCCCGGATTTTAAAATTGTCAAGTTTAGTCCTTAGGTTTCACAAATTGGCAAATTCAGTCCACTGACTTTTGGTGATTGACAAAGTCACCCTTGGATAATACTTCACAAATTACAGCTTTGGTCCCTGGGATTCGGATTGTACATGTTTAACCCCTTAACTACTAAATGGATCCTAAGTTTATACCAAATCCACTACTTAGGCCCAAATAAACACAACTCAACCCAACTCCACACCCGGTCAATGAAATAATAAACCCACCCCTGCTTTCTTCTTCACCTCAATTCCCGCCCAAACCAAATCCCCAGAACCCTAGATTCCCCAATCCTCTTTCTCTTCAACCCAAACACTCCACCTCCATTGCCTCTTTTACCCAGCTTCACCTTTACCCAAACCCACCTTAATCTCCTTTAACCGGATACACCCAAATCCCAAATCCACTCACATATTCCACCCCCTCATTCCAATTGCCAAGCTGGCAATCCATGTTCAAAAAGACCAAACCAATGGCTCGATTATATCATTTTGGTACCTACCAATTGGATGGTTTGGATTGACTTCAAAACAAGCACAAGGGTGAGCTTTTGGTCTCTCTGCACTCACTGAAGAAACACAAAGACCTGAAGACATTGAAGACCCTAGTAGAGTAGTATAAATAGGAAACTTTGTAGCCATTCATTGGCACCCCTAGTTTTAGTTTTAAAAAGTTTAGTTTTATTGTTTTCTCTACTGTAATGAATTTCTTCAAATCAATGAAAAGTTTCTTTTAGTTTCATGTTTCTTTGTGTTATGTTAAAATAGTGCTAATCTCATTTGAAAGTTATCTAATTTTAAGTTTAAAGATAGGGTGATATAATCTTCCAAAACAAATTAAGGGGTGTTTGTTTATGTGTTTTAACTGGTCAAAAATCCATTTTGACCCAGTTTGACCACTTGAGTCAAACTCATGTGTAGCCTAACAAGTCAGTTTGATAAGTGTTGATTTGGTTTTGAGAAAATCTTTGTGAGAATCTAGTGAAAAGAAAAACAAAAATCTGTCTTTTTTTTTTGAACATAACAGCAGTAGCCATTGCTGTTCAAGTCCATTTTTTTTAGCTTAACTGAAGTCCTAAGTTGTCAAAGTTAATGTTTCTTAAGTCCTGGCATTCCTAACTCAGTCTTTGTCAAACTTATTGCACTTGGATCACTCATGGTATGGTTAAAACAGAAGTCCAAGTTTGTCCCAAGTTTAGTTTTTTTGTGTTCGCATCGGTGGCATCTGGCCAAACCAAGTTGTTATCGACTTATTTTTAGTCTGTAACTAACTTTTTCTTGACCACTAAATTGCTTTTCTTAAATCTCTATTAGCTTAACTATGTTTTTGCAGTGTGTACTGTCCTGGGAACTCACTCTTCAGTTTGGAATAAAGCTCTAAACAGACCCCCTTAGCTGTTTTGCTGCCTGCAACTTCAGTAACCAACAGGTCACTTTTGCCCTTCTGTCTTTAGCCTACCCATTAGCTTATTTTAGGTGCCTTAGTTTTTTATAAGTCCCTTAGGTTAGCTTAGCTTACCATTAATCCATTAGTACTTATTTAATGCTTTTAGCCTAGCTTATTTGTCAATATAGCCTTAGGATATCACCTAGCTTAAAGCCTTGAGCCAACTGCTTATCCTTGAAAGTCTAGCTTTAGTTAAATCTTCTTGGCTTATTCTTAGCTCCACTGCTTGTTCTCATAGCTTAGTTGTTTTTAGACTATAAATCTCATCTCACCCCTACTGCTTTTTGATCCAAAATTTGCTTAATTTGTGTTCACAGTGGCTAAAGGAGTGTTTGTTTTTTTTACTTTTAAAGGGGTATTTGAATTGCTTTTGTCCATTCTGTTGGAGATAAGCAGTCTTGATACTGCTTATTTCAAAAGTTTGGATAAAAGTTTGTTACAAAAGTTTCATAGTTTAATCTCATTGTCAAAATTTACAAGGATGTGTGTGGTTTGAAATCTGTCAAAAAGAAAAAGAAGAGAGAGTTGTTTGTTTGGTACTGTTTGAATAAGCTGATGAAAACAGCTTTTTGACAAGTTTTTAGAAGATAAGTTTTTGCAAAAGTTGCTTATTTGGTTTGTAGCTTTAATGTTCAAAAGAAAAAGTTGAAAAAAAATGTTTGCAAAAACCGACGTGGGTGGGACTTGAACCCACGCCACTCACAACCAACACTCTTACCAAATACTTGGGACTTGTCTCATTCAAACTTTGCATCATTTAATACATAAGGTACTTGGGCAGTTTGGCTTATAAGCTATTCTTGGCTTATTTCGTGCTTATTTTCCAAAGCAACGACCACTTTTTTCATTTTTCCTATAATCAGTGTAGAGCTAAGTAGTTTTCTGTAATTTTTCAGATTTTTCTTAAGTAGTTTAGTATTTTTAATCAATTAATTAGTGTTTAATGGTTTTTAATTCATAGAAATTAATTTAAAAGTCGAAAAAATATTCCGCTTTTTCCTAAAATCATTTTTAGTCGAATAGATCGTAGGAAAATTGGTTTCACACCCGTAGCCCTTAAATTGCAAAACTTTTACGTTTATGGCTCGGGTTGTTTTACCGTTTTTACGTTTTTGCGTTTTAGCACCCTAGGACTTAGTGTAACTTCGTTTTATCATTCCTTAGGTTTAGTGATAGTTTATTTTTAGTTATTTAGGGTTCCCTTGCCTTAATTACCTTCCCGTTCATTAAATTGTAGAATTCGTAATCAAATCCAAATCATTAAAAACCAATTCAAGTTCAAATCACGAAACTCAACGAATCCTTCCATTCACACCTCGTTGGGACACGACCCGGGGAAATCACTTCCCGGTATCACTTTTATCACACCCGTGAGGTTTGGCACGTTGACCTTTTTCCTAAAGGGTTAATTTGTCGAATTTTACGGTTATTTTGATATACGTTGATATTTGTGTTTTCACACACTCACTTCACACGAATCATGCTTATAGATTGAATGTTCTTTCGAAGGCAAGACCTCGCCACAGGGATGGCTCGAAATCAATCATAAACGCCACGGGGATGGTGTTAATCTTGAGTTTGCCACATGATTCTTTAAGTGATGGGTCACAGGTAGGTATAATATTTTTTTTGTTTGGTTTTTTTGTCAATGAACGAATTACACTTTTTATAGATCTATGATGAGTATTGACTTTCGTTTGCTTGACCTTCGAGTCTTGTATTCTCATAAAAGATATTAACGAAAGCATTTCTGAGATCTATATTTTTTCTTTTTGAGTCATGAAAGTTCTAGAGGAGAAGGAGGAGAGTTAGGTTAGTTTTGTTTGGATGTGGAAGTTGGATTTGGCTGTTTGGATCAGTTGTGATATACACCTTTGAGTCATGTTATTAATTTTGTTTTCAGTTTATGAATTGTCTACGACTGATGATGGGATAAAACCTGAGGTCATTGAGTTATGGTCTTTGGAAACAAGTCGCTTTGGTCTTGAGATCGTTTCTTCTTCATCCTTTCTGTCAAGTCTACATGTCACAACTCGCTAGGTTATGTCGCTAGGACAAGTCGCAAGACTAAGTCGCTAGGACAAGTCGCTAGACTAAGTCGCTACCATGAGTAAAGACTCATGGCAAGTCGCTATCAGTTTTTAAGAGTCAAGTAGCTAACATTTTTGAGAACAAGTCGCTACATCATTATCAAAACACAAATCGCTAACTTGTTAATACAAGTCGCTACTTAGATTCATTGCCTTTGGACAGTTTTGTGACAAGTCGCTAGCTAAAACAGCTTAAACATGAATCAAGAACCACAATAAATCAACACAACACAACAACCTGGCTCTGATACCATTTGTAGGATCGTAATATTATTGTATTTGATGATTCGGGTGGTCTTGGATGATGGAAATACTTGTTAGCCATTTAGAGAGAGAAAGTAGAGAGATGGGTGTTTCTTGCTAGAGACTTGCTTTGTAAAATGTAAAATGTTAGATTGAAAGCACCACCCCTTCCATGGATGGAAGGGGTATTTATAGTTACAAAATACACGACCTCCTGACGGCCTGTGGATCAGGTATACAGTGGGTAAAGACCCGCCCTTCCTCCATGGTGATACACTAAACTAAACTACGCTACAAACTAACTAATTAACTACTAAATAACGTAAATAACTACAAGTCTACGAGCTAACATATTGCTAGACCATAATTGGGGTGACCGATACTTTAACATGGAATTTCCAATTCCTAACAGTCTTGATCAACTTACTACTGACCAACTTCTTCACTTAGAAGCCGATGAAATTGCAATGCAATATATCCTTTTGGGATTACCTAATCCGATTCTTCGTAGTGTTGATGCTTAGAAGACTGCTAAACCAATGTGGGAGCACATTCATCTTCTAATGGAAGACGCTAAACTCAATCAAGAAGATTTGGAATCCAAAATCTACTTAGCATATGAACACTTCATGATTGAACCAGGGGAGACATTAGAGTCATATCATCATCGGTTCTCAGATATCATCAATGACTTGGATAAACATAATATCATTATGCCAAGGATTGCAATCAATACAATGTTCCTGAGTTGTCTTGGTCCTGATTGGGAAAAGTATGTTACATTCATCCGTCAAGCGATGAATCTTCATCAAGCTACATATGGATTGTTGTATGACTATTTGAAGCACTACCAGAAGGAAGTTGACAAAGAAAGAATCATCTGTGGGGTCCCTGCTTCACTTTCACTCCCGGATAATCAAACTCTTGCTTTATGGGCTCAAGCATGTTATCCTCAATTCCCGACCTTGCAAACTGTCTTCACAAAACCTCCACAACCAACTGCTCAAATTACACCATATGATTCATCACAACAGCAATCCCAAGAAACTCAATTGGTTCCTTACAACAACAACAATGGTCAAGCACTCTACAGTGAATCAAATGAGGATGCAGAAGCCTTTGATGCATTGAATCAAGGATTTGTTATGATTGCAAGAGCCTTCGGACGATTTGCTAACAAATCCAACCACCGCATTCGCACCTCATCAAATAAAAGAAATCAAGCTGTTGTTAACAATGGAAGGGTTGAGGTTCAAAATCGTGGAAATGGTCGTCAGATGAATAGTGGTCAAGGGTTTAATATTAATGGAAGGAATAACATGGGTGCTCAACAACAACGGGTTCAAGTGGTTGATCAGGGAAATGCTCAGACTGGGGTTAATGGTCTCCGATGCTATAAGTGCAATGAGAAGGGTCATCTGGCTAATGCATGCCCAAAGCCGAGGAAAAGAGGCATCGCTTATCACAAAGAGGCTTTACTTTTGGCTCTCAAGGATGAAGCTGGTGGAACTCTTACCAACAAGGAACAGAGCTTCATGGCTAATGCAGATTCGGATGATGACATGGAGGACTTGCAGGCTAATGCAGCTGTGATGTTAATGGCAAACATGCAAGAGCTCCAAATGAGTGACACAGCCCAAGTGTATGACACGACGGCTTGTCTCGTGCCGGATCAAAACATACTCATTAATGATCTGATATCTCCGCCAACATCTGCATCCGATGAGGCTCAGAGTGTTCAACATAAATCTTCTACATCTCATTCTGATGATAATCAAATGGATCTCGTAGTTATATTCGACGATCAAGATGACCTTATGGTTAATATTGATAATCAAGTTGACTCCGTGGTCATATTTGAGGATCTAAATAATGATCATGTTGAGATTCAAGTTGAATAAGATGAACCTTTGTCTAATCCAAATCTTGAGCTCATGACCAACTTAATTAAAACCACCCAATCTCAACTGGAAAAGTGCAATGACATCAATAAGAAATTGCAAGATAAAATTGCACTGTTAACTAAGAATAATGAATGCTATAAGTTCCAACTCAACATTTTTCAAACTAAAGAGAAACATGAAAAAGGTTTTGAAGTCGCATTTGCTAAATCTTACCAAAATGAATAATCTTTGGAAAAACAGATCTGTGATCTAGTTGCATCCAAGAATGCTTTGTTGTCTCAAATAGAACAATTGAAATTTGATTATCAACAACAACTTAACGCTCTTACTTCGGTAACTCAAAAAGCCAAGTCTGAGTTGTTAACTTGTCAAAAACAGTTTTGTGAGTATAAAAAGCATTCGAGGAAACAAATAGATGACTATCTTGAGGAAATTGTCGACTTACAAAACAAAATCAAAGAGTTTTGAAATGTTGTTTACAAACATGGTGAGTCAATCACAACAATTCAAAAGTTTTCTTTTAAACCAAATCCAACTGGATATGGACCAATTCTTGCTGATTATAAACCACATTTTTCAAATAGAGCATTCAAACCAAATCCTCAAGTTTACAATGCCGAACACAGAATTGATGACTCCATCATGAGTGTTGTTGAATATAATCGTATGGAGGAATTAGATGCAGAAGACGAGAGTCGGTTAAAAATGGAAAATGTTGTTTATAGCAAACCATTTAACTATTCAAAAGCCATAACTTTCGTCACACAACAGGATAATTCTAACACACATTGGGTTATCACGCCTACTTCTGAGTCCTCTTCTAATGATGGTTCCCGACCCAATGTTGCACAAATTAATGGTCCTTTACCTTCTTTTAGTGAAATAAAGCCATTAGCTTAACGATGTCAAGTTGTAAAATATTTTGACACGTTTATGTCTAACATCAAACTTTTGGAACATGCAATTGAAGTTTATTCTGAAATAAAAGCTGAACATTTTCAATGGCCATTTGTGCGACAAGGGATATTTTTCATAAAGGACTTTTACCACATGTCCGAAATCTAAAAATGTGTGCAATATATTGGGAACGGGATCTTCAGAAGGAGATTGGTCTTATGAAAAACGTTTTCGAGCAAACAGAAACATCGATTTCAAATACTAAACGTAAAAAGAAAATGTTAAGAAATCATGTTGACCGACTCTTGGAAGATGTAATCTGTGCTGATACCATAAATGTTGTGTTATTACATACTGTTGCGTATGCATTTGATTATATTGATGTTGACTCTGTTGATAATGTTGAGAATACCGATAATGTGTCACAAATCGAATCTTTCAAAATTGAAAATAAGCGATTGTTAAATGAGCTTTCGAATACAAAACGTCATCTTCAATGGTGTCAAAAAGATTGTCATAATTGTGAACTTGCTTTGCAAAACAAAATCAACCAGTTGAATTCAAAATTTTCTAATCCAAAAATAGAACAACTGGATGATGAAAACGTGTCTTTAAAATGTCAAATTTCAAAATATGAACAAGAAATTGCCAAAGTCAAATCAGAATATGGTGTCATATTTGATTTGCTCAAAAAGACTCGTGCTCAAGCGTCACAAGATGCTGATGATCATCTTGCATATACCAAAGAAGTTTTACGAAATAATGGAAACACTCTCTCTAAAAATCAAGATTTGTTACACACTATCCATGACTTAAAAGCGGAGTTGGTGAAACTTAAGAAAGATAAGATTAGTGACACTAATGCACTTGCCCCAGGAATGTTTAAAATTGACACTAGAACGCCTACTGACAAACCACAAGATACTAATGTGCTTCCTTCCACTGAAACAGGAATAGTTGCCTCTTTTCCCAACGTTAGCACTTCATAGCTTAAGAGCAAAACAAGGAAGAATAGGAGGTCGCAACGTAAGAGAAGAACAATAAAGACCTCTAAAGTAGAAGAACACCTTAGGACTTTGAATAAAACTCAAGTTGCACCCACTTTAGACATTGCGTTAGACAAATGTAATAGCAAAAGTGAAGTAACGAATGCTGAACCTTTAAGTAATTTGAATGTTATATTTGAAGCTTCTTGTGTTGGTTTTCGTAAAAGCATGTTTTCTGGTTGTCATGATAAATGTGTTGCTAATGCTATCTTATCTCGTACGCGGAACAATAGAAAACGGAATACCTCTAGGCCCACTAATGCTTCTAAGTCTGTTCTAGGTAAACCGCCTACTAATGTTTCTGCTACAACCATTAATGCACCTATAGAACCCACTTCACCTCCTAGGAAGAGACTATCACCTAGTGCATTCATTAAGACAAAAGCTAAGAATAGTTGGACTTGGCAAAGATGGTTACAGAACATACCATGCTTAAAATGGATTCCCAAGATTATTAACATGTGTGTGTCTAATGTAACTATAACGGAACCCTCTAACTCTTCGGGTTCCACCTCTACTTCTATTCCACCTGTGTCGTCTGTGTGTAATGCAGGTGATACAGATCATCCTCTGGATTGTTGATAGCGGATGTTCCCGACACATGACAAGCAATCTCAAATTGTTATCAAACTTTGTTTCAAAGTTCATTGGCACTGTCAGGTTCGGGAATGATCACTTCGCAGCTATCATGGGCTACGGAGATTACATCAATGGGAACATCGAAATTAGCAGAGTTTATTATGTGGAAGGTCTCGGTCACAATCTCTTTTCAGTCGGTTAATTTTGTGATGGAGATTTGGAAGTTGCTTTTAGGGAGAAAACTTGTTTCATTCGTGATCTACAAGGAAACGATCTTATGTCTAGAAACCGCACATCAAGTCTTTACACAATCTCAATGCAAGACATGATTGCTTCATCTCCCATCTGTCTACTTTCTAAGGCAACATCTACAAAATCCTGGCTATGGCACCGTCGTCTTTCACACTTAAACTTTCAAACCATAACCAATCTTGCACGTTACAAACTTGTTGAAGGTCTCCCATGATTTCGGTATTCTAAAGATCATCTATGCTCAGCTTGTGAACAAGGGAAAAGCACTCGTGCTCACTTTCCTTCAAAAGTGGAACACAGCTCTCAGCATGTGCTTCATCTTCTTCACATGGATTTGTGTGGCCCAATGCGTGTACAGACGATTAATGGCAAACGCTACATTCTAGTAATTGTTGATGACTACTTAAGATGGACTTGGGTTTATTTTCTTCGAAGTAAAGATCAAGCTCCACACATTATCATCACCTTTCTCACGAAAATTCAAGTTCAGCTCTGGAACACAGTCAGACAAGTCAGAACAGAAAAAGGAACTGAATTTGTGAATCAAACTCTTCGTGAATACTATGAGAAAGCGGGAATTGAGCATCAAACATCAATTGCACGGACACCAGAACAAAATGGAGTTGTTGAAAGACGAAACCATACGTTAGTGGAAGCTGCAAGAACGATGTTGCTAAATGCAAAACTTCCAGATTACTTGTGGGCTGAAGCCGTGTCAACTGCATGCTACACTCAGAACCGTTCAATGATTACTAAACGCCACAACAAAACACCTTATGAGCTTATCCATAACCACAAACCAAATCTCAAACACTTTCATGTATTTGGCTCTCTTTGTTTCCCGAATAATGATCGTGATGACTTTGGAAAGCTCAAAGCTAAAGCTGACATTGGAGTCTTCGTTGGATACTGTGAAAATTCTAAAGGATACCGGATATGGAATCGTCGTACAAGGGAGATTTTGAAACGATTCATTCCAATTTCGATGAGCTTATTGATATGGCTTATGAGCAAAACAGCTTGGAACCCGGACATAACCGTCTAAACTTCCCCCAAACCCCATCATTAGCTGAACCAAGCCTACAGCTTACTCATCTTCAAATGGAACAGCTATTTGCTCCTCTGTTTGGTGTTGATATTAATCAACGTACTCCAGATGTATCAAATGTTTCCACTGCTCAACCTGATCATACTCCAATTCCTAATACACCTAAAAAACAAAAACTGTTGAAGAAGCACCTCCAATTGATTCTACAACAACAGCCGAACAAACCGCATCCAATGACGCTGAACCAGCTGATGATCTTCTGAACCAAGAAGTACCTACACCTGCAGATTATGATCCAAATGCGTTCTTCAATCCTTTTGCTAATGAAACTGCCACTTCTGATGTTGCGAAATTGTTAGCCTTAATAGTTTTTATTAGAAGTGATGGTCATTCACGATTAGGAACTTTGTAACGTGTGTTAGATATCGTGCTAGAATAGTCAAAGGGCTCGTGGATTGGGCTAAGCTAAATGGTTAGACGTTTAGTTAAGTTAGCCTTGTAGAAGTTCATGTAACCCAATCCATGTCCAAGCCCATCTCACGGCCCATGGCCAAGCCTTAGGGCATCATCCTCTCTTACTATAAATACCCCTCAAGTATGTCATTTGAGGGGTGTGCTTGAGTGTGTGTGTGTGTGTGTGTTTTTCCTTGAAGCAATATACATCTTATTGTTTTCATCTTCTTTTCTCTACCTCTCTAAACATATACACGAATTCATATTCAAGTCACCATCTTTCTATTCTTTTCTTTCTTATTTACGCATATTGTGTTTGGTTTCACGTGTTCATCTTGTGGTATAAGTGTTGGGTTTGTGATAAGGTTGATATATCTTAGGTCCTACAATTGGTATCAATCGCCTAACAATGGTTTAGGAGTGTTTGTGTTTGTTTTGAAGGGTTACGCGTAAAAGGCTCTCGTTATACATTTTTTGTCAAGCTTAAAGCTTTAATTTTTGCACTTTAAAATTCAAGATTCTTGTGGTTTAAGGTTTATTTGGTGCTAAAGTTTCAGTTTTTTGCAAAAAGTTCGTAGCTTTACGTGTTTTTCTTCATTTTAAGCTCGTATTTGGTTTTTGGTCATTTCTACTCGTAACTTTTCTAGGCACTTTGGGTGAAAAAGGTCAACATTTTGGGTTATTCGAGTGTTTTAAGGCTATCCGGGCAAAAGAAATCATTTGAATTGTTGGAAATTTCTTACGAGTAGAAGTCAAAAAGTCAAAACCCTAGTTTTCTACTCGTAACTTTTGGGTGAAGAATCTTCGTGCTATAATCTGTTACTCGTGCTTCCCTCACTTGGATAAGTGTGTGGAACACTTCGACTTGTGGATATCTCTTACGCGGTGACAGTGTAAAGGATTTTTGGTTCTTAACCATAGTTTACGCATAAGCTAAAAGCTTACGAGTAACTCTACGCATAACTTCAAAATTACGCGTAAGGTTTACGAGTAACTTTTGGTCTACGCATAAGCTTAAGGTTACGCTTAAGGTTCCTACGCTTAAGGTTTCTACGCTTAAGGTTTCTACGCTTAAGGTTTCTACGCATAAGGTTTCTACGCATAAGGTTTCTACGCATAAGCTTCCTACGCATAAGATCCTACGATAAGCACCGGATCCTACGCCTAAGCCTCGTCTACTCGTAACCCGTGTTTCTACGCCTAAGCTCTTCATTTCCAAAAAAAAAAAAATTCAAATTTTTGGCGGGAAAACTTGAGTAAAATTTAAATTTTTGAGGAGACTAAACGTTCAATTTTTACGAGAAATTCAAATTTTGGTTTAACTGTGAAAATTTTGGTCAAAATTCAAATTTTTGGGCCTAAATTCAAATTTTTCGGGTCAAATTTGGCGTTAAAATTGTCATAACTCAAATTTTTCATACGTCCTTAGAATTGATTTTTATAGTGAATTTCAAATTTTGGGCGAAATTTTTTAGAACCAAGGTTACAAGTACGACTTTCAGAATCACCTCAACCGAGTTTAATCTTCATCAACCACAACTCATTTATCGTTGAATCGATCCTACATCAACTTTATCATATCATACCTTCCTCAATGGCAACTCTGGCAGAACGTCTCAAAACTGCTTTCTTAAAAGGATTCTTCAATGAAGAAAACATTAGTCCCACTACACCAATTAACAACAATCACTGGATTTCATCGTATAATCCGCAGTTTGCTCAACCAAGTATGCATATGGGTCAAGAAGGACAAATGGTTGATGTTATTGGGAATCAGAATGGATTTGCTACGGGTATACAAATGGGGAATCGATGCAATATGCGGGCGTTTGTTGGACATCAAGGGGTCGATTATGAATCGAATATGGGATATCAACATGGGAATAACTGTTATATGACTTCGGTTCGAATGCTACCTCCGAACCTCAAAGCCAAAATTCAGGTTATTTTAGTTCAGAATCTAGTGTCAAACGACTAACGAAGCTTGAAAGGCTCTAGTACATGTTGATGTTAGCACAGAAAGAAGAGTCGGGAATTGAATTGACTGATGCGAATACGCTTTCATGAATCCAAACGGGCGGATAAAGCAAAAATACGCAACCTCCAGTCATAGAATCAATCTGCAGGACACAACATCAAATGGTACTTTTGATACACCTCCAGTCTATGACACAGATCCACTCAATGAGGTACCAAATTATAGTAATGTTTCTAGTCAGTTTACTCATGATGAACATCATTCTGTGACATCAGCACCTACTTATGATACATACCTGGACAATCCGAGTTGTAGCAATACTAACTCTGAAACTCCGGATGTGGATCCTAATGGAGGCTGTGTGGCACAAAATACTGAGACTGATGAGGAAACCCGTGCTTATTTTGAAAAATTAATCAATAATTGTGGTATTGAGATTGAGAAAGTGAGTAAGGTCAATCGCGAGGTTAAGGCCGCGAATGCTAAATTGACCGCTGAGCTTGAGAGTTACAAGGAGAACGCAAAAGCTTTTGAATTTCAGAAAAACAAAGAATCAGAATTAGAAATTGGTTATCGAAATTTGGTTTCTAAAGAAAAGAATTGCAAATCAAGTATAACACACTTGATGTGAATTCGAACTTGAAAATTAAATCTCTAAACAAGGAAATTTCTGATTTAAATAACCAACTTTCTAAACAAAAAGAAATGTTTTCTAATCTTGAAAAAGAAAAGAAGCAGTTGATTACCGATTTTTCAAAACGAGAAGACTCTCTTCTTGATGAAATTCTTGATAAAATGAAAAATCCAAACTTTTGAAAATTTGCTTCTTAAAACGGGTCATTCTGCTCAAACAATCAAGATGCTTTCTAATCAAGTAAATCCGCGTTTTCATACTAACAATAGAATGGCACTTGGTAACGACCCTTCTTCGTTCCTCAAGAAAGCTCAGAAATCTCGAATGTGTTAAACAATAGAAAAGCTTTACATGAACCCATTATTGTTCGTGATTCTCTTGAAACGTTAGAACTATCTGAGGAGAGTAGATCAAAAATGAAACAAAAGAATCCGGAAATCAAACCAATTGATTATAACAAATGGAACAAAATTAACGGAATTACTTTTGTTAATCAAAAAGAAAAGTCAAGGTTCTCCATCACACCAACTGTTTCAAACAAAGAGTCAACACCTGTTTCAAAATCTGTTTCAAAACCAGTTGTTGTCTCAAATTCTCTTTCGAACATTGAACAAATGTCTTCAACAATCCTTTTAACACAAGTGATGCAAGAAGTATTTTAGACAATGTAAAAACTAGAATTGTGGATCTTCAAGACACTGTTAAAACTAAAACCACTATTACACCTAACAACTGGTTCTCTAGTTTTGACATCGAACAAAGAAAGTTTTTTGAAACTCAAATTTCCCCTCAGCTGGCTGGCATCAGTGCGAGGGTAATTCATTTCGAACAAGCGTTTTTGAAAGAAACAGCTGACTTTGTCAAGGACCATAAATCCCTGGTAAAGCAAGCTACTGAAAGTGTTGAACACATCAAAGTTTTGGAAAATTTAAATGACTCTCTCTTCGAAGATGTTCTGACTACTGATATTATGTCCATTATCTTACAAACATATTCTGTTGAAGATCATGAAAGACTCCAGTCTGAGACCTCCGAAATTGTTTCAAAATATGAAAAAGCTCTTGAAAAACTTGAAAAAGAAAACGTGTCCTATTTTAAAAAACTTGATCAAAAATCTGAGGAATGCAAGTATGACAAACTGTCGTATGAGCGTGCCCACAAGGACATGAAAGAGCAAAATGATCTTTTGAGGGCTCACCGGAATGTCAAAAGGAAAGGTGTGGATACTACGTTTGCAAAACCATTGACTGAGGAGAAAACAAATGTTCCCAAACCGGTTTTAAACCAAAAATGTCTATTTCTCAACCTCCTCCAAAAGTCAATGAGAAAAATGATTTGTCAAAACCAGTCACTCCACAGTCCCTGCCTATTAAAAAGAGAATTGTCAAAAGTTTTGAAAAGGAAAAGCATTGCTTTGAAACACCAAAAGTGTTTACACCTGGCATCTCTAGGAATAGTACACGGAATGTGACCAAAAATCCAGTTAAAGAATCTGTCGGTTCTAACAATATGGTCAACAATCACTATCTAGAAGAAGCTAGGAAAAAGGCACAGACTTGAAAAGACGGAATTCTAGGTGCAACATCTAGGGTGATGAATTCTACAAGATTTCAAGGCATTACTAGTAGTAGTAAACCATTACCTAGGAACACTCTACAAAAGACTAGGAATTGGCTTACATCTAAGAGTAGTTGCGCAAAAGAAAATGCTATGCCCTTAGAAAACAACACTAGGAATTCTAAGTCTTTTTCGAACAAGAATCAATTTCCAAAAGACTGTAGTGACAAAGTTAAAGCTGCTGTTTTAAACAAGAATATTGAATTTGTCTGTACTACATGTAAAAAATGTGTCTTTTCAGCTAATCATGATGCATGTGCCTTACAATATCTCAAGAAAGATAATTCTCATGCCAAGGCACAATCCACTAAGACACCAAATAGAAACAAGCCCTTTGATAAAATGTCAAACAAACAGAAACCTAATAGGTGGATCTCTTCAGGACGTAGTTTTTTCCAAAAATGAGTCTTCCGCTGCATCTGATAAGAAAACAACTCCTAGATCTTACCTTAGGTGGATACCCACGGGCAAAGTTTTCAACCAAATTGGTCTTAGATGGATTCCAACAGGAAAGATTTTTGATACTTGCTCCAACACAGATAATAGTGACAATCATTCAGATAAGGAAGTCAGATCCACTACAACCGTTGATAGTGATCACCCTCACCGTGAGGAATCATGTACTTCTAACACTGTTATTTGTGAAAATCCTTCTTCTGTGGATGCATGTACTTGTAAAAGTGTTGAAGGTTCATATACCTCATGTGGTAAAGAAGAACTTTATGCCAATTTCGCATGTGGAAATCCTTTTCTAGTTCCACTCTTAACTCCACTTTTACATGACATGACTTAATCTTCTTTCTTCAAATCTTCTTTGTAAATATTTTTTTGAAAAACAAAATACAAAATTTGAAAAACCAACAAAAGCAAAATACAAAAATAGAAAACTTTCAAAAATACAAAAACATTATAAAATTTCACAAAATCCAAAAATATTCTTCTCACGACATGTCTCTTGTATAATCGATATTCTGTACGTTTCTAGAAATGTCATTCAACAATGAAACGGGGATGTACAGATGCTTGAGCGAGAGTTCTTTAAATGTTTTCTAAAACATGTCGTTTCTCAAAATTTCTTCAATTAATGGCTTTCGTATACTTCAGTACGAAACCCGGACTTCAACATAATGGCTTCTGGACACATCAGTTCAGGATCCGCGCTTCAAAGAAAGGAAAGTGCTTATCAAAATCAAAGGTTTTTAAATATTTTTCAAGCACTATTCCTTAAAACATAATGGCTTGTAAGTATTTCAGCTTGCAACCCGATCTTTTAAGAAAGGAAAGTGCTACGCAAAATCGATTTTCATAAATATCGAGCACTTATCCTAAAACAAATGAAGATAATTTTTCTCTAAATATCTTCAAAAGATTTTCAAAATCTTCTTCTCATCTTGCGTACCATTGATTCGAAATTTTTCAAAAAGATTTTTCAAAATCTCTCACATTTGGTACCAAGATAACTCCCTCTAAACCCTTAATTGATTCTAAAATTTTCTGTATGAAAAATATGCTTTTGTTAAGGGGGAGTATAAAACAAAAAATTGTTCCAAAATTCATGCTAAATCAGTTTCTCTCCAAAATGTTTTTCGAAAAACATATCTTTTAATCATTTTGTTTCAAAAACATCATAGATATGCTATTTTTGAGGGGGAGAAACGTGATTAAAATGTGATCAAAATATTGTTTAATGATCGTTGTTTGAATCTCAAAATGAGCTCGACTCAGTTGAAACCAATGAATTGACGAGGAATCATGTACCATCTCGAGAAACTTTCTATGGACTTGACCAGGACGGGTAATAATTTCAAGCTAGTTCTCTAGTGATGTAAACGTGTCTCGAATCGGTCTAGTTCATTTAAAGTCGATCAATTCAAAAAAGTGCGAACTCTACCCTCTCTGTGCAGATTTCAGTTAAAACAATATAAGCACATGTGAAGGGGGAGTGTTTCTAAAAACAAAACTCTCAAGGTGTTAACAAAATGTTTTGATAATCATAAACACTTTGAAAGATTTTCAAGAAAAATGGTTTTATGGCAACAATAGGACAGTCATGGAGTTATAAGGTGACTAAGGATAGGAAATCCGTCCTATGATCCGCCAGAGCCGGAGGGATCTACCCAAGGACATCACAAATAGTTAGTATTAGAAGTCCTTAGGTATGATTGAAAAAAGGAGTAATGTGAGAATGGAGAAAGAAGGGGTTGAAGAATTAAAAAGAAATGTAAAAGAAAGGGTGAAAAGAAATAGCCCTCCATATTCAACCTTAGGGCAGAAACCGGGTTCAATACATATGCTACTGGTTGTCACTAGATGACACTGGTATTGAAGACAAAGACGTCATGGACCCAGGGACGCACTGCACCTAACCTTCTAGCCACTCAATTCCTCTTAAAAGGATTTGTTTCATTCTCACTGGGAACCCTACATAATCTATTGACTTTCTCTTAGAGATCGTTGGTATTGAAGAAGGAGACCCTCTCCCTAGTCTCCGCTCAGGAAAACCAAAATGCACTATTGAGTCTAGAACCACGAGATTCATAAAAAGATCTCATAGGAACACTTGACATGACATCGCTTGCTGTTCATCAATAAGGGCACAAGTGATATATTATAGAGTCCTACGCAGATCTTAGCAATCTGCCAGAACATTTATGAGAAGTTTTACAACTGTAATCTTCAATGATTGAATGGAAATTCCTGCCAGGGTCAACATCAAGCAGCCCTGACAGCAGGTCACTTCGGTAATTCTCCGTGGATTACGCTTAGTGTGTCTCAAACGGTCTACAGTCGTGGGGTGATGCTTCGGTGTACCTCAGCGACTCATCTGAACTGTAGATGTACTTCGGTATATCGCGTTATCTCACTTGTGGGACTCCAGTTCAGGAACGGCCTTTGTAAGAATTAGAGACGTGTTTTCACACTATGCTGTTAACACCCTCGAAATTCAAACTTGTAAGTGCCGGAATCCGCTTATTACTAACTGTTTTTATGTTTTCTTCTTATGGAAGCTCCGGAGCGGATGGATCGTGCAGACTCGCCACATGCTCATACCAACAACACATGAAAGTTCTTATCAAAATCAAAGGCAACTCAAAGTTAAAAATGATTCTTCATCAATGTCAAAGAATCTACAAAGTGTAAAGACTCGAGAACTTCATCATTGGAAACTCAAAGTCAAATAGAAGTGTGAGCATGGTGGAGAAAGACGTGGAGACACCTAACCAACGAAGTTGACAATGGCAGACAACTACATTAACTGATCACAAAGCATGAAAGAACAAAGAATCAAGACTATTCTATATCTACACACAAAGTTCGTGCTCAAGAAAAGTAAAGACCAAATCTAGTGGAGCATCTTTTGAATGACCACCCCTTAGGGGGAGATTGTTAGCCTTAATAGTTTTTATTAGAAGTGACGGTCATTCACGATTAGGAACTTTGTAACGTGTGTTAGATATTGTGCTAGAATAGTCAAAGGGCTCGTGGATTGGGCTAAGGTAAATGGTTAGACGTTTAGTTAATTTAGCCTTGTAGAAGTTCATGTAACCCAATCCATGTCCAAGCCCATCTTACGGCCCATGGCCAAGCCTTAGGGCATCATCCTCTCTTACTATAAATACCCCTCAAGTATGTCATTTGAGGGGTGTGCTTGAGTGTGTGTGTGTGTGTGTTTTTCCTTGAAGCAATATACATCTTATTGTTTTCATCTTCTTTTCTCTACCTCTCTAAACATATACACGAATTCATATTCAAGTCACCATCTTTCTATTCTTTTCTTTCTTATTTACGCATATTGTGTTTGGTTTCACATGTTCATCTTGTGGTATAAGTGTTGGGTTTGTGATAAGGTTGATATATCTTAGGTCCTACAGAAATCATCCACAAGCCATTTGAATCCTCCCAATCTACATAATGTATATCAACATCAACCCTCTACACATCGTTGGACTAAATACCATTCTCTTGTGAACATCATTGGCACCCCGAATCAACCAGTCGTAACTAGACAACGCCTTCAGACTGATGGTGAACATTGCATTTATGCACTTACCGTTTGCCAATCTGAACCCAAAAACATTAAAGAAGCAATGACTTGTGACAACTGGATTGAATCCATGCAAGAAGAACCTCATTAGTTTAAACGTCTTGAAGTATGGGAATTGGTTGAAAAACCAACAGGGTTCTATGTTATTGGTCTTAAATGGATTTGGAAAAACAAGTTGGACGCTGAAGGTACGGTTATCAGAAATAAGTTACGTCTGGTGGCTAAGGGTTATAGACAAGAAGAGGGCATTGACTTCGAGGAATCCTTCGCACCAGTTGCTAGACTTGAGGTTGTACGGATTTTTCTGGCATTCGCAGCTCACATGAACATCACGGTTTATCAGATGGATGTTAAAACCGCTTTCCTGAATGGTAAACTGAAGGAAACGGTCTATGTTAGCCAGCCAGAAGGATTTGTTGATCTTGAATTCCCTAATCACGTCTACAAACTGAAAAAGGCTCTCTACGGTCTCAAACAAGCCCCTCGGGCGTGGTACAATGAGTTGTCATCCTTTCTCATATCTCATAATTTTGTCAAAGGATCGGTCTACCCTACACTGTTTATACAATATCACGGGGAACACATTTTAATCATTCAAATTTATGTGGATGACATCATTTTTGGGTCAACACATTTAAATTACACAAACGTTTTTTCAAAACTTATGAAAACAAATTTTGAAATGTCCATGATGGGTGAACGTACGTTCTTTCTAGGACTGCAAGTTCATCAATCACCCCGTGGTATTTTCCTAAGTCAGTCCAAATATGCTCTTGAAATTTTATACAAACATGGAATGCAAAGCTGTGATACCTATGCCACACCTATGGCACATACCAAGAAACTGGACGCTGATTTGCATGGGAAATTGGTTGACCCTACCAAATACCGAAGTATTATTGGGTCTCTCATGTATCTAACAGCCAGTAGACCTGACATTGTATTTGTTGTATATCTTTGCTCCCGTTATCAGTCGCAACCAACTGAAACTCACCTATCTGAGGCTAAAAGAATCCTCCGATACATCAAGGGAACCATTAATTTGGAGATCTGGTATCCAAAGGAGTCTGGTTTTGAACTAATAGCTTTTTCAGACGCTGATCACGCAGGTTGCTTAGATTATCGGAAAAGTACTTCAGGTGCTTTACAATATCTTGGTGATAAACTAGTGTCATGGCAATCGAAGAAGCAGGATTGTACATCGCTGTCATCAACTGAAGCTGAATATGTAGCCATATCTGCGTGTTGTGCTCAAGTCATCTAGATGAGAACACAACTCAAAGACTATGGTTACGTATTTGACAGAATCCCGATGTACTGCGACAATCGAAGTGCTATTGCAATCTTGTTAGGATTTAGTAAATCTAGTTATTAAAGTGTCGGTCACCTCAAGTATATGTAATCGTTAGAAAGCTCGTAGTCGTAGTAATTTAAAGTTAAGTAGTATTTAGTTTAGTAACACCGTGGAGGACGGACGGGTCTTTACCCACTGTATGCCTGATCCCAGCCCGTAGGTGGCGTTTTATGTAAGACTATAAATACTCTCTACCTCCCAAGGTAGAGAGTTGGAGCTCACAATAATAATTTCACTTTCTCTTACTAAGTTCCCAAACCTCTAACTATTTCTAAAACCTTCAAGTGTACGCCTCTTATTGATCATGGTTTGATGTGTTTATGAAATCCAATATGTTACAAATGGTATCAAGAGCCATGGTTTGATCATCTCTCTTACATATTCTTGGATTTCTAGTGGTTTTTATTGGTTTTTGGGTTTGAAAAATTTGAGTGGTTTTTGCATCATTTGGACAATTTCTTGTGTTAAAGTTTGGATTTTGATAGTACTTTTGTGTTTAGGATCATCATAAATGTTTAGGTTGTGATTTGGAAGGCTTGAATCACTGTAGTTGGATTGTTTTTGGATTAAAAAGTGGCGTTTTGTTTATGTTCATTGAAGCGATTTGTCTCTCGGTAAAGTGTTTCAAGTGAGCGATTTGTCCCTGTTTTGGAAGCGATTTGTGTTAGTTTCAAATCTCTTGTTTAAGCGATTTGTCCGGATAGTGGGTGTACTTGTGCGAATTATTCGGAGTAGCGACTTGTCACTTTTCAGTGACTTACTTATTTAAGCGAGTTGTGTATCTTCTGCGACTTGTTCTATTTAAGCGATTTGTCATTCTAGGTGACTTGCTTATTGAAGCGAGTTGTAAGCTTAAGCGATTTGTCTTGATCAAGCGACTTGTTGTGATTTAAGCGATTTGGTAGTAGATGTGACTTGTCACTTTTGAGCGACTTGTTGACTGTGCGATTTGTCTTGTTTAGCGATTTGTCTCTTGTGACTTAGTGTTTTTCTTCTTGATTACATCCTACGGTTTTCTCTTGATTCAGTAAAATTCCGTGAAAGAATCTATTTCCCGGTTTAATCATTAAGTTTTAAAATCCCGTGAAATCTGTAAACATGTCTACCAACATACCTACAATCATCTCCACTGTTGCTGAGGATGTTCAAGCAGCTGGTTCAGATACTCGTCCACCCATGCTTGACAGCACTGACTATGACTCTTGGGCTCAACAAATCAGATTGTACTGTCTTGGAAAGGAAAATGGGGTCAACATTCTCAAATCCATTGACGAAGGACCTTATTAGATTGAGACTACAAGAGACATAATTGATACTGCTGCAGATGGAACCATGATATTTGGATTGGACAGACCAAAGACGTATGATGAGCTCAGTGATAAGGAGAAAAAGAGATTCGATGCTGATATCAGGGCTTTAAACATTATACTTCAGGGTCTTCCAAAAGACATCTACAAGCTTATCAATCACAACACTGAAGCCAAGGCTGTTTGGGATAATGTCAAGATGCTTCTCTCGGGTTCTGAATTAACTAAGGAAGATAGAGAATCACAGTTGTATGATGAATTTGAGCACTTCAAGATGAAACCAGAAGAGAGTATCTATGAATATTACGTGAGATTCCACAAACTTGTGAATGATATGAGGAATATCAAAATGACTATGCCAAATATTCAGCTGAACTCAAAGTTTGTGAACAACATGAATCCCGAATGGCACAAGTTTGTCACCTCTATGAAGCTAACCAAAGGATTGAAGAATACCAACTATGAGCAACTGTATGCCTTTCTTCTTCAGAATGAAAGACATGCTATGTTTGAAAGAAGGATCCTTGAGAAGTTCAAATCTAAGCAGGGTGAAACTAGTTCATCAAATGACTCTACAGCTTTTTACACCAATGTTGGTATTACTACCAAAGCTTCTCAAGTCATACCCATAGGAAATGGTAACTACAAACTCATTCCTGATCCATCATACAAGCCTCTTGATTCAAACACACTCATGGAAAACTTCATTAATCAACTATCTCTCATGGTTAGTCAAAACATGAACTCTCTCCCACACACCAATAATAACCTTAGAACAGCATCCAATCCACACAATCAAGCCACTGTCAGAGATGGGAAGGTTATGATACAACCAGTTCAAGAAAGGAAGTATGAACAGGGAAGAGGTGGATTTGGTAGAGGATATGTGGCAAATCAGAATCGTGGAAGGAATCCAAATCAAGTACAAGCAAAGCCTATCAAATGCTACAACTGTGGTGGTGAGGGACATATTGCGAGGAACTGCACATCTCTAAAACGTCCACAGAATGCAGATTACTTCAGAGACAAGATGTTTCTTGTGCAAGCTCAGGATAATGGAGCTGTTTTGGATGAAGAGGAGTTGCTGTTTCTTACTGAGGGAAATGCCAAGACATATGATGCAGATGTGGATGAGCAGCCAATTTTGGAAATAGGTCATAATCATCAAAATGCCTTTCAAGTAGCTGACTGTGATGCATTTGACTCTGATGTCGATGATGAACCTACTGCTCAAACAATCTTCATGGCTAGCATCTCACCTATGGTCTTTCCAAAGGTCTCATCACCACAACAGGCTGGTCCATCCAAAGATTCAATCATTTCAGAGGTATTAAAACTATATGATGAAGTTGATGAGCAAAAGATGCATAATAAAGTACAATCTCTTGAAACTTATGAATCAGATATTGATGATGAGGGTAATAGCAATATTGTCCCATATGATCAATATGTGAAGCAAAGTAAAAGTGAGATTGTACCAAGTAATGCATCTTCCGCAGTCAATGATGACTATGTTTTTGATGAATACACTGCATGTGCCCCTGATGATTCTGTTATCTCTGAACTGAATGCCTATAAAGAACAAGTTGTTATTTATGAACAACGTGCTAAGTTTGAGTTAACCACCCGTGAGCAGGAAATGGATGACCAAATGCGTACAATTATTAGAAAAAGTAATTTTAGAGAATAAGTATTAAAACAAGAGTTAAATTCCTTACAAGAAAAGCTTTCTAAAACTGCTAAGCAAAAACAAGAACTTCAAGAAAATGTTAAAATACTTAAGCAAGAATTCAATGCTAAGGAATCAAAACTTTTGAATGATTTTTCCAATCTAAAAACTTTGAAAAACAAGCTTGAAAATAAGTTGTACGTACAAGGGAATACCATTCAGACTGTTCACTTGATCACTAAGTATAGAGTCTTAAGCGATAAGCATAGCATTCCTCTTGTTGAGGAACCTAATCCTGAGGTAGTTAAAAAGGCTAGAGCTGCTCATAAGGTACTATATGATGGTAATGAGATTCTTAAGCCTAGGCAAACACCATCATGTGTTGGAAGCACGGAAGAGGATAGAAAATTAGATGATGCCTCTAGGGAGAAAATGGATAAGAAGCTTAACGATCCTGTGTGTAAGAAGGAAAACATAACGATAAAACCCCATGATTACACTAAGGAAAATTGGATCTCCTTAAACAAGTTTAAGCCTCAGACTCTATTAACCCCTGAACAATTGTTCTGGAAAAAGGATATGGATATGCAAAAAGCTGAAAATCTTGTTGCAAAAAACACTCCCCTTAGGAAAATGCCTGCAGCTACTGTGTATCCTCCAAATACACCAATGCATCTAGTTCCTAGATCAATTGCCACTAATAGCAAAACCTTAATCAGCCTGTATGTTGTTTATCAACTATTCGTTGATTTTGAGAAGAGATGTAAGAAGAGAATCACACCTATAGGGATAACTGAGGGGGAAAGGGGTTTTGAGCAAACTAAAGAATGTTATCTAACTGAGGTCATGCCTTTCTTTAAACAATTAAAAAGTCAATTTGAGAGTCTTCAAAAAGGAATAAATTCAGACATTAAAGAAATGGAAAAGGAATTTGATGCAATGATAGTTGAGGTCAATGATTATGAACAGGAACTCAAATAAAATGAAGTTGAAAGGAAGAACTTGCATATCTTAAATGAGAATTTGATTTCGAGTTGTGTTGCTCAAGATGTGTTTTATACTGTTACTAAGCACTCAATTACTGCTTCTCGATTTCATGAATTATCTATTGCATTGAAAGTTTCCCATGATCGTGTCATTGAGCTTGAAACAAAAACTCTAAACTAGATGAGAAAATTGATCAGGATGATCACGATAATTTGGTAAAACATCTTTCTAAACTAGAAGTTGAACATTTTGATTTACAACTAAAATATCAACATTTTAAAGAAAATGTCAAAACCTCAAATATCAAGACATCCTCAGATATTCCAGAGTTTGATGCAGTTTTTCAGATAAATAAACGTGACGAACAGATTCAAGCTCATTGTAACACGATCAAAAAATTGAAAGCCCAAATTTCACAATTAAATGGTGAAAAGAACAATGTGACTGGTTCCTAAATGCCTCCTCCTTTAGATTCTCAGTATTCTCAAACTTTTCATCTTCAAAACTTGGTTAATGTTTTACAAAAAGAAAACGAGAGTTTTCTAGAAGAAAATGAAAAAGTTAAACGTCACTTTAAAGAGTTATATGATTCAATGAAAGTCACTCGTGACAAGAACAACGAAGAAAAAACTTCTTTACAAAAAGAAATTGAGAATCTGAGGAGTCAGGAAAAAGGGAAGCTGCCACTTGTCTTTAATGAGAATGTTACATCAAAGTCATCCTCAGATTGTAAATATACTGTGACTGTTAAATACATTCCTCCTCATCTTAGGAATAATGAACTTGTGTTTCATAACTATTTTGCTCACCTTAAGGATAGTCTAGAATGTCTCCGTGAGATTGTGGAAGAGGATTTAATAAATAAGCCGCTTGATAGAGAAATTAGGTTTGCTTGCATTTAGGCCAAACGATCTCAGGAACTGCTAGAATGCTTAATAGCAACATGTACTAAATCCTTAGGTGCGAAAGATAAAGTTGTGATGCCTTGTTCCATGCCTAGTGCTAAGTATACAAACTATTCGATGCCCAACATTAAGAAAGTGAAGTTCAATGTGCCTTCAAGTAGTTCAGATCCCTGCACTTCTAGTTCAGGAATGCAAAAAGTAGCAAAACCAACTAATGTTCCAATTCCCTCTACAGGAGTAAGAAGTGACACCAAAGCAAGCGGGTCAAAGCCTCAAGGCAACACAAAGAATGATAGGACCTTGCGTGCTAGGAATGTTCAGTGGAAGAGAGTAGAAGATCACCTTAGGGAGAATTTGAATAAAACAAATCGTGTTGATTCTAGTGTTAGCTCTAAGCGTACTGTAATTAATGCGAATTCTGCTACTTTTGACAAAACATGTAATGATGATTGCGTGATTTTGATAAGGTTTTAAAATGTACTTTTTTGAGGGGTCATTTAAGCCCTTATTTGATCCCTTTTGTATCCGTTATTACTTAATATCATTCCTTTTCACTTTTTAGGTATCTTGAAGGCAAAATGCTGGAATGACACTTATTCAGACGAAAAGGCGTGAATATACGAAGAAAATGGCCAAAGTCAAGAATCGACACACTCAGGCTGCTGGAACTGAAAGGGACGGCGTCAGGTGTTATATGCGACGCCGTCGCATCACTTTTGTGACGGCTCAGTAGCTAAATTGCCTATTTACAAGTGACGGTGTCAAGTTTTAAAAGAGTAGGTCGTCGCAACTCAGACGGCCTAGATTTGATCCAGACGACGTCAGAGACTGAAGGGGACGGCGTCACAAGCATAAGGTGACGTCGTCGCAAGACTAACGTGGCCAAGACAAAACCCTAATGACGGCGACCCGACGGCGTCACAAATAAAAAGGTGACGCCGTCGCATATGTAATCTTATATATAGAATCCGAATTTTTTAGTTTTCAGGGTGTAGTCTTTTTGAGTAAAAACCTAAACCGAACCAAGGCTGTCTTGTACAGTATTTTAGGGTTCCAAACCCTATCTTACATCAAGATAAGTGTTTTACTTCATTAATTTAATTATGTCTTCAATTACTTGTGTGTATGCTTGCATGTTCCCCATGTCCGGCTAATTTACTTGTGTGTTTGCTTTGGGAATATGAAACTTAATTATTGAATATTGATTGGTTGTCTCTTATCTTAATTGTTAATGATCTATTAATGCGATAGGTCATCCGTTATGTAGTTAATGCTTGATTAATCTTTGTGAACCTTAGTTTATAACACCTAGAGTTGTTGTAGGTTAAACCATCCGAAGAGTACCTTAGAGTTAATGTTTATAAATCCTAGAGACTTTGTATGCGATAACCTTTGGTAGTTTCAAAGATTTAGGGATAAACGCATACCCTACGACCTTAGACACACAACGCGATTAAGAATAAGGACGTGACAATTCAACCATCAATAGGTGATAATTAAGGAGTAATAAAACCTAAGTAAACACATCTTTAAATCATCATACGAGCACACAATAATTAGACATAGACTACCCTCACCTTAGTTAATTAGATAATTAGATAATAGAAGTAATCGGTAGAAATACCAACCCCCAAATCCAAACCCCGAGATTCGTACCTTTCCATTTCCTAAAAAAACATAAAAAGATAAAAAATAATTTTCCTCAACCCCAACCTTAGCGTAGTAACTTCTCACTAGCATTCCTATTCCCCTAGAGAACGATATCAATTCCCGTGGCTTACCCTAATACTACACTACAACGATTAGGTTCACTGCCTAGGGTGTTGAAAAAACGAAAAGGAAGTTCCTTTGACCCCGAACGATGCGTGTAGCGTTATCAAGTTTTTGGCGCCGCTAATGGGGAATAGAATAGCTAGTTAGGAGTCCACCTCGTTTAGGTTTCCTTGCTTGATTCCTATCAAGTAAGCTTTTTTCTCATTTTTAGCTTCCTCATATTCTATCCCCCTTCTTCGTGACCTTTGTTCGTAACCCCATCACTTTTCATCATGGAAGGTGATAACCAACCACCATTCATCAACCTACCACCAAATGACCCGCCAAGAGGCCGTACTCTTGGTGAATACTCGAGACCAAGCCACCTAGGCTATAGGAACACCGTTGAACTTCCCGACCAAGCCCAAACTACGGCCCTGCGATCCGACACCATCCGGTTGGTGCAAAACGGATGTGCATTCCATGGACTTCGTTCCGAAGATCATAATCAGCATCTTAAGGATTTCCTTAAAATTTTCGATTCCATCGACCTCGATGCTACTACTCGGGAGACCACGCGTCTGCGTCTCTTCCAATTCTCTCTACGGGACCAAGCTAGTAATTGGCTTGAGCGACTTCCCGCCGGCTCCATCTCAAGTTGGGATGATCTCACCTCTCGTTTCCTTACTCATTTTTTCCCACCGGGGAGAACCACTAAACTAAGACGAGACATCTTGACGTTTTAACAACTTCAAGGTGAATCTCTCTACGAAGCATGGACTCGATTCAAGGACTTACTTCATAAAGTCCCTCATCACGGCATTGATCTTAGGCTCCAAGTCCAACTCTTCTATGAGCATGTCAACTCCCCCACCAAGCGATCCATTGACCAAGCGGCCTTTGGAAAACTTAGTGATCTCACCGCCGAAGAATCATCAGGTATAATAAAGGACCTTGCTCTCTATGACAACGAAAGTTGGAATGACCCCCGTGAGTTGCCCAAAACCGTTAAGGCAATCTCTTTGCCTCCCATTGACTCACAACCTTCCGACCGTAGGATGCTCAAGCTTGAAGATCAAGTTAAATTCCTAATGACACTCGTGAATAAAATCACTCTACCTTGTGAGTTATGTAGTGGTCCCCATGACACTCGTGATTGCACAAGACTCCCCGAACAAGCTTTTGCGGACTACGCCTCCACGCGTACCGATGGAGTGGGAGAGAAGTGGTACACTTTCAAGCCTGAACAAAACAACTTAGGAAACTCTTACAACCCCTCATGGAGAAATCACCCTAACCTTAAGTGGAACCAAAACTCAAGCACACCCCAAAGCTCATCTAGTCCACCTAATAGGTTCAATCCTACAAGCATCGGGAACCCCACTAATCTTGAGGTAATCGCATCTAGATTCATGTCATTTCAAGAAACTCGATTGACTAAGCTTGAAGCCGATTTTAAGCGAAGACAAGGCGAGATGACAAACAAGCTTGATGCCCTCTTAAAAGCCTTTAATGACCGGGAAATTGGAGCACTCCCAAGTGATACTATAAAGAACCCAAAAGTGAGTTCGATTTCATCGACTTCATGTTCTTGTTCACCATGGGAGAGTGCACATCCATGCCCCTCACACCCAACGGTTCACTCGGTAAATGCTATCAACAAGGGTTCCAAGCAATCGAAAATGAGGTACCAAGGCCCCGCACCATTGGTAGAACCTACTCTTGAGAAACCCGTCAACCAAGAAACCCGTCAACCAAGAACCCAAACCTAATCTAGAGGAGGAGTACAAGGAACTCCATCAAGAAAAACCGGTTCTTGAAGTCTTAGCTCATGCACCTTTTTATAATGCTTTAAAAGAAAAATACGAGTTAGAACTTAAACTTGGAAAACATGGGTCCGCTTTTGTGCGAAATAATCTACCTAAGAAGTTAGATGATCCCGGGCTATTTACTCTTCCGTGTAGGCTTGGAACTTCCAAACCTCTCGATGCTCTAGCTGACTTAGGATCATGCATCAATCTTGTTCCGTTGTCCCTCCATAGAAGCGTTAACTTAGGTAAGATAGAACCAACGGAAACCATCTTAGGTCTAGCGGACGGTAGTATTGCACATCCAGTAGGGATAATAAAAGACA
The DNA here is from genome assembly GCA_910596185.1 of Chrysanthemum makinoi. Classification (NCBI taxonomy): domain Eukaryota; kingdom Viridiplantae; phylum Streptophyta; class Magnoliopsida; order Asterales; family Asteraceae; genus Chrysanthemum; species Chrysanthemum makinoi. The sequence goes on along the minus strand of OU343218.1, from coordinate 91,518,362 downwards.
TGGTGGTGCACGTAGGAGAATTGACTCTTTTGGCCAATTTCCATGTGCTAGACATGAATAAGGACCCGACATGCCCATTTCTAGTAGGAAGAGGATTCTTAGCTACCGCTAGTGCCATCATTGATTGTAAGATGTCCAAAATAGTGGTAGGAGAAGGGAGTGCTAGGTCAATTTATGATGTCAAAAAGCATACGTACTACAAAGAAGAGGAAATCCCACATGAGATTAGGTTGGATAGAACGCCATCTAGATATGGGCCTTGGTTAGATAAGAACTTCATAGGTCCCCAACGACCTTTCTACCTAGAAGAAGCCTTTGCTAATAAAGCAACTTTCCATGAAAAAGAAATGGCTAGGGACATGGAAGTGAACTCGTTCAAGGCGCCTTAGTATTTAGGAAGATGACCGAGTTCCTAGGAAGCTTGCCCGTCAACCTTGTCATGAATAAGTGAAAAGTTGAGAGCGATAAGCCTAAACATAAATGGGATTGGGATAGACCGCCTAGTGATGGTAATAGAGAGTGGCACATTAGGATAACAATCTATGATCCCGATGGAGAGAAGTTTGAAAAGGCATATCGAACCAAACGTACTACTAGGAACTTAAATGATAAGTTTGATCCTTATGACATTGTTAAGGATAGGCTTACTTATATCGGTACGTAGGGGCACGACTACGAGTCTAGCTACAAGACTCATAAATAAAGAAAAGCGCTTCGTGGGAGGCAACCCATGCTTAATTGTTTGCTTGTTTGTGTCATATATCTTTTATTGATTTTTTATTCTCATGTTTAAATTTGTAAAAATGCTTTATTTTGTTTTAACCTCGTCTTAATTACATATAAAGGTATTTTACATAAAGGATAAGTGTAGGGAGGATTACACACGTTTTCAAAAGAAACGTAAACATGAGAATTTCAATTAATTAAAAGATATACATGTGTGTTTGTTCGAGTCAAATGCTTGTATCGAGTCATAATGGATGTTTTGCAGGAAATTTTTCCAGATTATAAAGATGTAAATTTTCCAGAATTTTTTCCAGAAAATCGCAGACCAGTTTTTGTCAGGATAACCCGACGGCGTCAGGAAGGAGCAAAAACAACTGATTACTTTTTCTCGTTTTCTGAGCTACTTATAATTTTTTTGGAATTTTTCAGGTCTTAATTTTCCAGAAATTCTATAAACATCCATTCCACAAGCATTATATCCTAGTTTAGTAGAGTCTTATATATATTATTACCTCCGATTTTACGCGAAGGTTTCGCTTGTTTTCTTCAAGTGTGCAGGTTTAATTTATCAAGAAGAAGATACATAAGATGAGAAGGAGCTTTTCACGCAAACGTTCTTTTTGACGAAAGATGTAACCACCACTTTACACGGATCCTACCGAGCTAATCAGGGGAGTACTAGTTTCTTTCATCTTTTATTACCTTCCATTATCATAACTTTGATACTTTCGGGGAACATTGGGGACAATGTTCAGTTTAAGTTTAGGGAGGGAAAATAAAACGGGAACTTTGAAACTATGCTTATCCTTGAATATTTGCTTTATCCAATTGCATCTGTGTAATAAACCATGAGAAAATGTCGGTTAGGGTAATTTTGGCACCAAATTTAAAATTTTTCATGACATATAAGAGTGGGCCATTAGTCTTAATAAAGCGTCTCATGGATAGGAAGTTATATGACTAACACAAAAACCCTTTACCACTTAAATTCCACCCAAAATGTGAGGATTGCCCTTAGATTAGTAGGAATTAAAGAATTCATCTTTAATGCTTAGTATGTGAACCGGTAGTATAATAGATTCTAGAACTTGTTTTGTGATGCATTCCGAGATCGCTAGTAAGACTACACTTGTGTAGTTAGGAATAACTAAATGATAAGAGGCATTAGGATAACCCTTGTTTGATACCCGTAATATAATTACTTCTTCCACATCGGTTGAGTAATTCCCCCACACCCTTGCGTTGTACTCACTTTTAGTACACAATACCCCTAGTTAACCCCTCAGAGCCTATCCTTTTTGCGGTTCTCGTGATGTTTCGGTTTTCCGGAATATCAACGAAGAGCATTGTTTACACCCCACCCCCAAATGTACACCCAAATCGCCTTAGCCTACCTTGTATGCACTCACTTTTAGTGCATTATTGTTATCACCCTAAAACCCTTAGTTCAATTATCTAGTTGCTTGCATAAGTTGCTAAGTCGTGTCATATCCTTTGTACACAGTTTTGGGACGATTGGGACTCATGGGAAAAGTTAAAGTTTATAAAATGACGGGAAGGGAATGTTAAATTCAAATTCCCTTTATTTGCGTAATAATGTACTCCAAGTGTTTTGATCTTTTCAATTCGGGTCAAATTAGTGTTAAAGTAATAAAAACTCAAGTGTAGGGATGTGCCTATAAATCCCTATCATTTTGATGTTATCATAGAGGATGGTAGAGTAAAAGTGTATGAAAAAAAAAAAAACCTACGGGCTACCATCCTACATCTATCTTTAATTTATGTTTGTTTGTTTCAGTTATCTAGAGTCTAGAGTGTCGAGTCTTGGCTTAGCAACACCATTCTTCGCATGCTTGTAACATAAAGATTTTTGACTTGCCACCACTAAATAGCCTATCCCACCAAACCCTTTGTTTCCCTACCGAAAGCCTAACATTATAACCCTTTAAAAGACCTCTTTGATAGTCTTTCCTAGGTGCTTACGCCAAAGCGATAGAGGTTTGATCTAGTCTCAAGCCTATGGTAATCTGTGTACTAGGACCGGTTAATGAGTGTTTATCTTCCATTTCCAACTTGTTATATTTCATATACACCCGAGAGATGTGAGTATCCAAACACCCCATGTGAGGTGCTAGTATTTAATTTCTGTGCTTGTTATGACTTTTGCGGGGCTCATATGTGTTGTGGATTGTTCTAAACCAATGCTTCATGACCCCTAACTTATAAATTAATTGGCTAAAAGCACATTTTCTTGAGGACAAGCAAATACCAAGTGTAGGGATATTTGATAAGGCTTTAAAATGTACCTTTTTGAGGGGTCATTTAAGCCCTTATTTGATCACTTTTGTATCCGTTATTACTTAATATCGTTCCTTTTCACTTTTTAGGTATCTTGAAGACAAAATGCTAGAATGACACTTATTCGGACGAAAAGGCGCGAATATATGAAGAAAATGGCCAAAGTCAAGAATCGAGACACTCAGGCTGCTGGAACTGAAAGGGACGGCGTCAGGTGTTATCTGCGACGCCGTCGCATCACTTTTGTGACGGCTCAGTAGCCAAATTGCCTATTTACAAGTGACGGTGTCAAGTTTTAAAAGAGTAGGTCGTCGCAACTCAAACGGCCTAGATTTGATCCAGACGACGTCAGAGACTGAAGGGGACGGCGTCACAAGCATAAGGTGACGCCGTCGCAAGACTAACATGGCCAAGACGAAACCCTAATGACGGCGACCCGACGGCGTCACAAATAAAAGGGTGACGCCGTCGCATATGTAATCTTATATATAGAATCCGAATTTTTTAGTTTTCAGGGTGTAGTCTTTTGAAGTAAAAACCTAAACCGAACCAAGGCTGTCTTGTACAGTATTTTAGGGTTCCAAACCCTATCTTACATCAAGATAAGTGTTTTACTTCATTAATTTAATTATGTCTTCAATTACTTGTGTGTATGCTTGCATGTTTCCCATGTCCGGCTAATTTACTTGTGTGTTTGCTTAGGGAATATGAAACTTAATTATTGAATATTGATTGGTTGTCTCTTATCTTAATTGTTAATGATCTAGTAATGTGATAGGTCATCCGTTGTGTACTTAATGCTTGATTAATCTTTGTGAACCTTAGTTTATAACACCTAGAGTTGTTGTAGGCTAAACCATCCGAAGAGTACCTTAGAGTTAAAGTTTATAAATCCTAGAGACTTTGTTGGCGATAACCTTTGGTAGTTTCAAAGAGTTAGGGATAAACGCATACCCTACGACCTTAGACACACAACGCGATTAAGAATAAGGACGTGACAATTCAACCATCAATAGGAGATAATTAAGGAGTAATAAAACCTAAGTAAACACATCTTTAAATCATCATACGAGCACACAATAATTAGATATATACTACCCTCACCATAGTTAATTAGATAATTAGATAATAGAAGTAATCGGTAGAAATACCAACCCCCAAATCCAAACCCCGAGATTTGTACCTTTCCATTTCCTAAAAAAACATAAAAAGATAAAAAATAATCTTCCTTAACCCCAACCTTAGCGTAGTAACTTCTCACTAGCATTCCTATTCCCCTAGAGAACGATATCAATTCCCGTGGCTTACCCTAATACTACAATACAACGATTAGGTTCACTGCCTAGGGTGTTGAAAAACTTGCTTAACGAAAAGGAAGTTCCTTTAACCCCGAACGACGCGTGTAGCGTTATCAGGTTTCTGTTACTAATCTTGAATGTGGTGTGAATGATTTGATTAATGCTGTTAAATGTCCTGTTAAGATAGTTAATGCAAAAAATCATGCTAAGAAGGCTAGAAAGCAATGGCAGAAGAAGGTTAGAAAACATTGGAAACCCGCAGGAAAGAAATTTAGTAACATAGGTTATCAGTGGATACCTATTGGCCACAAATTCAATCTTAATGAAATGTGCACTAAATTATCTAGATCAATGCCCATTAGGAAATGGATGCCTACTTGTAGAAATATTCCTTTAAGAAGTGAACATACTTTGAATAGGTCTAATGTGGACACTAGCACTGCATCTATCCCTGATGATTCCATTGTTTCTACTTCTGATGTGGGTGTTCTAATCAATGTTACTAACCAAATGGAACCAATTCTTGCATGGGGATCCCAATTATCCAGTTATCCATTCTTGTCTGTGTTCAACTGCAGATCGTTCAAATCGTTTTGTGGTACCTGGACTCAGGCTGTTCCAAGCATATGACTGGAGATCGCTCGCGGCTCATGAACTTCGTAAGTAAATTCATTGGGACTGTTAGATTCGGGAACAACCATTTTGGTGCAATTATGGGTTATGGAGACTATGTTGTGGGTAAAAGTGTAATCTTCAGGGTATATTATGTAGAAGGTCTTGGTCATAATCTGTTCTCTGTTGATCAATTCTGTGATTCCGATCTAGAAGTGGCTTTTAGAAAACATACCTGCTTCGTTAGAGAACTTGATGGTGTGGAACTGTTAAGAGGTACACGTGGTTCAAACCTATACACCATCTCTATTGAAGATATGATGAAGTCTTCTCCAATTTGCTTGCTATCAAAGGCCTCTAAAACAAAGTCATGGTTATGGCATCGTCGTCTCAATCACTTGAACTTCGGCACCATTAATAATCTGTCTAGAAAGGACCTAGTAAGAGGCTTACCCAGATTGAAATATGAGAAAGATCATCTTTGTTCAGCATGCCAATTGGGTAAAAGCACGAAATATGCCCACAAACCCAAATCCACCAACTCAGTAATGGAAGTTCTTCATACCCTTCATATGGATTTTTGCGGACCAATGAGAGTGCAAATGATAAATGGGAAGAAATATATTCTAGTCGCTGTTGATGACTACTCTCGATTTACTTGGGTAACGTTTTTGAGGACAAAGGATGAAACTCCATATGTCATCATCAAACTTATCAAGCAGCTTCAAGTTTGACTTAACAATACTATTAGAATTGTTCGAACAGACAATGGCACAGAGTTCGTTAACAAAGAATTGAGTCAATTTTATGAAAGTGTTGGAATCAATCATCAAAAAAGTGTTCCACGAACTCCTCAACAGAACGGTGTAGTTGAAAGACGAAATCGAACTCTTGTGGAAGCCGCAAGAACAATGCTAATTTACTCAAAGGTTCCAATGTTTCTCTGGGCTGAAGCCATTGCCACTGCTTGCTACACCCAGAATCGTTCCCTTATACATACCTCTCATGAAAAAACTCCATACGAACTTGTCCATAAACAAAAACCTGGTCTCTTCTACCTTCGTGTATTTGGTGCTTTGTGCTATCCTACGAATGACGGTCAAGATCTAGGTAATTTAAGATCTAAGGCGGACATTTGAGTTTTTGTAGGTTATGCATCAAACAAGAAGGGTTACCGAATCTACAACAAAAGAACTCGAGATATAATGGAAACTATTCACATCACGTTCGATGAGCTGACCGGGCAAATGGCTCCAGGACAATCCAGTTCTGGACCCGCATCTCAACCATCATCAAGTAGTCCTATCAGTTCTACTCTTGTTTCAAATCCCTCACCAACAACGCCTTATGTACCTCCTTCAGAAGATGATTTGAAGAAATTATTTAATCCAATGTTTGATGAACACTATGAACGTGCTAATGATATGTCAATTCCATCAACAGAGGCTGCTCCTATCCCTGTCAATGAAGTTAACCCTTCAGTCTCAATGTCATTAAGTCTAGAAGCGCCTGCTGCTGATCATTCTGTCTCATCAACAAATCATCAATCATCGAGTGTACATCATGGAATTGTTTCTGGTACCAATGATGGAGATAATCCCTTTGCTACTCCTGAAGATGCCCCTTTTGAAAATATATTTGCTCCTGAATCATCCTCAAAACCATCTTCATCAGGAGAAATCGACTCTGCTACTTCTGTTCCTCAACAACAACCACATGAACACCTTAGAAAATGGACACATGATCACCCATTGGACAACATTATTGGAAACCCTTCTCGTTCAGTATCCACTCGTCGACAACTTGCAACCGATGCCTTATGGTGTTTCTTCAACTCTGTACTCTCAAAGATCGAACCAAAAGACGTTAAAACTGCTATGAATAAAGACAGCTGGTTCAATGCCATGCAAGAAGAAATTCATGAGTTTGATCGATTAGATGTATGGGAACTAGTACCTGCTCCTGACTATGCTATGATCATTGCTCTAAAGTGGATCTTCAAAGTAAAACTTGATGAGCATGGTGATGTTTTAAAGAACAAGGCTCGATTGGTTGTAAAAGGATACCGTCAAGAGGAGGGTATTGACTTTGAAGAATCATTTGCTCCAGTTGCTCGTATCGAGGCAATCATAATCTTCTTGGCTAATGCTGCAAGTAAGAACATGGTAGTCTATCAAATGGATGTAAAAACGGCTTTTCTTAACGGTGACCTTAAAGAAGTCGTATACGTCAGCCAACCTGAAGGCTTTGTGAATCCAGAGCATCCTTCTCACGTCTATCGTTTGAAGAAGGCTCTTTACGGTTTGAAGCAAGCTCCAAGGGCATGGTATGATACGCTATCAAAGTTTCTTCTATCTACTGGATTCAGCAAAGGAGCAGTTGATCCGACATTGTTCACTAGAAAGTCAGGCAACCACTTAATTCACGTTCAAATTTATGTTGATGATATTATCTTTGCCTGGACTGACCCCAATGAATGTGACCGTTTTTCAAATGAAATGGGTTCCAAATTTCAAATGTCAATGATGGGACAAATGTCATTTTTCTTGGGATTACAAATTTCACAAAGTCCCGGAGGCATTTTTATAAATCAATCTAAATATGCAAATGAGATTTTAAAGAAATTTGGATTTGATTCTTGTGACCCTGTTGACACTCCCATGATAGAGCATACTAAACTGGATGAGGACCACTCAGGGATCATGGTAGACCAAACGAAATATCGTAGTATGATTGGATCCCTGATGTACCTCACAGCCAGTAGACCAGACATTCTGTTCGCTGTTTGCATGTGTGCTAGACATCAGGCTAAGCCTACCAAAAAGCACCTTGAAGCGGTTAAATGGGTCTTTCGGTATCTTCAAGGAACCATCAATATGGGACTTTGGTACCTGAAGGACACCGGTATGTCACTAACAGCCTATGCAGATGCTGATCGTGCAGGATGTCAAGATACAAGTCGAAGTACGTCTGGAGGTGCTCAGTTTTTGGGTGATAAGCTTGTGAGCTGGTCTTCAAAGAAACAAATGAGTACTTCTATTTCCTCTACAGAGGCTGAATACATAGCCATGTCATCTTGTTGTGCTCAAATCCTATGGATGAGATCCCAATTATCTGACTATGGCTTTGAATTCAACAAAACCCCTCTGTGATAATAAAAGTGCTTGCTCTCTCATGCAACAACGTTCAACATTCAAGAGCAAAGCACATCGACATTATACATCATTTCATCAGGGAGCAAGTAGGGAACGATGTGGTGGAACTCTATTTTGTGAGGACAGAATATCAATTAGCAGACATCTTTACCAAAGCTCTTCCTAGAGAAAGTTTTGAGTTTATCCTCCCACGACTTGGTCTAAAGAGTCTACAACCAGAAACACTCAAACGTCTTCAAGAGGAAGACGAGGAGTAAAGGTCTTTCTTCATCCATCTCTTGTAAATATTTATTCGAAAAGCAAATAGAAAATTATAAAACTTTCAAAAAATCCATAAAAACTTGAAAATCTTGAAAATATATATATATATATATATATATATATTGTCTTTTTGTCATATTTTTCTCGATTCGATAATATCTACGGTCTTTGTGCTGTCATTCAAAGAATGACACGGGTCTTTAGATGTTGTTCGAATGTTTAATAAAAAAAAATGGGAGAAAAGTGAAACAATGGTTTATTGTCATTTCAGGCAGTAGTAACCCGCTTTTCAAAGAAAGAACAGAGCCATGCTTTATCTTAAATCTTCATACCTCATGCTCTGATTCTAAAAACAAATGTTTGTTGTCAAAAAGACAAATGTTTCCTTTCAAATATTTTTCCTTCAAATGATTCTTCTGAAAAAAATTTGTCATCTAATGAAAACAAAATTGCTTTGAAAATACTTCGGAATCTACTTTTGAAAATCTTCCGGGCTTTTTATTTGTCAAAATCTCTATCCTTCAATCAACAACGTATGTCATTGATTGAGGGGGAGAATGATTTCAAATCAAAAAGAGTATTTTTCAAACAATTGGCATGTAATCGAGAAATGTCTACTCTTGAATAATCAAAAAGAACAATGTTTTACAATATTGTATACAATTGGTACAAGACCTTTGTTATTATTATGTTTTCAAAAGATACGCAAGCATGTTTAATCTTTGGAGTCTAAAGTCTCAAACTTGATCCTTATCGGTTAAATGTTTCTCATAATCAAGTCACATCTCCCCTCAAAAGCTTTCAAAATCAATGTAAATCTACAGAGATCACAAATCTCAAATGATTTGAAAATTGTGATCGGGGGAGAATTTGCAATCTATCCTCCCCACATGTGCCAAACGATTTCAAATTTTCTATGCACATGTTGAGGGGGAGCATCCTTTTTAAACCACAAAGAATTGAAACGTGATTGATTTGTCTCTAAGTGCAGGTTCCTTCTAATATGTGCAAAACTATTTCAAACCTCGAGGCACATATTGAGGGGGAGCAAATTTATGAAAACCTCATCCTTCCCCAATATGCTTTATCTACTTGATTTGATCAGGGAAGTGATGTTGATATCTTTTAGAAAATGGTAATCAAAGAAGTTAATTCTTCTACTTGCCTCCGTGTGCCAAAACGATTTCAAATACATGATGCACATGTTGAGGAGGAGCTCTGTTTCTAAAAATATAAAAAACAATTAAGGTACAAAATGCTTTGATAATATATCACAAGTATCTGAATTGATTTTTAAAATGGTTTTCAATTGGTTCCAATGGCAGATGAACAATACCAAATAGACCGACCAAATTTACTTTATGTATGGTGATATAAGGATGATAAGGTTTAGTATTTGTTCCCACGATCCGCCAGAACCGGAGGGATCTACCCAGGGACAATCCACTAGATAGTGTAGAAGTCCGTAGGTATGATGAAAAAAGGAGAAAAATGAGAATAAGGGAAGAGTGCGGACTAAGACAGAGCTAGTACTTGAATAAACCCAACAAGGTTCTAGTTATGAAGTCTCGGTAAGCACTGAAGGGGTTGAAGAATGAAAAAGAATTAAATGAGAAAAGGGTGAAAATAAATAGCCCTCCAATAATTCAACCTTAGGGCAGAAACCGGGTTCAATTCATATGCTACTAGTGGTAACACTGGTATTGAAGACAAGACGTCATGGACCCAGTGACGCACGGGGAACCGACATTATCTATCGACTTTCTCCTAGAGATTGTTGATATTGAAGAAGGAGACCCTCTCCCTAGTCTCCGGCATAGGAACCAAATGTGCACTATTGAGTCTAGAGCCACGAGATCATCAAATAAATCTCATTAGGACACTGTCTATGAAGACTCTCTGTTTCACACAATGTGGAAAGAGAGATTATATCTTATGAGTCCTACGCATTATCCTTGTGGTATTGCCAGAACATCTGAGTGATATGCAAACATATTCACAATGAAGATGGAAAGCCTTCTGGAGCCAATATCAAACAAGCTCCTGGTGGGGGGCATGTGAGATCTATCTAATAGATCAACCATGTGACAACTGAACAGAAACAATGGGGCGAGTCATAATTATGATTCAATCCTGGTTCAGGTTATGGATTGACGGATACCTTTAAAAAACCGGTCGGTGTGCTTAAAAAAATCTTTTCTCTAGCACATCGACTGTGTATTAATGTTTCAAAAATTAAAAAGGTGTTTATGATTGATAATTGATTTTTCTTAAAACCTTCGTTGTATTGCAAAAACACTTTATTGAGTAGTACACGATTGTTTTTCAAATCTCTTTTCATCAATCAGTGAATCTCATATTCGGTGGTTCACTCACTCCGTGTTATCTTCTTTGAGACGTTCCGGTTTGAGAACGGCTAGAACAGCTGCGAAACCCTGTCAAGGAGATTCTTCGGAATTATACCTGATCACAGGCAGTACATGTACTGATCAACGGGGAACCGTGGGCCGTGTACCTCAATTCAACGAAAGTGATCAAAGACACTTTTGTGCGCTTTATTGCTAACTGTTGTATGCAGGTACTCCTGAAGCTTGCAGCTGATCAGAATGGAGAGGTCAATCCATAGCCGCATGCTCACACATTACATTCATTTCAAAATAAATCATGATTAGTGCATCAATGACTCTGATATTCTCATTCCATGCTTCTTCTACGCTGCTGCCAATATCATGAATCAACGAAAGCCTCCGCTACTCTGATGAGAAGAAATCATGATCCAGAATGTGAGCATGTCGGTCCAAAATGTCACAACATCACATTATACCAACGCCCCAAAGGATGACTCAGAGATTTATGATAGCTGATGATCTCAAAGCTGGCTCAAAACTCATTATCACGTGGATCAGTTAAAGACCTCCACTAGAATTATCCAAACATGCGGAACATGAAGAATCAAAGACTACGAGCTACTGAGCAAAGAACTTAATCAAGAATCCAAGAACAATCTAATGTAATATCTGTTTGTATTCATTGTAATTTGAGGTGACCTCCCTTAGGGGGAGATTGTTAGGATTTAGTAAATCCAGTTATTAAAGTGTCGGTCACCTCAAGTATATGTAATCGTTAGAAAGCTCGTAGTCGTAGTAATTTAAAGTTAAGTAGTATTTAGTTTAGTAACACCGTGGAGGATGGACGGGTCTTTACCCACTGTATGCCTGATCCACAGCCCGTAGGTGGCGTTTTATGTAAGACTATAAATACTCTCTACCTCCCAAGGTAGAGAGTTGGAGCTCATAATAATAATTTCACTTTCTCTTACTAAGTTCCCAAACCTCTAACAATTTCTAAAACCTTTAAGTGTACGCCTCTTATTGATCATGGTTTGATGTGTTTATGAAATCCAATATGTTACAAATCTCGTGCAACTCAGTACAGCATTCGAAGTACAAGCACATTGATCTTCGATATCATTTCATAAAGGAGCATGTGGAAAAGGGTACTGTTGAATTATATTTTGTGGGTACTAAACACCAACTGGCGGACCTTCTCACCAAAGCCTTAGCTCCTGCTAGGTTTCCTTAGTTGATCCACCGGATTGGCATGAGGTGTTTGACTCCAGAGGAGCTGGATGAACTTTTAACACATTCTTAAAACCAGTCAAACACCAAAACCTCTTTTGTAAATAACTTTATCAAAAACAAAAATAGAAAAATATAAAATCTGATAAAATTCAAAAATATTCTTCTATCTAAATTTCTTCCAACATTGCAAGTACAATTCTTCCGTCAACACTTTGCTCTTTCAAACTTTTCATTATTTTCTCGGACAAGTGTTGAGGGGGAGAATGTAAATAATTTTCTGTTTCATAAAACCTTGTACTTGCATGTTACCCAAAATTGGTTGTATCTTTGATAATGGTGGATACGTTTCTTGTTTTAAACACTCCTCGGACTCAAATTTGTAAAATTTCACTATTTCTAAAGTCGAGGGGGAGTGTCGTCAAGTTTCTTTCCTAACTTTCACGTATTGCTTAACCAAACTGGAAGTTATGGGCTATGGTTGGAAATGGTTAAGATGGAGGGACTATTATTGTCAAAAGTTAAAACTCATTTTAATAAAAATCCTTCCACCTAAATATCATTTACATTTATTACTATCTTTAAATTTTTCACCAACCATATCCACGACTAAAAATCCATACTCAAATCCGTGCTACAATCTTGAAATCTGTAAGTGTTAAAAGTTTCTTTGAGTGATTTCAAACATAGGTCTTTAATCATTTTTAAAACCAACGGTTTGATTTTGTTCTAGGCGTGAATTAAGGTTTACGCATACGCGTATGAACAAGTAATCACGTTGGGATGATTCTTGTGAAATGGTTGTGTTAAAAGGGTTCTAATATTGATACTAAAACTGTTTCCAACAACTAATTCAACCCATAAACTGTAATTAACCATTTTTCTAATTTAGGGTTCATGCGTGGTACTTGGGTATTTTCATGTGTGAGTGTTTGAGGATAATTAGTTGCTTGAGATAAGTTTTATACATGTTTAATTAACCAAATACATCTTTAAATCAAACCTGTTAATACAAATAAGCCGTAAAAAACTAAAAACGTTTATTTATATTTTACGATCTTCTAATGTTTTGTCGATAACAAACGTAAAATCATTTTAACGAAACAAATAGAGTACGTAAATAGTTTGAGTTAATAGTTTTCTAACACACTTGCGTTTTCACATAAAACACTAAAACAAGCCTAAGTGATTTTATGATTTAGATACATATGTACAACAACTAGTGTTTACATATTGGGTTAACATATGCTTAAACTAAGTATACTAAAATGGGTAAAAAACATGTAAATAATAAAATGGGTAAAAACATGTAAATACTAAAATGGGTAATAAACTAGCAAATGGTATTGACCCATAACCCATGGTTTTATATATACCACTTAACCAAGTTCATTGTATCCTTAAGATACATTGTATCTAGAAAGAAAACCATGGATCAACCCATAACCCATGACCCATAACCAAAAATACCCATGGGTAAAGAGGAGCGTTCCACGGATCCCTAGCTTTGTGCTAGCCGGATCCCAAGTGGAAGGGATCTGTGGGATCCGGGGAACAGTAGGATTTTTCCTCTATAAATAGTGAGCCATTTCTTCATTGTTTCTCATCCCTTTCTAACACACTTTCCCCCCTGAGTTAAATCTCACAAACCTTAGATCCAAGAGATCTATGTTTGTAGTTTTGTTTTTGTTTGATCTTTTAGGTTCCTCTTAAAGGCAAGATCACCACCTTTGAAGTCGAGCAAGCTCAAGTCCATGAGTTGCCATGCTTCCTCATCATCAAGGCTACTGAAGTCTTCTTGTTGATGATTCCTTTCTTTCTTCAAAGAAGTGTAGTGTTGAAGACATTAGTGAAAGATGTCTCAAGAGTCAAGACGAAGATATTAGTGAAGGGTATCTATCGTCTTTAGGATAAAACACTTGTGGTAGGTGCTTGGAAGTCAAGACAAAGAAGCATTAGTGAAAGGTGCTTAGAAGTCAAGACAAAGAAGCATTAGTGAAAGGTGCTTAGAAGTGAAGACACAAGACATTAGTGAAAGGTGTCTTGTAGATCTAGTCAAAGGCATTAGTGAAAGGTGCCTTAGATGTACATTCGATATGGTATGTTTCGATGTACAAGATAGACTAGTATTAGATCCAAGGATATTGATATACTTAATGATGTTGTAAAGGAGTAGATCTCCTTTGGGATTAGTCGTTGGTGTAGTGTGGTAGTAGTTCCTCCATTGCAACGGAACTAGGTGCTTAGCCTAGTACCTAATAAAGGGTAGGCGACATTGTGAAGGTGTAGTTTACCTTGGATTGAAAGAACTAGGTACTTAGCCTAGTACCTTATAAAAGGTAGGCGACGTTGTGTAGGTGTGGTTCACCTTGGAGTGAAAGAACCCGGTGGTTAGCCTAGTACCGGAAAAAGAGTAGGCAACGTTGTGAAGGCTTCTCCGCCATAAGGAGATTGGTTTAGTGATTACGAACTCTCGAGTAGGTGACTCGGGGAGTGGAGTAGGGCAAGGAAGGTGACCTTGTAGCCGAACCACTATAAATACTTGCGTTGTGGTTTTGTGCTTCTTGCTCTTATCTTTTCATTACTTACCTTTATATATGCTTGTTTATCAACATCCAACACACACATCCAAATATATTGACATAAGTCTATCTAAATAGATTAAAAGGAAGTTTTAATTGGTAAAACTATTCAACCCCCCCTTCTAGTTTTCCACAATTGGTATCAGAGCTTCGTTACCAAGTTTCTTGAAGTATATTGTACTTTAAAAACTTGATACGATCCATGGTTAATTGAAAACTACAAAGAAGGTTTTTCATGAAATCAAACACCATGTTTTTCAAAACTATATGTTTGGATGTTGAGTTGATAACAACATTTTCATTTTCACTTTTTCATTTAATTGCACTAATCTTCTTTGTCATGTTGATTAGTCAAAGCTCATACCCACCAAGCTTTAGAAGTAGCTTGGTAACAAGAATACCTTCCTTAAGAAGGTATCTTAAACGCAAAGGAGCGGGAATAGTCTAAGTGACATTTGTTGTGTCATTTGTAAAGACATTCCTAAGTGCACTAGAGGTATGATTCTCCTCTCACCTTGCTTGATAATTAAGTATACTTATTTAGGTATTTATATGATTATTTTTTTTGTGCTCATACATGTTTTACATGAAGCTTCGTTAGGAAGCCTTTTTCTTACAATACGTGTTTTATTTCCTGTCTAAAGTCATGGTATATAAAAATTATGTTTTGTTTCTTTTTAATACAATAATAAAACAAAACACGAATTTCAAAAATTCCTCCTTCCCTATAAATAACCCCACCATCGACCACTCTACCAAACCCTCACTTTTTCAAATCCTCCAAATTCAAAAATTTCCTCTTATTCAAAAACTTCATCTTCCTCCTCATTTCATCTCAACCGAAACCAAGAAGATTCGTCATCAACATGGTTTACATCGCACTCGTGCTCATCGCCCTAACACTCATCGCACTTGTGTTCCCTATGATGAAGTTCACATATGGAGACATTTACTTTGTGTTGTTAATCTACATTGGGATCATATACCCAATCCTTTGTATCATCCTTAGTATTGAAATGCAATATTATTAATAATCTAGTTTATCTAGGTTATTTTTATCATAATGTTTTTGTCACTTATTTTGATTTATATGTTTTATATTCTTTCGTGATACATTAGAAGTCATGTATGCATGCTAAAAGAAAATGTAGGATAAAACATATTTCGTGGTATAAAAATTGTAAAATCTATGTTTTTATCAAATCTGTTCTGTTACTACAGATCCACGGATCCCGGAAGTTATACTAGCCGGATCCCTTTTGAAAAGGAACCGTGGGTCCGTCCTACTGGAAAACAGTTTTTCATGCAAATCAAAAACCTCTTTTCTTCTAAGAATAATACTCCACTTGTATGTCAAAACCATAAGTGAGTTAAGTGTATTTATTGTTAAAAACCATTGTTAATAAAAATCTAGTAAAAACATTAGATTATCATAAGTTGACCACAAACATTTCCTTTTATTAACTTGTCATTTCTATAGGTTCAACTATGACGCATGAATATGAGTTTGATTTTTCACTCACTAGCGTCTACACTCCGAACATCTCTCTCGAACCCAACACACTTGGAAATCATGTCCGTGGGTTCAATAATCTCGAAAACCGTCACTTCCATGAAGGACGTATTGTAGACACCTCTCTACAATTCGAAGAAGGTATCAATACCTCCTTCCGAGCCATAGGACTAGAATGTCTTCTTGAAATCAACGAGAAGATATGTCCAAGGTTCATAATGGAATTCTTCCGTCAAGTCGAACTCGTTCGTAACAAGGATCACTCTCTATCTCTTTGGTTTTATATCAAAAACCAAAAGTTCACTCTAACCCTTGGGCATTTTGCTCACATCCTCCGGATTCAAAATCATGGACAATTTGCCTTCACCGAAGATTGGTCTCTTGATTCTCTTTTCAACTTTCGTGAAGAAAATAGTCCATATTGTTCACACATACCCTCTCCGGAAGATTTAAATCGCATAATATGCAAACCTCGACCATATTACTCCGATCCAAACATTATCTTTACAAGGGATATCCGAGAAGAGTACAAGCCTCTTCCACTCATCCTACGTGAAAATGTTTGGAGTCTTAGGGGAAATCAAGAAATTCTTCCCGCTTGTTGTGCTCACATGTTGTACTGTTTGCTAACACGACAACCATACAATCTCGCCTACTTCTTCGCAAGGCGAATTGCAAATCTTCATGGCTCCAAGAATAAACTCATCTCTTATGGAATGTTCTTGACACGCCTATATCATAATGTTATGCACTTCCATCCTCAATTTCAAAGTCCGTTGTATGTACTTGTTAACAAGATGATGGAACCGCTAAACATATCTCTCATGAAGACTTTCTTCATTCTTGATTCCACCAACACTCATCTACCACATAATGATCCTCCTAGCGAAAACACTCAAGGAAACTAATAGTATTCCAAAATAGGATCAAATCTCTTATACTCGTGCTTTATCAATGTAATTCAATTTCCTTCATGAAATAAAACATTTTACATTTGATATCTTGGTATTAGAACTCTCTTTAGACTATCCTTGAGATATAATGCTTTGTCAAGATCATTGCATACCTTTAGTAAAGGTCCTGTTGAGCAGATGGGTGGATCCCAAAGATTGTACTAGACGAATCCCTACTCTTAGGGAACCGTGGGATCCGGAAAACAGAAAATGCAATTGCAAGCATTATATTTCAAACATACCCTTAGAACACCTCACACACTAAGCTAAGCATAGTGCCTTAAGGCAAAATTAAGTCCTTATCAAAGATAGGTTGATCTTTCCTACTCATACATAACTCACCTAGATCACACTTTATTTTTTACTTGATCTCTCCCATCTAGTCTTAGAAATCTGTAGATTATAGCAAAATTGATCATAAATCATCCTCACCCCAAAATTGGTCAAAATTGATCAAAATCTAGTTTTCTCAAAAGCTTCTAGGATATTTTCCAAAACACTATCCTAAAACACAACCTGATCTCTAGGATCATTTAGCCTCAATTGACACTCTAAATCTTTAGTGTAATCCTTGCTCATCCATTGGTACTCTTGAAAGTTCCAAATCCTTCCATAAATAACAATCATTAGCTACATCACTCATTACCTTCAAGCACTCAAGCACCCCTTCATTTAAAACACTTAGGAGGACTGAAACACTCAAAATGTTATAGGTTTTAGATCTTAGAAACATCATGTCCACTCTTTCATAACTGCTGAAAGCCAGATCCCTCTGAGGAAGGAACCGTGGGATCCGGATGACAGTTTAGGTCAAATCTTTCAAAAATAATCATTTCAACTCATCTTCCTAACTCAAACACTCCATCTCATCTTAAATGAGTTCCTAGATCAGTGCAACCTCTGAAGTTGACTCTTGTGCATATCAATCATCACATTCCATTGAATCCTAGTGGCTTAAGGCTTAAATGCACTTGCCAAATCTCTTGGTTTATAAACCACCTTGTTAGGACCTCCATAGTCATCACTCTCATCCTAACTTTCAGCTCTTGCAACCTCTTGAAATCAACCCATCATGAGGAAAACCCCAAGTAGTAACTTATCCACCAAAGAACCACCCATGAAAAGAGCTCGTGTTATACACGAAATTTCTTCAACCGAATCATCTTCCATCATCCAATCAAACCAATTCCTAAAAGGATAGTACCCACAAAACTACCTATGCCAAACACCACCATACCTCCTAAGCCAAACAATATCATCTCCACTAAACCATCACCATTGGTTCCTAGAGCTATTTCATTTACATCCCCACTATCATCACCACACCTCTACAATTTAGAGGACTTGCCTCCTAGGCCATCTCATCCGCTTCCGCCGACAACATTCTCCTCATTAGGAGGAATAATGGTTCAAAATCAAGGTGTTGAGTCAACACTTGCTCCGGCTTCCTTTTCGCCGTTTCCATCATATAATCCCATTTGGATTATGAGAAATCATCAAAGTCAAACACCCGACCATATGGAAGTTGACACTTCTCTACCACCACCATCATCTTTGGTTGAGTCATTCTCAAATGCACCTCCACCAATCCCTCCATCGTTTGAAGCTCCACAAGCCGCTTCACTTGATCCTTCGCATCAAGCCATTTTATTTCTTCCACCATCACTACCTAGCCATGACAAAGATTGCTATCATTGTCAACATGTTGAAAGTTTGATACATGAAGTACGAGAAGACCAACGTTTCATGTTCTATCATCTCCTCGAACGTTTCGACGAGATCAAACCTAAACAAAACTTGAGCTAGAAGATTTTTAGTGGTGTCCTAGCATCAAGCGATAGTTGGTTTAGAAATTTCTAGTAATATATTTTCTTATTTTCTTAGTTTTTAGAGTCATGTATATCATAACTCTAGTTTTATTAAATGGAATTACATGCTACTTGCTATTTTTCTGAGCATATGATTACCTTGTATTCATATCTCATTTATGTGATAACATTACTTGTTATATCACCTTTTCTGAAATTGAACAGCTAAAACGGATCCCTCAAAATTGCCTAGACGGATCCCTACTAGGAGGGAACCGCGGGATCCGTGAGATAGAAATCTTTCTTTCTACTAACTTGAATCACATTTGCAGGAAATTGTGAATTATACTTGATTTCTAACCTTTGTTTTGTAGTTATTCAATTTACATATGAAGACTTTGACATCCTAAAGCTAGGGGGAGCTTTATGTCAAAGCAATACATTGCAAATTACTTGCAATACTAGGTTTACATTTCGTGACATCCCTTTGCAAAAATTGCAATCATCAAGGGGGAGCACATTCGCCTCGTAGACGATATCTTTTGCAAACAAACTAGATTAGTATCATTTACTTGACGCCCTTACATAGGGATGGACTCGTCAAGGGGGAGTAAAAGACGAGATCCTTTCCCGTTATTTGCTCTCTATTTCTCTTTACTTTTTCTTTCACATGTTTTTTTTAAAAACAATGTGTTGCCTTCCTTCAAACACTTTTTGTTTCGACAAAAAGGGGGAGAAGAAAGTAAAAACTACAAATTCAAACTTTTACTAATTTTAGCTTTTCCTTAAAATAATTTTATGTTTTGTCATCAACAAAAAGGGGGAGATTGTTAATACAAATAAGCCTTAAAAACGTTTATTTATATTTTACGATCTTCTAATGTTTTGTCGATAACAAACGTAAAATCATTTTAACGAAACAAATAGAGTACGTAAATAGTTTGAGTTAATAGTTTTCTAACACACTTACGTTTTCACATAAAACACTAAAACAAGCCTAAGTGATTTTATGATTTAGATACATATGTACAACAACTAGTGTTTACATATTGGGTTAACATATACTTAAACTAAGTATACTAAAATGGGTAAAAACATGTAAATACTAAAATGGGTAAAAACATGTAAATACTAAAATGGGTAATAAACTAGCAAATGGTATTGACCCATAACCCATGGTTTTATATATACCACTTAACCAAGTTCATTGTATCCTTAAGATACATTGTATCTAGAAAGAAAACCATGGATCAACCCATAACCCATGACCCATGACCCATAACCAAAAATACCCATGGGTAAAGAGGAGCGTTCCACGGATCCCTAGCTTTGTGCTAGCCGGATCCCAAGTGGAAGGGATCCGTGGGATCCGGGGAACAGTAGGATTTTTCCTCTATAAATAGTGAGCCATTTCTTCATTGTTTCTCATCCCTTTCTAACACACTTTCCCCCCTGAGTTAAATCTCACAAACCTTAGATCCAAGAGATATATGTTTGTAGTTTTGTTTTTGTGTGATCTTTTAGGTTCCTCTTAAAGGCAAGATCACCACCTTTGAAGTCGAGCAAGCTCAAGTCCATGAGTTGCCATGCTTCCTCATCATCAAGGCTACTGAAGTCTTCTTGTTGATGATTCCTTTCTTTCTTCAAAGAAGTGTAGTGTTGAAGACATTAGTGAAAGATGTCTCAAGAGTCAATACGAAGATATTAGTGAAGGGTATCTATCGTCTTTAGGATAAAGCACTTGTGGTAGGTGCTTGGAAGTCAAGACAAAGAAGCATTAGTGAAAGGTGATTAGAAGTCAAGACAAAGAAGCATTAGTGAAAGGTGCTTAGAAGTGAAGACACAAGACATTAGTGAAAGGTGTCTTGTAGATCTAGTCAAAGGCATTAGTGAAAGGTGCCTTAGATGTACATTCGATATGGTGTGTTTCGATGTACAAGATAGACTAGTATTAGATCCAAGGATATTGATATCCTTGATGATGTTGTAAAGGAGTAGATCTCCTTTGGGATTAGTCGTTGGTGTAGTGTGGTAGTAGTTCCTCCATTGCAATGGAACTAGGTGCTTAGCCTAGTACCTAATAAAGGGTAGGCGACATTGTGAAGGTGTAGTTCACCTTGGATTGAAAGGACTAGGTACTTAGCCTAGTACCTTATAAAGGGTAGGCGACGTTGTGTAGGTGTGGTTCACCTTGGAGTGAAAGAACCCGGTGGTTAGCCTAGTACCGGAAAAAGAGTAGGCGACGTTGTGAAGGCTTCTCCGCCATAAGGAGATTGGTGTAGTGATTACAAACTCTCGAGTAGGTGACTCGGGGAGTGGAGTAGGGCAAGGAAGGTGACCTTGTAGCCGAACCACTATAAATACTTGCGTTGTGGTTTTGTGCTTCTTACTCTTATCTTTTCATTACTTACCTTTATATATGCTTGTTTATCAACATCCAACACACACATCCAAATAGATTGACATAAGTCTATTTAAATAGATTAAAAGGAAGTTTTAATTGGTAAAACTATTCAACACCCCCTTCTAGTTTTCCACAAAACCCAGAAACACTGAATCTGCATAATTAGACTTTAGGGTTTATGAGTACGATGGTTTGGGTATTTTTGATTCATGTGGTTCTTGATGTTAAAACTTGTTGTAAACAACTCATATTGCTTCTAAGTCTTCCCAAAAATCATTTGGTACATTTTCCATGGCTAGATTTATTATGAGTAGGATTTGACTTTAGGGTTTAAACTTACGCATAACTTAACCAAAAACTGACTTTTTAAAAAGGCTGTTTCTCCCCTCAATGGAGGTTTTTACTACATACACTTCTTCACTATATGAGCCCTAAGAAAACCACTTGGGAGCAATTCAGTAGCAATATTGATATTGCTCTCATTTATTTATCAACAGAAAGGGTTTATATTTTCTCTAAACTGATTTTTGAAAATATGGCGAAGAATGTGGATTCCAAAACAAAATTTCTAATGTATCCAAGATTTATAGCAATGATTTTGAAGAAAAGCAAACTACTCACCCATACAGAATTTTTTCCAACACCTTGTTTGCAACAAAAACTTTTTGCAAATATGTCTATGGCATCAAGGTTGTTTAATGGAATGATAGTTCCTCTATTTCCTAACATGATTGTGCAGGTACAGGGTAAAGGATCAGCAATCCCAACTGAGTCCCAACACACACCCATTGTTTTTCCAGATGTAACCTATACACCACCAGTAACACAAACCTATAGGAGAAAACACAGACAGGGTACTATGGCCTCTCATCCTAGTATTCCTACTCCGACCCCAGGTTTAAATGAGACTGCTTCTGGCAGAGTGGAAAGGGCTACCACTATTTTGTCTAGCTTAGATGCAGCACAGGGCAGTGGTAACATCAATAAGACCCCAACCATGGAAACAGTGGATGTTTCTAGTCCTAACATACTGGATACAACTGCTGGAATCCCAAGCCAAATGGAAAATATGGGTGGCTTTAGTAATCCTCCTAGTCCAACTAGAGAGAAAACTGAGTCTTTGCCTTATGATGCACCTCTCCCAGAAGGTAACCCATCTGGAAGTGCTGAGGGCAGACAATCACTTACTGAATTGACGGTTACATGTACACAATTGACAGCTAAAGTAGAGGCTTTGGAGAAGGATTTGAAAGACACAAAGAAGTTGTATGCCAAAGTCTACTCAACTCTGGTTTAGAAGGTAAAAAGATTGAAGATGAAAGTTAAAGCTCTGCAGGCTCCCAGAAAGGCCAACATTGTGGATTCTACAAGCTCAAGTGATTCAGAAGATATTGGGGAATTTCACAAACAAGGGAGGAAAACAGATGCAGAGACTCAGGGAGGACTTTATGTTTTGAAAGTGGGAATGAAGATCAAGATCAAGAAACAAAACCATTTGAAGAAGAAGAGGTTAATCTTGAAGCTCCAACATAAGTAATTGAAGAAAATGAAGATATGTTGATACTGCTACCAATACAAAGAAAGCAGTGGAAACTGCTGGTTCAGAAAAAAGTACTGCTAGAGTTGATAAAGGAAAGGGAATCCTAATTGAAGAAGAAACTGTTCAAAAGAAGCCTAAGATAAGTGCACAAGTGGTTTTTGATGAAGAAAAGGCTAAAGAAGTGCAAGAACAGAAAGTGGTTAGATTCTTGGAAGAGCAAAAGATAAAGAAGGCTGCTGAATTATCTGTTGAAGAACAAGACAAACTGCTAGCTCAAATATTGCAAGAAGAGGAAGCTGCAGCAGTTCCTGAGGAAGAGAAAGAGGATGCTATCCAAGAACTACTTAATAAGATGAGAGAAAAGCAAAAGGCAAAGAAAAGAGTCAAGCCTCCTACAAAAGGACAACTGATGAGAAATATGAAGATCTATCTAAAGCATCAAGATCATAAGAAAGATTTTCAAATGAAGGGCAATACTTTTGAGGAAATACAAGAAATGTATGTTAGAGCTTATAGAAGTATTCATGAAGATTTCAGACCAGGAGGAACAGAAGATGCAACTGTTAGAACTAAAAGAGCTGGTTTATTATTGGAATCTGAAGTATCCAAGAAGCAGAAGATAGAGGGAAGTTCATATACAGCAAAGAATGATTTGGAAGATGAAGCTTTGAATGAGTTGATGATTATTCAACCTGATGAGAGAATGCATGTAGAAGCTTTGCAGACCAAGCATCCCATAATTGATTGGGAAATTCATAGTGACAGATTTGGAAAAGCTTGGAGGATCATCAGAGTTGGAAATATAGTGGAGATGTACAAAACATTTGCAGACATGTGCAAATCGTTTGACAGGAATGATCTAGTGAAGCTATGGGAACTAGTACAGCATAAACTTAATCATAAAGAAGATCCAGATGAAAAGGATCAGGAACTTTGGGTAGAATTGGAGAGATTATTTGAACCTGATCCTTATGACAGATTATGGAGTGAAGATGCAACAGTTCCAGGAACTACATGGATTTTATATAGCTCATCTGATGTACATCATGTCTACACAAGTATTCATGATTGGTTTATGCTTGTGGAAAAGGAGTATCCGCTCAGAATGAAGACATTGATAGTGATGTTATCTTCAAGGTTGACTACTGAAGAGGATAATGAAATGACAAGAGAATTGGTGAACAAGATCTTCATTCAAGCACAAAGACCAAGCAAACCAAGAAAGTAGATGTTTGAAAAATTCCCCAACAGCATGAAGAAAAATATGTATTCAAGAAACTTGCTGATTTGCAAATGAAATCACAAGTTTATGGGAGGATTGTTGGGAATTTAGCAAAGACATTCTGTACTGCCAAGGTTAATGGTTAAAACTGCTAACCTTAAATGTGGACTGCGAAAGAATATAACTAGCAGTACAAACTGCTAGTACAATTAGTTAGTACTGCTTATAAGATTTTGTATAGTCGGTTAGATAATTATAGAAAATATTCTTTAATATGTATCTTGTGTAGAAAGTTATTGTAACCCTAGTAGGACTTCTTAGTCTATAAAAGGAGGTCCTAGGTTAGATTTAGAGTACGAGTTATTCTAGAGTCGATCACTTCAAGGTTTTGTAACCCTAATACTTTTGAGTATTCGTATAATATATTGAAGTGTTTTGTGAGAAACAAATTGTGTTTAAGTATTCTCTTAGTCATTAAACATTACATTCCGCATATTGTTTAATCTTAGATTCAGACAGCTTGCTATATTATTGTTTGTGTTATACTTATCTAACTCAATCAACTTGATCAATTGCTCAACTGGGATCAACAGATCTCATAAAGAGGAATAACAAGAGTCGTTCATATACGTATATATAATCTCATGTATTTATTCACGTATTACAGTAACTCGTGCTTTCATTTTGATATTCATTATTTCGTGTATATACATTGATGGTGTGTTTGGTTAGTGTCTGTGGGAATAAGAGAATGGAATGAAAGTAATAAAATATTGTTTGGTTTGTGTATATTGGTATATAAAGTGAATATTCATTCCAAGATTCTAGGTTTGCTCATAGGAGCCAAGTGTGTCATCTTCGGATATTTCATTCCATCACTTAAGTCTTATTACTTTTCTAAAAAAAAGGTGAATGAGAAAACACAATACAGTTGGTTTACGATGAACAACACACAAGTAAAGTAATCATTTATAGTTATAGTTGGAAGAATAACCAAACCTAAAATTGATACCAAACAATACTTTTCAAACTATCATATCCATTGTTATTCTATACTTTAATCAAACCTATACCCATGGTCATTCCATGAACTAAACCAATCAGCACCTAAGTCAATGTATAACCTTAAAAATATCTATAAATAATAACAATATACATGCGGGTTTTTTTATTAAAAAAATATAAAATCTATGGCGCATTTAATAAATCTATAAGTTATTAAAAATATGAAACTGATAAGTTTACTTTAGTTTAAAATTTACAACTAAAGGTTTATTAATCAACTCCTCATTTTTTTTTTTTATTTTTTTTTACAAAATCAACACATGTGTTTTATACATATTTATTTTGCTAGATGAAATTTTAGATAAGTTTGACAAAATTGAAGCTTATTTTGACTTTTATTGGCAAATTAGGAGACTCGATGTCAAAATTGAGCTATTTCATAGGTTAATATAAGAATTTGTTTACTGATTTTGTATCTTCTCTTATTATAGAAGATATTTAAAGGCTTTTTTCTATTTTTAGTGTTTACTGAAAATTTTATTTTGATGACATGTATTGAATTTATGTTTATATTTTCTTTAAAGACTTTTTCTATTTTTAGTGTTTATTGAAGACTTGAAACTATTGTTTTGATGACATGTATCGAGTTAATGTTTATATTTTCTTTAGTCCTTTTACTGGTTGTTAAACCTTAGCATTATTAATTTTACAAAACTTCTAATTTGTACTCATATATTATCTATTGAGTTTAGTTTATTACTTTCATATTTCAACTAATTATATATAAGTTAATTTAATTTTATAACAATATTATAAATATTGGGGTTTTTTTTTTTTTTTTAAATATTGAAAACCTTCGCCTCATTATGAATAAAGTACTTTTTCTATGATTCATTATGCATAACATATTTTTTTCTATGATAATATTTTTACATATGCCTAATGAATCATAAAACCAGTATAATATGCACAATGTTTTTTTTTTTTTTTTTTTTTTTACAAATTTGTTTTTCGAAATGAATAAAATTGTAAGAACGTAGAGCAGTTTTAGCTTTTACCCTATACTTTATACCTCGTATGTATACGAAACTTTTAATATTGCGACGAGTTAATATTACGTTGAGTTCATATCTTTAGTAAGATTAGTTTTTCTATAGTTAGAGGAGTGAGGGCCCAAATAGTTTTTCGGCTTCCCACTATTTTTTTGTAAATCTCACGAATTTCTAATAAAGAGATGTTATTATTAAAATAACAATAATAATAATAATAATAATAATAATAATAATAATAATAATAATAATAATATATTTTGTCTCTAAAAAAATAAAGTCTAGGGGTATTTTACCGGGGTAATCCCCTTTACCTAAAATAATGTCTATGGGGTATTAAATATTTTTTCTAAAAATTATTAATTAAGAATTTTATGCTTAAGTCCATTAAGAACAATAAAAATTTTACACTTAAGACCATGGGATTAAATTTAATATTATATATATATACTATTAGAAGTTGGGGGGGGGGTATAAAAATACATGGTATAAATGGGTGTGTGTCAAAATTTGATTGGCTCTATACATGTAATAGTACACCAAAAAATGTGTTGGCAGCACCCTATTGGTGGAAGTGTGTTTGCAATTTCCTTGTTCATGCAGCTATACGTTTGCAGCCATACACACGTTTACATACGCATACAATATTAAAAGATATACATTGTCTTAAGCCATTCTAAAAGAGCCACGTGTGCACTTCTACCTTGCTAGAAAGTTCTTACCTGCACAACAAAAGAAAGCAGGAAGCCAATCAAATATCTTAGTTACATTCCAAAGAAAGTGAAATAAAAAAAAGAAGGTGCCAAAGTCTGAGGTACAAGCCAAAGAAAGAGAACCAAAAAAGGAAAGCCAAAGCAAAACAAATACAGTGAATCTTCTAATATCATTGTCTTACATAGAGGTAGGTGAAATAAATTTGGTATATGTTTTCATATTTATTTATTACATCTTTATTTATGACATTAATTTTCATATTTATTATTACATCTTTATTTGTGACATTAATGGTATTTCCTGTCATTTATGATCTAATAGGATGATATCTTTTTATATTGAATATGCTTGGAAACTAACATGTGTGTTGTTGTTACTGCTGTCTACAAAGAGAGTGAAAAAAAAAAAAAAAAAAAAAGGTACAAAATAACCTAAATTTAGCTGTTTGTGTACACATATACGTAGTCAATTCTTTATTTGGCTTATATATAAGTTAGTGTAATATGGAAAACTATGCAACCACATTCGGGGTCCCTTTTTACAGTATAAAAAATATACCTACAGCATCTGAAGATAATTGCTATAAGATTCAGCGGGATTTTGTGACAGAAAACCAAGGTAAAAATGGACTGAATAAATCTGATATGCATCAACTGGTGGGTAACCAAGAGAACTACCACCAGCTGCGTTATGATAACTTAAATAAAAAACAAACCAAAAGTATAAATAGTTGGACATACCACTATGGTAATACGAATGTAGACAAAAGATTGGCATACAGCGATGGAATAGTTTCCCACGCGACTGAGTCCTCAAACAGCAGCAACGAACCGCTGACAACAGGGTACATAACACCGACTTTGTCAACAGACAATGAATATCATTCAGCTGCAAATGAACAATGCCAACAACAGTTATTTTATTACCAACATACAAACGGTGAAAAACCAGGCATGGTTTCACGGGGTCGAAAACATTCTAAAAAAAGCTTGCAACTTCGACTTTACAAGGTCCATATGAAAAAAGAAATTGCCAAGAAGCAACTTCCAATCCTGTTGTGCTAATTTTGGGTGTGCATCATAACAACACTTCAGTTAACGCAAATAAAGGTACATGTAAAAATTCTAATGTACGAGCTACTATTTAGGCTAATAGACAAATTACTTAATGACATCAGATCTGACTATCTTTCTTTATTCCAATTGTTACAACAGGGTATTTGGCTACATGTTTTTCAAAAGACAACCAATATTGTTCAGTTGTGGAATAACAATATCACCAACAACTATTTTACAACGAACCTGCGAATGTTGAAAAAAAAGATGTAGCTTTGCAGACTGTGAAACAACCAAAGAAAAGGTGTGCTGGCGTAAATTTGCAGACTCCATGTCCAAAAAAAATGTGTCATGAACCATCCTATAATCCTATCATCTCAGCTTATATTGTGCAAAGTAATGATACTTTAGCTAATGCAAATAAAGGTAACTATATATTTTAACACAACTACTATTACTCAAAGTGATAACAAACTTGCTTTGTCACACCATATGTGACTCACTCTTTTTAATCTTTTTTTCCCCCTATATGTCTTATTTTTTTTACAGGTGCATTGGAACATCCTTTCATTTATACGAATACATGATGCAATTATAACGCTACATATGAAACAGATTCAGGCTCCATTCTACAAGGTAAAGATTTACTGAATAAGTTATACCTGATAAAAGTATTCAACCTTATTTATCATATAACAATAAAACAATTATTTGAATGATAGCAGGCAACACAACATCTTTAGAAAGTAAAACACGAAAAATAGCAGAAACAAAACAGAAAAGACATAAAGAACGTACCAGTTGTAGCAAATCCAAGAATAGACCATCCACACACGGTACAGGTACATTTGCTGTACAATTGCCTTTTCTTTGCTGAAATTAATACCATATCTACAAATACAGATGTTGATGCTAATTTCTTAACAGATGGGCTTTCTTCATATATTGATATGGGAGACTGTGATTGGATATGCCAACATTGTGGTGCAGCGTTTTGGTATAACGAAAGAGTAAATAGTGGTTCTACAAAAGGGTTACCTATATATAATCGATGTTGCGCAGGTGGGAAAATACAGCTTCAAGAAGAGTTAAGGCCACCGGAAATCATTCAGCAACTATTCAAGGACAAAGAGTTTTTGGAAAACATACGAGCTTATAATCAGATGTTTAGCATGACATCATTTGGTGCACAGATAGATGACACAATTAACCAGGGGGACCGTATGTTTTCAAAATCTCTGGCCAGATTCACCATTGGATTGGATCATTATGTCCACTCGCTGACGAAGATCCAAGATACTTGCAATTATACATATATGATACACAAAATGAAGTTGAAAACAGGCTGAAGGCTTTTGGTGGTCAACATTCAGACAAGCTCAAAGCACATATTGTAGAAACGCTGATGCATGTTCTTGACGAACATAATCAGTTGGTAAAGCTATTCAGGGCTGCAAGAGATATTTGTGGCAATCAAACTTTGCAAGATTTCAAAATTGTACTCTATAACGTTGCCGGTGCACGTGAATACCAGTTACCAACTTCAAACATGGTTGGTGGTATACTTTTTGATGGTGGTCCTAACACTGTGGCAGATTACGATGTTATCATACAAAAAAAAGGTGAGCATCCGCAAAGAATAAATAAGCTTCATTCATGTTATATGTCTCTACAATTCCCTTTACTCTTTATATATGGTCAACCAGGTTTTAATACCAAAATGACCCTTAAACCAATGACCAGAGGCGAACGTGGGAAGAAATTATCTATGACCATGTACTACATGTATCAAATCCATGAGCGCCCTCATCAATATGGTCTGCTGTTTAAAGGTGGAAGGCTATTCCAACAATACGTCGTATCTGTGTATTGTGCATTGGAACAAGACCGTCTTGACTTTATACGATCTAAGCAGAATAGTATTCGCACCGAGTATTTATCAGGCATTTATGACGCCATATCCAGAGGAGATCATTGTGGTGCTGAAATAGGGAAAAAGATTATTTTACCTTCAAGTTTTACCGGTGGACCAAGATACATGTACAGCCATTATTTGGACGCTCTTGCTATTTGTCGAGTACTTGGGAATCCACAGTTTTTCATCACATTCATATGCAACGTCAACTGGCAGAAATTCGTAGATACATGAAAAGATATCCAGAACTCACAAGTGCAGACAGAGCTGACATTGTAGATCGTGTTTTCGAGGAAAAAGTAAAGGATTTTGTCAGGATACTGAAAGACAACAGAATATTTGGCCGTGTCACAGGAGGTAAAAATACATTGTACACATATTTGTTTTATTTTATAACCCACTAAATTCTTTGTGACATTTAAAAGACTAAAAAAGGAAACATACAATCTGACAATAATTTATTTATGTTATCTCTAACAACTTACAAAATTCTTATTTTATAGTTCTGTATACAATTGAGTTCCAGAAACGAGGCCTTCCTCACTGTCACACATTGTTATGGTTAGATTCTGCCGACAAAATACAGACAGCTGAAGATATTGACAAATTCATCTCTGCAGAATTACCAGACAGATTAACTGATCCAGATGGTTACAAGATTGTTGCAGACATGATGGTTCATGGTCCTTGCAGAGCTGCTAAGACAAAAGCACCATGTATGGAAGATGGAAGTTGCAGCAAGAATTTTCCAAAAAAATACAACGACAAGACGTTTTTTGATGAAAATGGACATGTACATTACCGAAGACGGAAAACACACAGTTACGCTACAAGAGGGAACATACGGCTAGACAATAGCTATATTGTACCATATAACCGATCACTATGCCTTTTGTTCAACGCCCACATAAATGTGGCATATTGTGGATGGAGTATGCTCAAAAAATATTTGTTCAAATACATTTCCAAAGGCGCTGACCGTATTGTTGCACGAATTGTAAAACCTCTTGGTGAAGCTGCTACATCAACTAACACTCGGAAAATAGAGATCGACGAAATCAAGAATTTTATAGACGGTCATTTCATATGCCCACACGAAGCGTGCTGGAGAATACTAAACTTTCCAATCCATCACAGGGAACCAACAGTGCAGATTCTTGCCGTTCATCTACAAGATATGCAACAGATAAAGTTTGGAGAAAAGGAACCTTTGTCAAATGTTGTCAGTGACGATGGAAGAAAATTAACAACGCTTACTGAATGGTTTACATTCAACGAAATGTATGAAGAATGCCGCCATTTAACGTACCTAGACTTTCCTAAAGAATTCATCTGGTATGAAAATTTGAAAGCATGGAAGAGAATAAAACACAAAAATAGATCAGCAGTGGGGAGATTGGCGTATGTGCACCCTGCAGCTGGTGAGCTTTTCTATTTTAGAATGCTCCTATGTCATCAGAAAGGGTGTAAATCATTCGTTGATGTGCGCAAAGTAAATCAACGTGTATTACCAACCTACCGTACAGCATGCCAAGCATTAGGACTGCTTGAAGATGACAAAGAGTGGGACACAGCATTGCAAGAAGCCGAAGCATCGAACAGATCGAGCTGCGTGCTCTGTTTGCTCATATTTTAATCTACTGTGACATGGCAGATCCGGTACAACTTTTTGAAAGGCACTGGACACACATGATCGACGACATTCCAAGAAGAGCATCTACAATGGTTCATATAAAAGACTTACACATAAATCATCCAGAAATAAAAGGCTATCTTTTATATGAGCTAGAAATAATATTGAAAAGCTGTTGCAGATCAATAACAGATTTTGGTTTCATACCACCACCACATTATCTGATTGACGATCTCAACAACAGACTGTTAATGGAAGAAAAAAATTACGACAGAGATAAGCTGAGAGAAGATGTTGAAACCTCTATTGTTAAACTTAATGAAGAACAAAAGAAAATTTATACACTTATTGTGCAAGCATCAGCTGAGAAAAGACAAGAATTGGTCTTTATATATGGTCACGGAGGAACAGGAAAAACTTTCTTATGGAAAACGATTATCAATACATTACGCTCAGAAGGTAAGATTGTATTAACTGTCGCCTCTTCAGGAATCGCATCTTTACTACTTCCAGCAGGCCGAACAACTCATTCAAGGTTCAAATTGCCATTGGAGTTGACCGAACAATCAATGTGTCACATAAAAAAAACATACTTTTGTCAAAATTGCTGTCGGAAACTGAGTTAATTGTATGGGATGAAGCACCAATGAATGATCGAAGATGCTTTGAGGCTCTCGATAGAACTCTTAAAGATGTGCTCAGTGAACCAGGTAAGTTATTCGGTGGAAAATCGATGATGTTAGGTGGAGATTTCAGACAAACTCTGCCAGTAAAGAAAAAAGGAACAAAAGCAGATATAGTTGGTGCATCTATAACTGCATCATACCTTTAGCCTTATTTCAAAGTGCATAGGCTTAAACAAAATATGAGATTAATACACGGAGGCCTTAGTGATTGTGAAAAAGAGAAAAACAAAGAATTTGCATCGTGGTTGTTGGATGTTGGAGACGGTAAAATAGGCGAGCCTGACGAAGAAGATCCACACAACGCTAGCTGGATTACAATTCCTACAGACTATCTTATTCCAGATGATGAACGCGGACTATTAGAGCTTATCAACTTTATTTACGATAAAGATACTCTGGAATCACCAAGTGCGCAAATTCTACAAGAAAAGGCAATTGTTTGCCCCAAAAACGAAACAGCAGATACAATAAACAAAGAGGTTTTGTCACTGGTACAACGGGAAAGCACTACTTACTTAAGCTCAGATGAAGCAATTACATTAGGAAAGAATGGACCCGAAAACGAGTTACTATATCCACCCGAATACCTTAACACACTCAAATTTCAAGGTCTGCCACCACACAACCTTACATTAAAAATTGGAACCCCTATAATGCTACTCAGAAATGTTAATCTAGGAGGTGGTCTTTGTAATGGCACAAGAATGATTGTGACACGATTGTTGTTCAAAATTAATTGAAGCAGAAATCATCACAGGAACCAGAATGGGTGAAAAAGTTTTCATTCCAAGAATACCGTTAACCGCCAAAGATCCTAACTTTCCATTCATATTCAAAAGAAAACAGTTTCCAATCAAAGTGTGTTATGCGATGAATATTAACAAAAGCCAAGGCCAGTCGCTAAATAAGATTGGAATCTACCTTCCAGAACCAGTGTTTGGTCATGGGCAGCTTTACGTGGCACTTTACAGATCTACAACACCCAACGGCCTAAAAATTCTTATTAAAAAACAAAATGAAGGGCCGGCAACACTGACAAAAAATATAGTGTATAAAGATTTTTTGGAAACAATTCTTAAAACAAAGGTCTTTCCACCTGTCATTATATGACATATATAATTTTCAAATTATTTGAGTCTTATGGTATCATTGTTTCCAAAAACAAAGATTTTTCCACATGTCATTATATGATGTATATAATTTTCAAATTATTTGGCCCTTATAGTATCATTCTCTACATTAACATTGTTTACAGCTAAAATGCATTTCTAAATTTATTATCATCTACCGTAAACACTAAACATGGTATTTTTGACTCATTGCAGGATGGCGTTGTCAACCATACGAGAGCTAAAACCAGGCATGACAAATAAAGTTGTTGAACTGAAAGTGTATCGTGCATGGACAGCAAGAGACCCTCCAAGCATAATAGAAAAAGGTTACAGGGCAATTCTATTAGATAGACAGGTAAATATTATCGAATAACTTATGCAACATTTACTAGAATTCAATACTCTAAGTGTCAAATAAACTATACAGGGCGACGCAATACAAGGAAACGTAGAAGCAAATGACATTCAACATTTCAAAAGTATACTTATACCTGGTCAGGCATACCGCATATTGATTACAGGTCGAAACACGTCAAGCTTACTCACACAAGCTAGCCACTTGTGAATGACTAACCGTAAGAAACTTAAAACGGCTCGGACACTGATCAATAATGAGAGAAGTGTGTAGTATACGGGTAACTCAAACGTGTAAGGTTTGAGCACCGAGATCGTTCCGAACGAGGGTTGAATGGAATTTCCAACTCACGTCTCGATAATCGGGATTTGAATGAGAAAATGAGATATTATGATGTTATCTAAACTACGGGATAAGGAAAGCATATAGGATTGAAATCTATGGGGAAAACCTAAGAATTAAGGCAAACTATGCAAATCTACACTAAAACGCAAATACGGAATTTAAACGAAACGCGAATAAAAAGCAAGGACGTCTAATCTAAATCCTAAAAATAACCTAAAATTACTTTTACACTAGAAATGATATTTGAAAACTAATTATGAATTAAAACTATTTTTTTTGGATTTTCTTGAATTTATTCTAATTAAAAACTAATTATTAAACTTTAAAAATAAGACTAAATAACTAGAAATTATAAAAACAAAGGGGAAAATTATGGAATCTAAAATAACATAAAAGACTTTTTAAAACTATTTTTTTATTTTTCAGATTAATTTCCTATTTTCTACTAATTTAAATCTATTTTAATCTAATTTAAATTGTTAAAAATACCAAATAAAAGGAGAAAAATAAGGAAAAATATTTTTTATGCTTTTTATATTTTTCTTAAACTGAGAAAATTGAAAAATTATTTTTTGAACTTTTTCTGAATTAATTGCAATAAAAGCTATTAAAAAGTGATTAAAATCTATTTTTAATTAAGAAAAATACTAAATAATGACCAAAAATTATGAAATTCTCGGGAAAATTCTAAAATGATAATATAAATCTATGAAAAATAAGAAACAAGCAGCTTATGTGTAAGAAATGAAAGTTGTAGTGCAACAGCTATAAGAATAAGCTACTAAAATAAGCAAACAAGCTAATTAAGCTACCAAACAGTGACAGAAGCTAAAGTCTACTAAAATAAGCTAATTGCAACTAATTATATCTAATCCTAACAAACTACAAGCTCAGAACCATGATCTAAGCAAACTGCTTATCTAGCCAAACAGTGATTAAGGCCTTATGTTTAAGCTTGTGCACAAGTTTATCCAATTAGCAAAACCAAAAACCAATTATGCAGACCTATAGAACACCTGGCTAGCTATAATTAAGCCAATTACCAGACTCTAACTCTTTGATTTGAGACCAATGCAGTAGCTGCAATACTGCCTGATTCACACTCAGTTTTGCTGAGTGTGAACAGGGCAGCTTGAGCAGTTTTGATGAGCTAATTTGAAACTTAAAAGGACAAGCTCAGATTTGACAAATAGCAAATATCAGTATAAGACCAGTTGAAAAATATTTATCCAAAGTTTCAATCACTTAAACTTGAAAATGAATCAATGAGAGAACCTCAAAGTTTGGTGAAAATCAGTTTTGACACTATTTGACTTATGATGACAGATTTGTTATTTTGACTTTAGTAAGATTTGATCCAAATTATTTAACTGATTATGATGTTATTACACTAATGATGATAACCAAAAGCTAGATCTACTAGTTTTAAGCTAATATGCAACTTTTATACCAACTGTTTTTAACAGATTCAACCACTAGATCAGTTATAAGTGAATATTGACTAAATGAGAATAAGCGCCGACAAAGACCTCAAATCAATGTCAATATCCTATATAAGCATGAAACAACTACTATATCTGTATAACTAATCTCTATCACAGATTTGTGAGCAAAACCAAACACTAGTGCAACTACTGATTCTATACTAATTAACAGATTTAGACTAGATTAAACTAAACAATCATCAAACTAAGATTAACTATCACAAATTATAACTAAAATCAGAATCAAATAGTAGATCTAATGAACAAAACAGATAGATAAACTTACAATGATCCTAGCCACTATGGCTTGCAACAATGAAGTAAAGAACCTCTAACCTAATTATCCCCTAACCTAATCCAATTCCAGCTTAGATTCAACCCAAAACAAACATCTGCATCATCCCAATCCAGATCCAACACCAGCAGATCAGAGATAGCTACTGTAGCAACTGCATTTGACTGAATTATTTGTGATTTGAGATTGAACAAAGAATAAGCTCACAACAAGCTACTAAAAGCTTATATGAACCTAAATGAAACAGTAAATTAGTATGGATCACTCCATAGAATAGATCTACTATGATTTTTTTTTTCAATGATTTTATTTGATTTTTTTGTATTTTTGAGTTTATGAAGAGTTAAGCTAAAAACATGTTTGATTATACTAAAATACGCACTAAACACAGATAATGAGTAGATTCAAATCATAAAAACTTAAACAAACATTTGAAAATTAAATTCTAAATTTTATTAATAAGAGACAATTGAGTACAAAATACGAATTATAAGAACATTTAAAACATTAGAAATGGAAATTACTACTGATTACACTACTAACTAGAGAGAAGAAAAATAAAAGATACAAGATGAGAGATACATTTGTGAATGAATAAAGGTCCTATTTATAACTGAGCTTGAGGCTTGGAAGCTTCTCGAATTCTTCACTTGTGCTTCTTTTGAGTTTGTTTACACCCTTAGATCATATCCCACACATCATCTCTCGATAACAACCCTTGGATCATGATTGATGACTTGTTTCGACCAATGGGAGAGCAGCACTTGAGAGATTGCACGCGGATCGATGACCTGGCATTCCCATGTGTCAGGGGTGTGTCAGGGAAAGTACGTATCTGCCCTTAATCGCTATAATTTTGCTCAATTAACTCGATGGGTAATTTAGGGTTTATAATATCTGGGTAAAAGGGGAAGAAAAGGGCGCGGGAGTTGTTTTTTTATTATTCTTTGAGAATGGTTGACCGGGTTCAGCTCGTTGACTCGGGTAATTTATCCGGGTTGGTTGGTTTTCGGGTCTAATATAATAAACCGGGTGTAGTGTTTTGAGATTGGGCCAGGATCCGGGTTGAGGGATTGGATTTGGACCGAGAGTTATATTTGTGTTTGGACTTAGGATTTAGTATGAAACCAAAGTTAACTTCAAGGGACTAAACTTGTATAAACTGAAATTCCAAGGATCACAAGTGTACTTTCTGAAAATCTTCAAGGACCTTTCTTGATACTTCTCAAATAAACCAAGGGTGAAATCTTCCGGCTCAGCTCAAACTCTCTTGATCTCTCGTGCTCGGATTTACATCTGATTTGGTTCCTTTTTGTGTGTTTTTGCATATCCGTACCTGCACAAGCACAAACTCAAGAAAACCACAAATATTAGCAATAAACGGCTTTTTCTTGGTTGTTTTGGGTCAGTTTTGATAATGAAAAGGTATGTGTTTTAGCACATACCAAAATACCCCAGACGAGACTATTGTCGTGTCCTCACGCAATGCAATCAACTCACGCTTCTAAAACCAAGGATTTCAATCTCTTTCTACTAAACCTATGAAGAAGTAGCAAAGATTCCTCAAAAGAGATTAAGAAAGCCTTAATTCTAAAAACGCCCCGTTTACCTTTTAATTCACATGTAGATATAACGATTAAGCACATTCCGGTTATGAATGACGGTTTGTTGAACTTTCATGTCGATCAATAACTCCAACATTTTTCAAACGACACATTAGGATCACGGAGTAGAAAACACAACACAGCGTGAAGTGACCATACGGATAGAATACATCGTTCCTGATTTTTCACAAGTCCCAAACTAAGCGTAAAATCGAAATCATTGTTAAAAATGATTCTAGATGCTAACACTACCCATGGAAGTTACTTGTTTAATTACCTTTTGTTCCCATTTTCCTATTTCCTCTAGATTTTTTTATTTTTGTGGGAAATGAATTTCTTCAAATTCTCGTTTCGATAACTTTTATTCTGATAAAGATACAAAGCTAAGTCGCTAATTAGTTATCCGCCTTCCCTCAAGAACCATTGTCGTAAAAATGAGGTCCACATCAAGGAATTTTTATTAACTTATACTTCATTTTTCATTTTCATTTTTCAACATTTTTTTTTTTTTTTTATAGGACTTAGACTTTTACGTGTATGAGCTGTGAACAACGGAGCTTCACGGGGTAATTCCAAGACTATAGGCTTCATGAAATGAGGATCCGGCTAGGCTAAGACCTCACTCAATCCTGGCTAAAGATCCAAGGGTCCTATCTCGACACCGCAGCTCACAACTTTACTTATTACATTTCACATATCACTTATTACTGATTGCTTATTTATTACGGATCCTTGATGTGTACCCAATTTTTAAAACAAAGATTCTTTTAAGAAGAAAAAGAACTAACTATCGCCAAAAACTCGACATCTCTAATTATTTAGACAGATATGGGGTGAAACAATTTTGTGAGAACAAAAAGCCATAAGTACCTTCGATGGGCTCTAAAGAGAACCAACTACTCCACGTTTAGCATCTAAACTCATAAGTAACTCTATCATTTCTCGATCTCTGCAAATTTAAAATCCCAAATAATGAGATCCATAGATGCTTAGCCGATAATTTTTAGATTATCTATGGTTAAGGGAACAAGCTAGGGCTCAACACGCCCGGTCAAGTCAGAATTCTATTCCTACTCTCACCAGCGGAAAGTCAACAAGGTGTCAAAACATATATTAACTTAGCAAACGCTTCGTCTAAATGAAATTAAGTCATGCATATTTAAAGTCAATCAGGGAAACTTGCAAAATCCTGGCCTTGTGAGCTAGAATTCGCATTTTATAGCTTCTTATCTAAGAGACTAGCCAACTTTTCGATCAAAAAGACTTAACAAAAGCTTCCAAAAATTTTTAAATTTTGCTCATTTTTGCACAATTTTTTATTTTCTAAGGAAAAACGGGGTTGCGAGAGTATACGACAAAAATAAAGCAAGTGCGGTCAAATCAAATCGAAGATTACCCTACCCCAGACGAGAACGAAACATTGTCCTCAATGTTTAAAGCAAGGGTATCACGAAAATCTAAAAGCCGTTTATTAAGTATGCTAGAAGATAAACGTTAGTCGATAAGATTAGGATATTGGATTTCCATCAGCATCGATCATGAAACTCGAGTGGATAAATGACAAACTTCGAGCACGAGAGTCTTCATATCGGGAACATCCTACACACAACATCACAAACAACCAAACACGAGAAATCGAAGAGGCACCCCTTCGTCACTTATTAGAAAGTAGAAAGAAGATAGATGGATAAGCATGGGGTGCCTCCTACGAAGCGCTACTGTTTTTGATCACCGAGTCGCTAGACTGACTCGTCCCCGAATTCATTTGTCCTTGGGGAAGAAAATGGTAGAGATACCGTGGTCAAAACGGTGTCCTCATTCCCGAAAGAATGAGACTGGGTGGGTTGGGTGGAGAATAAAATGGGTGGATATGGCATATCATGTAAGAGGGATCCATCATCCGGTGGTTTTGCGGGCGGACGAAGGGATGACGGATCAACATGAGAAAACTCCAAGAAAGATGGGAGTTCATGGTAAAAGATAAGAGGTTTAGGCTCACAAATGAAGGCATCCATCCGAGGATCCTTTTCTCCAGAAATGATTTTAACAAAAGGCTCATCAATGCATATCCCGGGTTTAAAAATCTTGTCTTCACATGCGGGCTCAACGGGATAAAGGATGGTCAACTCAATAGAGAGAGGAGATTCAAGAAGTCCATCAAGAAACATCATATCCCCCTCGGGATCATTCATAACAACATCCTCAATACCCGGTGGTATCAAGTCATCAAGGGCAAGAAATGAGTCGGCTTCCTCAATGATCGGGTCATTTGTCGAATTATTGGAAATATCGTTCAAAACCTTGCTCATATCAACCTCGAAGTAGAATCGCTCAAGAATCGGAGGATAAACATCATCAATAGTGGGACTGCCACTAATCTCTTCATCAAATCGGAAAGTCTCAAGCTCGGGAGAAAAATCACTATCTTTAACGGAGATAGGATGCGAACTCGAATTATCGTTCAAGGCTTCAATCTTAGAAATGAGAAGATAAACATTTGACAATGTTTCACGTAATGCTGGATCCTCGATCTCAATATCATTAAGCTCAATCTCCTCTTCTTCTGGCTCAAAATCATTTACTTCTTCTATGTGAACGGGCTCAGAAGGTAAATCGTCGACGAAATCGATGTCTCCATAAGAATCATCATCGGAATCGGAGAACATCTCAACATGATCATTCAAATTATCAAGAGAAGGCTCATCACAAATATCATCAACAACCCCAGACTCTCTTGGGCTTGGGATAAGGACCTCAACATTAGACACTTCCGTTTCCGGAATAGTACTAAGATTCTCATCCCCCATTATGAGAGAATCAACGGGTTCAACGATGTCTGTAGAAATAGAATCATCGACCTCTTCCAAGACGGCGTCACTTCTCTCAACCGGTGTGAGAGAAGGGGAAGGGTCGGAAATTAAAGGCTCAGAAACGGGAGTGGGATTGCCACTCGAAGGAGTATAATCGTCATCGAATCGGAATCATAATAATAGGTAGTTGGACGATGTTGGATCACTTTCGCGGCTTCTTCAACTAATAATTCACGATAGGTCTTCTGATGAGGATCTTCTTTTCCGTGGGAAAGTTTTTCAAGAAGACTCTTAAGATCAATCATGATCTCTTGAACTTTTTGATTAAATTCTTCAGAACATGGAGAAGGTGGTGGTTGAACTTCTTGGTATTGTGGAGGTAGGTTATAAGGATAATCATAATTGTTACAAGGAATTTGCTCGTAAACAATCGGATTTCGCATTGACAATCGGAATTAAAATGTGGACCTCCACAATACTCACAACAGTATGATTGTTGTGACGAATAAGGGTAAGGTTCATAACCAAAGGTTGAGTTGTTAAATTGAACTTGACATTGAAAACCTTGGTGAGGACCACCACAGTACTCACAAGAGTATGATTCCGGCTCATGGTATAGAGGTTGGTTAGGAAAATCGGTTATCTCATAGTTAGGATTGTGGTGAAACTCGGTTCAAGATTTTCCATTACTACAACCGGGACAATTCCAACCATATTCGGGTCCTCTGCACCACATGCACAAGAGCTGATAAATCGAAGAATTATCCGGATAAGAGTTAGTGATTTCCACCATTTCCGTGATAGGCTCTGGTTCTTGAACGGGATTCATCTCGGCTCGAAACATATTCCATTTCCCTCACCGGAGAGGGAATAGGAATCGAGGGTTCTTCAATTAGAGCACTCTTTTGTTCTAGCCGTGCATAAAGACGCGAGCAAGATCTGGAGTTGGATTGATAAAATTCTGGCATACATCACAAAATCCATTCCGACAATTATTTCCGCATTCAATCACATATACATTTCAAACATCGATATTGTTTCTCTTCCATACGGCTTTGGCAATGAAGGCAACGACGATAATTGATCGTATCCATGAGAATTAAACATATAGAGGGTAAAAGACAAGAATTATCGGGTTAAGAGGATAAAAGAAGAATATTTTTGGGTTTTTAAAATTTTTGAAAACACAATCTTTTTGTAACCTTCACGTCAATCGGTGCTCGGTAGCTCTCAAAAGTATGCTTGGCGAACGAAGAGTGGATCGTTCTTCATCGCAATTTAATGTCAATACTTTCTTATACCCCGTGTATAGGTTGTACCTTCAAGGTGAGCCGACGTAACAATTAACGTTCGGGTTTGTTTTGTTGGTTTTTTAATTTTTATGGTTTTTGTAAACACTCTAGGAAGAATGTTTAGGTTTTTAGATGTTTTTGGATTTTTGAAAAAGATATATGATGCGCTCCAGAACAGTCAAGCTTTATCACACAAGCCCGCCACTTGTGAATGGCGGACCGTGACCAGCTTAAAACTGCTCAAGCACGAAATCAATGAAGATCTGAGGAGTATAGTGTTTCCCCGGGTCGTTATGTCCCAGCGAGTTGTGCAATGGATTATCAAACGTTTAGTGATCGAGGAATTTGAACGGGAAAAGGATTTGGGAATGATATTAACTACGGAAAAAGCCAACAAATTAAAAACGGCTTAAATGCAAATTAAAGAAAGTTAAAAAGATAAAATCTATTAAATAAACGCTATCACTATATTTAAAATGATGAACGTTTAAAACTTACAACTAAAAACGTACGTTAAAATAAACTTACGTAAACGCACAAAATAAAAAGTGAAGTCTAAGAAATAAAAGTCCTAAAAATATGAAAAATACATTTTTACAATCCTAATGATAAAAGAAAATATATAGAAAAAGAAAATTAATTTTTATAACTAATTAATTAATTATTATTAATTAAAAACTATTTTTAACTATTAAATAATTACCTAAAATACAAGAAAATAGGAAATAAAGCTAGAAAAATAAAATTATGAAATGGAAAAGTCTAAAATATCAAACTAGAATTTTCAAAACTATTTTTGTATTTTTATGATTAATTTCCTATTTTATATGAATTTAATACTAATTAAATCTAATTTAAATTATGAAAAATACTAAATGAAAGGAGAAAAATAAGGAAAAATATTTTTTATGCTTTTTATATTTATATTAAACTATTAAAATTGAAAAATTAATTTTTGGAACTTTTTCTCAATTATTTGCAATTAAAGCTAATTTAAAATGATTAAAAACTGTTTTAAATCTAGAAAAATAGTAAACAGTAACTAAAAATTATGAAAAATTCAGGGAAATTCTAAAATGCTATTCTAGTTCTAAGAAAAATATCAAATGAGAAACTTATGTGGAAGAAATCGGAGGCTGCAAGTGTAATAGATGCAAAATAAGCTCTAGGAAATAAGCTAAAAAGCACTAAACAGTACCAACTGATTACACAAGCTAATGTATGCTAAAACTACCCTACAAAGAACTATCTAATGCTACTCCTAACACCTAATGAGCATTCTACTAAGGAATAAGCTAACTGCCATAATAAGATAAACAAGCTATTGGACCCTACTTTCTAGCTAATGAAACCTGCTATCTAAAAAGCTAACATGAAAACCAGTAGAGATCTCAAGACAACCAGCCCAGAGTGTATATCCAAAGTTACAGCTAATTAGAACTAGTATTGAAGCAGATATGGATCAAACAAGAACTGGCTAAAACATATAAGGTAACTGATGCAACAGACAGTGAATTGGGTACCTACTTTAAGCTATTCTAAAAGCTAATCCAATAAGCTTAAGAGAAAACTAAAAGCATGGATCTCAAGCCCACCTGGCAGAGAGTGTATAACTCAAATTTCAGCAAATAAGGACTTATAATGAAGTAGTTATAGACTAAACAAAAGGCGAAATAGATACAAGTGACTCGATGGAAGAACATTGAAGGTACTAATGTTTTAGCTTATTTAACTACTTATCCAATAAGCAAATGAGAAAACCAGATAAGTGGTCTTAAAGACCACCTAGCCTACTGCAAAGGTGCCAAATCTTAGACCCTAATAAGCTAAAATGAACAGTGTGCAATGACTGCAAGTTTTGCAAAAAACCGGATTTATGGACAGATTTGACTTTTTAAGCAGTTGTGAGCTTTGACTAAAATGAGATTCAAATGCAAATGAAAGGCAGAGATGGATGAAATGTTATGAAATAAGACTTAAGCAAGCTAGATTATCCACTTTAACACCTATTTGCAAACTCCTAACTACTGATTTCAACAAAGAAAGGAAACAAGATTAGTTGAAATGAAAAATTGACTATGAGCTCAAATGATAGATAAACAAAGACAGATATGACAGTAAATATCTAAAACAAGCCTAAAGCAATTGATCTAACCCATTATTCTAGCCTCTAAAGCAGTTTAACAAAGCAATCCAAACAACCCTTTATTGAACCAAGATGCACTTTTAACTTTTAACTAAAATGAAGAAAACTGACCTAACGGTTTGAAAAACTTAAATCAATCCTAAAAATCAATCAACTAACAAC
Source organism: Chrysanthemum makinoi (assembly GCA_910596185.1). Lineage (NCBI taxonomy): Eukaryota > Viridiplantae > Streptophyta > Magnoliopsida > Asterales > Asteraceae > Chrysanthemum > Chrysanthemum makinoi. Next base: position 91,474,750 of record OU343218.1, on the reverse strand, counting down.
TGAAATCCAGAATTCACTCAAATCCGTTTTGACTTTTCCATTTGACTTTTATTGACTTTTGCAAAAACTTGATAAAATCTGATTTTGAGAACAAGCGTACTAATAAATAACTCAGATAAGCTCCTAAAAGCTTATATGAATCATTATAAACAGGAAGTTAAAACAAATGGTAACTAAATACCAATTAACAAGACAATGGGAATTTTAACATAAAACTGAAAATTGCATTAAATGAAATTAAGAGTACAAGACTGTAATGTAAAAAAGATTATACTACTAAAACAATAACATGACCGTGAAATTAAGAAGGTAACAAAGATTCTAATACATGAATATTGGACATTTAAACAGGATCTTGAATTTTGAGACTTAAGTGAAAACTTAAATTGATAATCAAAAGTACAATATACTGATGTTTTAACTTAAATGAAATACAAATGAACTGAGATTACAACATTTGTAGTTAAACTAAGACATAAATAAAAAAACGACATAAGGGGAATTTTATAAAAACTAACTACTACCCTCCAATGCTTCTTCCTTCCTTTCTTTTATACCCATCTTCCTTTCTCTTATACCCATCTTCCTTTCTCTCCTTCCAGCATTTCCCATTTGTATATTTGACTTTTGGATCACATAAGTGATTTTTGGCCAAAGATTGAATTTGGCGGGAAAAGGGGGTATGACCTGTTAGGGTTGAGTGAGATGAGGTGGGGAGTAATAAATGATTCTTGGATGTAGTGTTTGGAGGGAGGGTTTGTCAGATAAGGTGAGGTTTGGTTGAGTGTGCGAGGGTGAATCGAAGCAAGTGGTGAAGAAGGTGGAAATGGCGCGTGTTTTGGGTGGTTTGACCACAGGGTATTAATCAAGGGGGGGGGTCCAAAAGGTTATTTGTGACAGGGTCCATTGGTGTCGATGGTCAAAATGGTGTGTAAAGAGTTAATAATAACAAGGACCATTTATGTAATTCCTGAAAATGTAAGGACCAAACTGCCATTATCTCAAAGTTACTTTAAGGGACCATTAATGACAAGTTTCAAAAGTACAAGGACCAAATCTGTCATTTTCCAATTTTCCAGGGACTAATTCTGCCAATTTTGAAACTCAAGGACCATTCTTGTAATTTTCTCAAACTTTTGATATTTTTCACCAAAGGACTAAATTTGACAAGTTATGATTTAAAAAGGACCTTTGATGATTTTTCTTTTGAAATTATATGCTCGTGGATGCTTTTTGACAATTTTGAAACTTGGGGGACTAAAACCGCAATTTTGCAAATTTGATATGTTTTCATCTGATTTTGGTATTTTGCATTTAAAACACATAAAACACCGATTTGTGATATTTTGATCATTTTGATGTGTTTCGAAAGTGTTTTCGATGATTTTGCAGTTTATATTGTACAAAAATGATGAGTATTTACACACTCATCAATCCCCACACTGAGATATTGCTAGTCCCTAGCAATGATTTGAGAAAACTTAATGGATTTCATCTCTTTACCAAAAGCCATCACTCCTGGAGTAGCCAAATGTTTCAGTTCAAGCAAGAACCATGGTACACTGATAACCATGTGATTTTGAGCAAACCACCGGCCACGGATTTGATTTTGTCTTTACCGAAGCCGTTGCACCCTTCTGGACTAGCCAACTCTTAGATAAATTATCAATATTATCTTTGGTGAGTGAATACCAATTATGGATTTTCCAATGCCTTTACCACAAGCCATAATCTTGCGGGCTAGCCAACTCTTCACTTTTTAGGATATGGTGAGTTGAGAACCATACAATTTTGGGCAAATTGCAAGCCATGTAAACGGATTTGAGATATCTTTACCAAGAGCCGTTTGCTCCTGGATTAGCCAATCCTTTTGTCTTACTGCAAAGATTTGATAACCAAATGAGAAAGTGCAAAACACTTACTCCAAAAAAAAAAAATTTTGGCCAAAAACGGGGGAATTGGTATAATTATATGATAAAATTCGTGAGAATTCCCCACCATATTAGAAATGAATATTGCCCTCAATATTCAAAGTACCGGCGGTTATGCTTAAAACAAAGAACGTAAAAGGGAAATATTACGGCCATTATTTAGAAATAAGATTTTTTTTTTTTTTTTTTTTTTTTTTTTAACATGTGGGGCATCACCCCCACACTTAGGTGGTAGAAAGGGGTAGAAGTCGAAATATGGGTGAAAACCCATATGGTGTGTGCTCTGTTTTTGATTTCGAGTCGCTAGCTTGTCTCGACCCCGAATTCATTGGTTCATGGGGAAGCAAAGTGGAAGAAACAATCTCCATCGGACTTTCATTCAAGATGTTTGGACAAACATATGAAGCATGTGAAAGTTCCACACCGATGAGATATACACAGAACCGGCTCAAAAATGATAAATGAAAATGCCGGGGTCAAAGATAGTGTCTTCATTCCCGAAGGAGTGAAGAAGAGAAGAAATCACAGTATATGTGAGGAATGGAATGAAGATTTTGATAACAATAAGGATCCATTCTTCATCATCTTTAATTTGAATTTGATCATTTAAGCTCATAGGGTGATTTTTAACAAAAACCTCGGGAGGAAGAGACGGGGTAGTGTCCTCAATGAGAAAACTCTTATGATAGAGCATGTCTCCCCCCCCGGTCAAGATCAAGATCAAAATAGAAATGATCATACTCCGGAGGAGATATGATATGAGAGAGTTCACCGGAGAACTCCTCGGGATCTAGATCAAAGAGAAACAAATCATACTCAGGAAGAGAAAGATGAAAAGTGGGATTGCCACTACTCTCCTTTTTAGTATAATCGTCATCAAAGCGGAATACTTCAAATTCCGGAAAAGAATCATTGGAAAAAGCCTTAAGTTCAGGAATTGGTTCGGGCTTTTCCAAGTCACTATCCACAACAGTGATAGGAGATGAAGTGACTTTAGCAATGAATGATTCGATCTTAGAAACGCAGGAGATTTATATTGAATAATTTTTCACGAAGCATCTCGTCCCTCAATTTCCGATCATCGAATCTCTCGCATCCTCTAAGCTAACTAGCTCAGAAGGTAAGTCCTCGACATAATCAATGTCTCCATAAGATAAAGAATCGTCAAACGAAGTACAATCGTTGTCAGAATCGGAGAACATATCAACATGATCATTTGGAATGTCAAGAGGAGGGTAAGAATCATCATCAAGAGGCTTATCACACATATTACTGGAGATAACCTCGGACTCACTTGGGATTGGGACAAGGCTCTCAACACTAGACGATTCCATTTCTGGAATAGTGCTAAGAGGCTCGTCCCCCATTATGAGAGAGTCAACGGGTTCAACAATGTTTGTTGAAATATGATCATCGAACTCTTCTAAAACGACGCCACTTCTCTCAACCGGTGTGAGTGAAGGGGAAGAGTCGGAAATGAAAGGCTCGAAACAGATTGGTTGTAGCCGACAAACTTGCATAATATTCTTTCATTTGAATGGAATCCTCATCATCATCGAAAACGAAAGTCTTGTGATATTGGGTTGATGTAGCATTATAAACCTCGTCATCGGTGGCTTGACAATCGTAAAAAGGATGGGGACCACCACAAATATCACATCTTTCTGTAACGGTAACAACGGGCTCTGATTTTTGCTTCATGCATCGAATATCATTGGTAAGCTCAGCCATCTCAATCGGTTTGTTTCTCGTAGTCGGAACTTTCGATTTGTTCTCGATGATCGTCAATATATCCCTTGGGGTACGATACAAGATATTGCCACCGGCGGCTGCATTAAGTGAATCTTGATCGGTTTGCATTAAAGCATTGTAGAATATATCGATCCGAGTAATTCGAAACCATGATGTGGGCATTTCCATAGGAGATCTTTGAATCTTTCCCATGCCTCACCAAAACTTTCATCAAAGCGCTGCTGGAAGTTTGTAATCTCGTTCTTAAGATTTTCCGTCTTAGAATAAGGAAAGAAACGATTTACAAATTTTGAAACGAGATCTTCCCAAGCAATCGATCGAGGGGTTCTTTTTCGAGCCAATTCGAGTGCCCCTTGAGAGAAAATGAGAATAGCATCAACTTAATTGTGTCATGAGGAACATCCCTATATTTTATGGTTGAAATTAATCTATCAAACCATCGGATGTGAGCATAGGGATCGTCCCTCTCAAATCCATAGAATGGATTTGACATAATTAGTTGAATTAAACCGGTTTGTATCTCGAAATTTTCAAAGAATCTCGGTACAACAAAAGATCTTCAGTAACCCTCGGTGGGTACTTGGAGCATTTCGAACATCGTACGCATGTCCGCCATTAGAATTAAACATATAGAGGGATAAGAGGAGAATCAAATGGTTGAGAGGATACGAAGAATAGAATTAAAGCGGCAAAGAAGGTAAGAGAAATAGAATCAACGAATAAGAGGAATGAGAAGAATATTTTTGGGGTTTTGGCTAAGAAAATATAAACATATACAGATGGATGGTATGAACAAAGAGTGAATATTCAAATCACTAATCTGCTAGGACGGAAGATAATCGCACAGCTCCCGGCTACCAAAAATTTGATGCGCCTCGAGCAGTCAAGCTTTATCACACAAGCCCGCCACTTGTGAATGGCGGACGTGACCGCTTAAAACTGCTTCAACACGAAATCAATGAAGATCCGAGGAGTATAGTGTTTCCCGGTCGTTATGTCTCAAATGAGTTGTGCAATGGATTATCAAACGTTTAGTGATCGAGGAATTTGAACGGAAAAAGGATTTGGGAATGATATTAACTACGGAAAAAGCCAACAAATTAAAAACGGCTTAAATGCAAATTAAAGAAAGTTAAAAAGATAAAATCTATTAAATAAACGCTATCACTATATTTAAAATGATGAACGTTTAAAACTTACAACTAAAAACGTACGTTAAAATAAACTTACGTAAACGCACAAAATAAAAAGTGAAGTCTAAGAAATAAAAGTCCTAAAAATATGAAAAATACATTTTTACAATCCTAATGATAAAAGAAAATATATAGAAAAATAAAATTAATTTTTATAACTAATTAATTAATTATTATTAATTAAAAACTATTTTTAACTATTAAATAATTACCTAAAATACAAGAAAATAGGAAATAAAGCTAGAAAAATAAAATTATGAAATGGAAAAGTCTAAAATATCAAACTAGAATTTTCAAAACTATTTTGTATTTTTATGATTAATTTCCTATTTTATATGAATTTAATACTAATTAAATCTAATTTAAATTATGAAAAATACTAAATAAAAGGAGAAAAATAAGGAAAAATATTTTTTATGCTTTTTATATTTATCTTAAACTATTAAGATTGAAAAATTAATTTTGGAACTTTTCTCAATTATTTGCAATTAAAGCTAATTTAAAATGATTAAAAACTGTTTTAAATCTAGAAAAATAGTAAACAGTAACTAAAAATTATGAAAAATTCAGGGAAATTCTAAAATGCTATTCTAGTTCTAAGAAAAATATCAAATGAGAAACTTATGTGGAAGAAATGAGTGCAGTGTAATAGATGCAAAATAAGCTCTAGGAAATAAGCTAAAAGCACTAAACAAGCCCGATTACACAAGCTAATGTATGCTAAAACTACCCTACAGCAACTATCTAATGCTACTCCTAACACCTAATGAGCATTCTACTAAGGAATAAGCTAACTGCCATAATAAGATAAACAAGCTATTGGACCCTACTTTCTAGCTAATGAAACTGCTTATCTAAAAAGCTAACATGAAAACCGAGTAGAGATCTCAAGACAACCAGCCAGAGAGTGTATATCCAAAGTTACAGCTAATTAGAACTAGTATTGAAGCAGATATGGATCAAACAAGAACTGGCTAAAACATATAAGGTAACTGATGCAACAGACAGTGAATTGGGTACCTACTTTAAGCTATTCTAAAAGCTAATCCAATAAGCTTAAGAGAAAACTAAAAGCATGGATCTCAAGCCCACCTGGCAGAGAGTGTATAACTCAAATTTCAGCAAATAAGGACTTATAATGAAGTAGTTATAGACTAAACAAAAAGGCAGAAATGGATACAAGTGACTGATGCAGAAGAACAGTGAACAGGTACTAATGTTTTAGCTTATTTAACTACTTATCCAATAAGCAAATGAGAAAACCAGATAAGTGGTCTTAAAGACCACCTAGCCTACTGCAAAGGTGCCAAATCTTAGACCCTAATAAGCTAAAATGAACAGTGTGCAATGACTGCAAGTTTTGCAAAAAACCGGATTTATGGACAGATTTGACTTTTTAAGCAGTTGTGAGCTTTGACTAAAATGAGATTCAAATGCAAATGAAAGGCAGAGATGGATGAAATGTTATGAAATAAGACTTAAGCAAGCTAGATTATCCACTTTAACACCTATTTGCAAACTCCTAACTACTGATTTCAACAGTAAAGGAAACAAGATTAGTTGAAATGAAAAATTGACTATGAGCTCAAATGATAGATAAACAAAGACAGATATGACAGTAAATATCTAAAACAAGCCTAAAGCAATTGATCTAACCCATTATTCTAGCCTCTAAAGCAGTTTAACAAAGCAATCCAAACAACCCTTTATTGAACCAAGATGCACTTTTAACTTTTAACAGTGAAGAAAACTGACCTAACTGGTTTGAAAAACTTAAATCAATCCTAAAAATCAATCAACTAACAACTGAAATCCAGAATTCACTCAAATCCGTTTTGACTTTTCCATTTGACTTTTATTGACTTTTGCAAAAACTTGATAAAATCTGATTTTGAGAACAAGCGTACTAATAAATAACTCAGATAAGCTCCTAAAAGCTTATATGAATCATTATAAACAGGAAGTTAAAACAAATGGTAACTAAATACCAATTAACAAGACAATGGGAATTTTAACATAAAACTGAAAATTGCATTAAATGAAATTAAGAGTACAAGACTGTAATGTAAAAAAGATTATACTACTAAAACAATAACATGACCAGAAATTAAGAAGGTAACAGTACTCTAATACATGAATACTGGACATTTAAACAGTGATCTTGAATTTTTGAGACTTAAGTGAAAACTTAAATTGATAATCAAAAGTACAATATACTGATGTTTTAACTTAAATGAAATACAAATGAACTGAGATTACAACATTTGTAGTTAAACTAAGACATAAATAAAAAAAACGACATAAGGGGAATTTTATAAAAACTAACTACTACCCTCCAATGCTTCTTCCTTCCTTTCTTTTATACCCATCTTCCTTTCTCTTATACCCATCTTCCTTTCTCTCTCCTTCTGAGCATTTCCCAGCTGTATATTTGACTTTTGGATCACATAAGTGATTTTTGGCCAAAGATTGAATTTGGCGGGAAAAGGGGGTATGACCTGTTAGGGTTGAGTGAGATGAGGTGGGGAGTAATAAATGATTCTTGGATGTAGTGTTTGGAGGGGGGAGACAGGTTTGTGATAAGGTGAGGTTTGGTTGAGTGTGCAGGGGTGAATCAGAAGCAAGTGGTGAAGAAGGTGGAAATGGCGCGTGTTTTGGGTGGTTTGACCACGTGGTATTAATCAAGGGGGGGGTCCAAAAGGTTATTTGACAGGGGTCCAATTGGTGTCAAGGGTCAAAATGGTGATTAAAGAGTTAATAATAACAAGGACCATTTATGTAATTCCTGAAAATGTAAGGACCAAACTGCCATTATCTCAAAGTTACTTTAAGGGACCATTAATGACAAGTTTCAAAAGTACAGGGACCAAATCTGTCATTTTCCAATTTTCCAAGGACTAATTCTGCCAATTTTGAAACTTGAAGGACCATTCTTGTAATTTTCTCAAACTTTTGATATTTTTCACCAAAGGACTAAATTTGACAATTTATGATTTAAAAAGGACCTTTGATGATTTTTCTTTTGAAATTATATGCTCAGGACGCTTTTTTGACAATTTTGAAACTTGGGGACTAAAACTGCAATTTTGCAAATTTGATATGTTTTTTCATCGATTTTGGTATTTTGCATTTAAAACTCATGAAACACTGATTTGTGATATTTTGATCATTTTGATGTGTTTTTGAGTGTTTTCAGATGATTTTGCAGTTTATATTATACAAAAATGATGAGTATTTACACACTCATCAATATATATACAAAAACGACGGAAACTTCACTCGGGGAAGGATCTTCAAATGCACACGATTCGAGACGGAATACGAAAACTCGCTACAAGCCCTCCCCGGCAGCGGCGCCAAAAATTGATTACAGGTCGAAACACGTCAAGCTTACTCACACAAGCTAGCCACTTGTGAATGACTAACCGTAAGAAACTTAAAACGGCTCGGACACTGATCAATAATGAGAGAAGTGTGTAGTATACGGGTAACTCAAACGTGTAAGGTTTGAGCACCGAGATCGTTCCGAACGAGGGTTGAATGGAATTTCCAACTCACGTCTCGATAATCGGGATTTGAATGAGAAAATGGGATATTATGATGTTATCTAAACTACGGGATAAGGAAAGCATATAGGATTGAAATCTATGGGGAAAACCTAAGAATTAAGGCAAACTATGCAAATCTACACTAAAACGCAAATACGGAATTTAAACGAAACGCGAATAAAAAGCAAGGACGTCTAATCTAAATCCTAAAAATAACCTAAAATTACTTTTACACTAGAAATGATATTTGAAAACTAATTATGAATTAAAACTATTTTTTTGGATTTTCTTGAATTTATTCTAATTAAAAACTAATTATTAAACTTTAAAAATAAGACTAAATAACTAGAAATTATAAAAACAAAGGGGAAAATTATGGAATCTAAAATAACATAAAAGACTTTTTAAAACTATTTTTTTATTTTTCAGATTAATTTCCTATTTTCTACTAATTTAAATCTATTTTAATCTAATTTAAATTGTTAAAAATACCAAATAAAAGGAGAAAAATAAGGAAAAATATTTTTTATGCTTTTTATATTTTTCTTAAACTGATAAAATTGAAAAATTATTTTTTTTGAACTTTTTCTCAATTAATTGCAATAAAAGCTATTAAAAAGTGATTAAAATCTATTTTTAATTAAGAAAAATACTAAATAATGACCAAAAATTATGAAATTCTCAGGAAAATTCTAAAATGATAATCTAAATCTATGAAAAATAAGAAACAAGCAGCTTATGTGTAAGAAATGAAAGTTGTAGTGCAACAGCTATAAGAATAAGCTACTAAAATAAGCAAACAAGCTAATTAAGCTACCAAACAGTGACAGAAGCTAAAGTCTACTAAAATAAGCTAATTGCAACTAATTATATCTAATCCTAACAAACTACAAGCTCAGAACCATGATCTAAGCAAACTGCTTATCTAGCCAAACAGTGATTAAGGCCTTATGTTTAAGCTTGTGCACAAGTTTATCCAATTAGCAAAACCAAAAACCAATTATGCAGACCTATAGAACACCTGGCCAGCTATAATTAAGCCAATTACCAGACTCTAACTCTTTGATTTGAGACCAATGCAGTAGCTGCAATACTGCCTGATTCACACTCAGTTTTGCTGAGTGTGAACAGGGCAGCTTGAGCAGTTTTGATGAGCTAATTTGAAACTTAAAAGGACAAGCTCAGATTTGACAAACAGCAAATATCAGTATAAGACCAGTTGAAAAATATTTATCCAAAGTTTCAATCACTTAAACTTGAAAATGAATCAATGAGAGAACCTCAAAGTTTGGTGAAAATCAGTTTTGACACTATTTGACTTATGATGACAGATTTGTTATTTTGACTTTAGTAAGATTTGATCCAAATTATTTAACTGATTATGATGTTATTACACTAATGATGATAACCAAAAGCTAGATCTACTAGTTTTAAGCTAATATGCAACTTTTATACCAACTGTTTTTAACAGATTCAACCACTAGATCAGTTATAAGTGAATATTGACTAAATGAGAATAACTGCACTGACAAAGACCTCAAATGAATGTCAATATCCTATATAAGCATGAAACAACTACTATATCTGTATAACTAATCTCTATCACAGATTTGTGAACAAATCCAAACACTAGTGCAACTACTGATTCTATACTAATTAACAGATTTAGACTAGATTAAACTAAACAATCATCAAACTAAGATTAACTATCACAAATTATAACTAAAATCAGAATCAAATAGTAGATCTAATGAACAAAACAGATAGATAAACTTACAATGATCCTAGCCACTATGGCTTGCAACAATGAAGTAAAGAACCTCTAACCTAATTATCCCCTAACCTAATCCAATTCCAGCTCAGATTCAACCCAAAACAAACATCTGCATCATCCCAATCCAGATCCAACACCAGCAGATCAGAGATAGCTACTGTAGCAACTGCATTTGACTGAATTATTTGTGATTTGAGATTGAACAAAGAATAAGCTCACAACAAGCTACTAAAAGCTTATATGAACCTAAATGAAACAGTAAATCAGTATGGATCACTCCATATAATAGATCTACTATGATTTTTTTTATTTTTTTTTCAATGATTTTATTTGATTTTTTTGTATTTTTGAGTTTATGAAGAGTTAAGCTAAAAACATGTTTGATTATACTAAAATACGCACTAAACACAGATAATGAGTAGATTCAAATCATAAAAACTTAAACAAACATTTGAAAATTAAATTCTAAATTTTATTAATAAGAGACAATTGAGTACAAAATACGAATTATAAGAACATTTAAAACATTAGAAATGGAAATTACTACTGATTACACTACTAACTAGAGAGAAGAAAAATAAAAAATACAAGATGAGAGATACATTTGTGAATGAATAAAGGTCCTATTTATAACTGAGCTTGAGGCTTGGAAGCTTCTCGAATTCTTCACTTGTGCTTCTTTTGAGTTTGTTTACACCCTTAGATCATATCCCACACATCATCTCTCGATAACAACCCTTGGATCATGATTGATGACTTGTTTCGACCAATGGGAGAGCAGCACTTGAGAGATTGCACGCGGATCGATGACTCTGCCCTTAATCGCTGTAATTTTGCTCAATTAACTCGATGGGTAATTTAGGGTTTATAATATCTGGGTAAAAGGGGAAGAAAAGGGCGCGGGAGTTGTTTTTTTATTATTCTTTGAGAATGGTTGACCGGGTTCAGCTCGTTGACTCGGGTAATTTATCCGGGTTGGTTGGTTTTCGGGTCTAATATAATAAATCGGGTGTAGTGTTTTGAGATTGGGCCAGGATCCGGGTTGAGGGATTGGATTTGGACCGAGAGTTATATTTGTGTTTGGACTTAGGATTTAGTATGAAACCAAAGTTAACTTCAAGGGACTAAACTTGTATAAACTGAAATTCCAAGGATCACAAGTGTACTTTCTGAAAATCTTCAAGGACCTTTCTTGATACTTCTCAAATAAACCAAAGGTGAAATCTTCCGGCTCAGCTCAAACTCTCTTGATCTCTCGTGCTCGGATTTACATCTGATTTGGTTCCTTTTTGTGTGTTTTTGCATATCCGTACCTGCACAAGCACAAACTCAAGAAAACCACAAATATTAGCAATAAACGGCTTTTTCTTGGTTGTTTTGGGTCAGTTTTGATAATGAAAAGGTATGTGTTTTAGCACATACCACATATCAGAGTTCGAATGTGTCACGACAGAAAACTGGCAGCAGACAATTGAAAACCCAACATCCCTGTTATTCAGCCGAACAACAAAGTTTGACACCATACCATCTGAAACCTTCCCGCTTCATTATTTCAACTTTATCTCTTACAATCAGTTACCATCCAGGATCATAGATCCTAAAGATAAAACCAACAAAACATACCTATTACTCACAGGTAAATTTTAGAATGTCAAAAAAATAAACTTATTCCGTTACTTAGGAGAAAAAAAAAAACTTCAAGCAAAAGATAATTGAATATACCTTGGTGTTTGCAGACTACATTGGATGTTACATAAACTCAGGAGAAGTTGAGACGATTGGAAATCCAATGAGAAACCAGTATCTCATACGAAGAGTCAGAATTAAAAATCTCAAGTAAGTATCCTTACTAAACCTGCAAACGGTTTTTATATTAAACATGTTACATTACCATAATAACATGTGTATTTAAAAAAAATAACAAAAACAGCGGCAACTTTGTGGAGCTAACCTTATGGGATCACCTTGCACAAACCTTTCCGAAAGACGATATTGACAAGCTTGAAAGGCCAATTATAATAGCAGTTTCATCCTGTAGAGTATCAAAATATCGAGACAGAGGTGCGTTAATACAAAACAATAATCATATGTAAGTCATTTATAATCAAAACAAAAACAATGTTTAAAATTCTAAATTTTGCATTCACAGCTTTGCAACTATCTTCAACACCAGCAAGTTACTACTATATAAATCCAAGAATCCCGCAACTTGCAGAATATCAAGCAGAGTAAGACTAATGTATTTACTTATTCATGTATATAACATACTTTCCTTTGTAAATTCTAATAACATTGACACTTAACAGGTACAAACAAATATATGAACATAGAGCACCACTCGATATAATCAGGTATCATTTAAATGATCCAGTACAGGAGAAAAAAAGGAACTGATTCCCTTTATCACGACTCCTAGCTCAAAATCCAGAAACCTATGAGGTTAGTTACTGCAGGAAAAAACTATTATAACACATTTCTGATGACAGATGAACACAAACACTGATTTCAACAACTTATGTTAAACAAATACAGGGTGTGCGCTTCACTTGCGAAGGCACCATTATTAGTGTCAACACAGAACGCGATTGGTACTATATTTCATGTAATAAGTGCAGCCTCAAACCCACAAAAAAAGAAAATGATGTATATAAATGCAGAGAGCATGGAGTTCTGGAATCAACAGTACACAGGTAACAATTTTTTCCTTAACAATCAAAAAATTAAGCTGTTACAAACTGTTATATAACTACCTCATCTGTGCAGATACAATTTCAAAGTGTCCATAACAGACACAACTGAGACAGCACAATTTACGTTTTTCACACCAAAAGCAGACACAATTGTCGGAACTGATTGTGCCAGTTTGGTTAAATCAATTCCCAACCCAAACCCACGGGTCTTCCCACCAGAAATCCAAAACATCATTGGCCAACAACATATATTCCAGTTCTACTTTAGTCCTACTTGCAAAGAAAATTCCGTGGAATTCATCCTCAGTGACATCTTGGATAATGTGGAACAACTACAACAGATAGAAGAACAACCACACAGTAAACTCTAAAAAAAACTACACAACTGTTTATGTATTTTAAATTAACCTTATACATTTCTTAAATACTAATCACATAATGTGGTTTTTGCAGACGTGGGAACATCATCACAGGCACCCCCCGTTATCGAATACACACCAGTGGCTCGACCTCTTTTGGAAAAAAGTGAATCATCAAAACAAACAGCGAGCCAATTTCCAGGTAACATAAAAAAATGACAACAAGCGTAAATGATCAAAAAAAATCTCCCTTCGTAAAATTATATTATAAATAAAAATGTAATAACATCATTAATTATTTGCAGACGTCATACCAAAAACAGAAGAGACCCTTGAAATACTTGAAACACCAAGCAGAGAGAAAACAACCGAAGAACAATTGACATGTAACAACCTTATTTATAAAACACTAATTATTCAAACATAAAATACACACCAATCTAAAAAAAATTATTTTTTTCTAAACCTATTACAGAGCAAAGGACAACACCACCAGCATACACTGGAATGCAAACAAGATCAAAATCGGACATGGGACTGACACGACAAATAAATCTGCTAAAAGAGCGCTTTTCCCAGAGGAAGCAGCAGACGGCAAGAAAAAAAAGAATTAGAAACTGCAACGTGTAAAACCCTTTTGTAAAAACTTCTATCTTTTGACAGCAAGGATGAAAAATCCTGTAACTAATTATCTAACTCTGTAAGCACTATAAAAGTGTGTAGTCACAACATAGGTTGCTACAAATATGTAACCTGAATAGTAACACCTATGCAACCTTAGACACAATGGAAAACAGATATGTGACTCCATGTTTTGTAATTCCACTTATGGATATTTCCACTTATGGATCAATATCAATGTTTACTTTAAATACTTCCAATTATATTTGTAATTACCAATATTTTAACAGATTCCATGCTTTCTATAACACATCATCCAAACTTCATGCATAGATCTCTTTGCACTATTAAGATAAAAAAACAAAAAAAAATAAATAGAGAAAACAAACAAAAACACTACCGTACATAACAACTATCATTTTTACCAATAACATAGGATACATCACATAAAACACATTCACACCTAACATTACAGTTAACTTAACTACATACGATACAATACTAATACAGCTTTAATGACTTGCCATACTATTTCTACAACACAAAGTGTTTTTAAAATGCATACTATATCACACATACCACTAACATTAAAAGTTTAACTTATGCATTTTAAATCATTTAAATTTCTTAAGTTTCTTGAGAATGCTGGATTTCTCACCAACTTTTAAAGCAGCATCATGCTTCATGAGAATCAAACGACCAACTTCAGCAAAATCCTTCTGTTCTGCAATCTTCAAGTACGCCAAGCACTCATCAACATCAGAATCACCCGCAAACTTTCTCAACTCATGAATAAGTCCATGCCTGTGGTCAATCCTCGCTTCCACTTCCTCGATCATTTGACTATAAGTGTTTACATCATCCCTGTACGCTTTCTCTTCTCGCAAAAAAATATCACCAAGGACTTTCTGAACACGACGATCACCAATTTCATCAGCAATCTTCAAACATTTCTGAAATTTAGGAGCCATGTCCTGATACATTTACCAATTTTACGTTAAAAAAAATAATAAAAAAATAAAAAAAACCTTGGAGTTGCAAAATTTTTTTTACGCCTAATCAACTTTATGAACTCAAGCCGATTACAAAATAACAGGCTAACTAAACACATTAATGCACCTGTGTCACTTGAAACATTTACATATAAAATTATTATTATAACACCTGTAATACTTAAATGCTGCACATCTATAAATTCGTCAAAAGTATCCATCCTTGCAACTCACAACATGTGAACATCCAATTAAAATGTTCTTTATACCATTTCCTATGCAAATGACTACAAAAAGATCATGCTTAAATGAAAATTACACTTACTGCCATTCAATTCAGCCTATTGCAGTTTGGTAACATCGAAACTAGACATTTAAATTTAAACAACCAAAACCATATTACATTAAAGTTAAACTGTCACTCAGTCACAAAACTTTTAAAAACAAAAATGTTAAACCATAACCGAAAGTAACTTTTATTCATATTGGACATAAGTTACAAAAACATCACTACAGATTAACGACAACATGCTAATCTAGCACACAAAAGCATGCCATCAAACATAAACAACAACAACCAAACGACAACATGCTAATCTAGCACACAAAAGCATGCCATCAAACATAAACAAAAACAACCAACCCAACAACCAGACACACACACCACTACCCTAATCGTACAACTCCATCTTAAACACATGGCTGTTTTTCTCAAAACGTGCTTCTCTAGCCAAATCAAGCACCGCAATAAGGGCAGCAAGAATCTCATGGTCCCTATTATGTGCTTCCTCTAAACATTCAAGCCCATCACTTGCAACCGCATCAAAAGGACTAAACCTACGGCCCTCATCCAACAACTCAGTCCTCCTTTGAAGACGGCGACGAACATCGTCACATTTCTCTTCAAGTACCATAATGAACCCCTCATTCTCAGCGTGTTCCTGTACAAACAGGAACTTAAAAGCATGGTGAAGTTCATCCGAACCACACGCATCTTTCAATTGGTCAAAGTTTGGAGTTGACACCATTTTTTTAACAAAGTTTTTTAAATACTTACAAGGTAGAAAGACAATTATCTTAAGCTACCAGAAACAAACTTATATAGGCAAAAAAAACTACTGTTACACTTAGTTACTCTAACCTAACTAGAACAGTGCTTCCTTACTTGGGTTTCCAATGCAGGATTCCCAATAAAAATCATGACAAATCCTATAGTTACCTAAAAGCAACTTCTAAGCAGCAAAAGCAACAAATCATAGCCGATTAAAAAAACTAAAAAAACTTAAAAAACTACAACCACATACCACGCCTACTAAAACACAGTCATCTTGACCAAAACAGTTGATTAACATGATTCCAAAATTTTATAAACCTAAACGATATTAAATCAAGACACAACAGAATCGCTATCTATAATACAACAATAATTGTTTACCTGGATCAAAGTGAACCTCAATCGAACCAACAAACGCTCAATTTACGCAATTAGAGATGAATTGACGAAAACTCTAAGTGGAGAACCGACAGATACTTGAGTGATAAAAAAATAAAAAATAAAACACAGATGAAGTTTATCAAAAAACTTTATCCTAAGGTTTTGGACTTTCGTTTCTTTTTTTGTTTGTAATACATTTTTTTTAAAAACTTAGCCCAATATATTATAAAAGCCCAATAACTTTTACCAAAATAACTTTAACCAAAAATAGATTCCCACATTTATAAAGTCAAAAAAAAAATTAATTTTTTTTTTACAAAATAAACCCGCAGCAACGCGCGGGCTAACCCCGCTCGTTATTCACTAAACTTCAAAAAAAACCCCTCTTTTTACGTATTTTTTTTCAAATTTTTGACACATGTGTTTTATTGTGTATTTTTTCCTTAACGAATATTAACAAATAAAAATCCGATAAATTTTTTATTTTAACTGGCCAATAGGATGGCTCAATTTCACCACGTAGGCCAAATGGTGCCCTCCTATAGGTCCAATTAAAATTTTATGTTTTTTTTAAATACCTCGAAATTATCGTTTTCTTTATAGTGTTAAATATATATTATTTTAAGTATTAGCATGTCTTTTGAATATAAAAAAAGTGCTTACTTGAAAAAAATAAAAGTAATAATTTACAACTTTACATATTTTTACTTTAATATTTTTCATTTCATAAAACCAATATACTAAATGAATAGGTAAAAATGACATTTTATTAACTTGAATTACACATATTATAAAATTAGGTGAGTACTTATGCATAACGATAGAATTTTATAGTGGCAAATATTTATAGTCGCAATATTCTAGTTTAGTGTTTCATGTAACGTTTATGCATACAACGTAAAATAATCAAATGTCACCAATCCGCAATGAATATATTGGTCTCGTTAAGAAATCCTAATGTCACCAATCTGCAATTTTGCAGTCTCGTTAAGACTTCTTAATGTCAACAATATGCAATTCACACAATAAATACAATGAATAAAAACAGCTAGTGCACTATAGTGAAGAAGCGTTTAGTCGAACGTTCAAGCTAATATACTAATGATAAAGCCAATTTTTTCTACTCCTAACGCGATACAACTAATTAAACAAGAGATGACAATCAATAATCAATAACTAGGTTTCATTCAATCCTAGGAAAACACTAGATAATTTAGAATAATGATGCTTAGACATGGAGTAACTATGTGGTGTGTTAAATAAGCCATAAAATAAGTGATGTGAGTTTCGTAAATGTGTTATAATGAATCATCTAATTAATAAATTGGACACGATTAAATGGTTGTGACAAGCAGTGGATAGTGTTGATGTATACATGATATAAGTCTATGATAGACTATATGAATTTAAATGATAAGATCATTGTACACCTTGGATAGTGTCGGTGATCGTTATATGAATGTGTAAATGATAATTTTATGGAAATTGATTGATGTCAAAGCATATGTGGATATATGTTATAGTATAATTGCTTATAGAAAGGCTTGACTAGTAAATGACTTTAATATGAGGTTATAGATGGAAGATATAAATGTGTATACCTTATGTGTGGTAAATAATGACCAAAATATGTCCTCATTAGTACTTTATATCTAGTGATTGACCGAGAATGTGGCATTAGAGATGGGTTAGCAATGAGTTAAAGTACTTATTGCATAACGTGTAGGGAGAATAAGTATGATATAGTATGAGGTGTAAAAGGTATGAACGATATATGGAGTATTGCTTGTGATGTGAATTGATGATTTAAGTTAGTGTGTTAAAAGCAAGATAACTTAATGAAAGTTATACAGTTTGTTAATGATTTATTGTTATGTAAATGATGTGATAATATTAATTGAGAATATGGTCAACAAGGATTGACGGGTGAATGTGAAAGTGTGTAGTGAAAACACATAGAAAATTTGTGAATATTATACAGGCAAGTATCTTTATATCTTATGAGCTTGTCTATAATTAAATTAAAAATAGACATAACATTGTGAGTGTGTGTAAAAGTTGCTTAAGGCAAGGTTAAAATATTTATAGCTTGGATCCAGTATGTTGTTACAGAAAACTCGGGAAAGTGTTATAGTGATCATTACAGAAATCCTCATAAGGGATGTATTGCATTGAATCTTACGGGGATGCATTACCTTAAATCTTATGAAATATGTTATATTGATCCTACGGGATGTATTATAGCCTCGAGTAAGCGAATGAATATTATAGAATCCTTCGGGATGATTTGAAATGTCTTCACGGGCAAAGATCGCATACTTCCTTGGCATATATATTAATTCATTCGAGGAAATGTTATAGTAAGATGGATCCAAAGCTAGAAATGAGAATAGTGAGAAGGAGAAATTTTGACTTTTAGTCAACGAATGCGAAGTAAGAAAGGAGAAGATAGAGTAAGTAATAGGTGTATAAGTGTTATGTCGGAAGTGCGTAAGTAAGATGATTTATAATCTCTTTGTTTAAATGGATTGAGACGCCTTTTCATTTAAATAAAGAAATTATAAATCGTCGAACAATAAATTTATGATTCTTTACTTACATAGATTGGGACGCCTCTTTATGTAAGTAACGAATTGTGAATACGTAGGCTTATGTGTTCCCGACATGGCATGAGTACGTGTAGGAGAGTAGAAAGTGAAAACCAAAACAAGTAGAATGTTATAAGAAGCGAGATTAGATATAAAAACTAGATTGCGACTTTAAGTTTGAAATGAAGGTGTCAACCTATGTTGTAGGTGCCTAGAGTATAGGTTAACAGATTAAGCGTTCTAGTTGAATAGAATGCCTTTTAACATTGAGTAAATGTGAGAAAGGCCTTGTTAGATGCTAAGTGGTATTAGCGCACTTAGATAAAATGTGAAGGTATTAGTCAAAGTTGACTTATGTCAAGTCAAAGTAGCGAAATCGTTCGTTCATCTTAAATGTTTACTAACAAGTTTAGTTAAACCTTAGCAATATTAACTTGTACCACGATGATATAGGTTAAGAGACGTTAAATGAACTCAAATTACCCTCTTTTAATGTTTATTGATATTAATAATTTTCTAAATTTATAATGTCTACCAAAATTATTCATGTTTTATATGCAAATTAATTTATTTTAAAAAATATTTATTTTCATTAAACATTTTTAACCTTGTGTTATCATGAAACAAGTTGGAAAAACGTTTTATAATATAGTAAAAATAATAGTTGTGACAGGTGTTATTATGACGTTTCATTGAATCCAC
This sequence comes from Chrysanthemum makinoi, assembly GCA_910596185.1. Taxonomy (NCBI): domain Eukaryota; kingdom Viridiplantae; phylum Streptophyta; class Magnoliopsida; order Asterales; family Asteraceae; genus Chrysanthemum; species Chrysanthemum makinoi. Next base: position 91,455,165 of record OU343218.1, on the reverse strand, counting down.
TAAACGTCTTTTAATTATTCGGTTTATATATGAAAGAGACGTTTTACTTGAATATTGTAGATCATTTTAACCAAACGTGTCAAACACATGAGCAGAAGAAAAAAGATACTCACCTTATTATAACTCATTAATAAAAACTTTCTTTGTATATTTTAGTCAATTATTGTTTCTCCCTAAAGAATAGTTGTCTTCTGACTACAAAATATACAACTTAAAAAAACATAGTAATTGTTAAAGTATTTTTTAATTTTTCAAAACTGATAGTTTTATAATTAACTAATAATTTATATTTCTTTAGTTTGTAATAAATACATTAAACTCAATCAAATTTCCGCATCTATTTTTAGCGACAGACAATCATATTTAAAAAGAAAAGACTCTCAATCACTGGTATATTTACTAACGAAATGTAGTAGTTGCAGTAAAATGACGTAAAAAACATATAAACATTAAAATAAAATCTGGACGCATGTTTCGTCCTTGTGATTTACCCAAAATTACATGTTTCGTCCTTATTCGATTTTAATTACATGAATAATCCCTATTTTTCAAACTAGTTGCATCAATGGTCCATATTTTAAAAAATAGGTATCATCTGTGTAATTATTTACACTTTTTTTTTTTATTATACGAATAGTCCCTATTTTTCAAAATATGGTTTAAATGGGTTGAAGGTTTTAAAAATAGATGCATATGGTGTAAGTAAAAGGATTTAAGACTAAACCTGTTATTTGGAGTATATTACAAAGACCAGACGTGTATTTTTTTCTAAAATCTGAGTAAATAAATTTAAAAGTATCTATGTAATTTAATAAAGATAACGCCTATCAGCAAGATTTGTTACATTTAATTTACAAAGCTAATTACTAGTTGCTGTAAAAACTATCTAAAACGCCAAACATGAAACTCAAGAACTAACTAACCACCATAACAAAAAAACACACACACAAATCACAAAAACATGTTCGAACCCCATGATCCAAACCGTAGCAAATCCCTACCAAAACGTATAATCCTAGTCCGACACGGCGAAAGCGAAGGAAACCGCGACAACTCAACATACACAACAATCCCAGATCACCAGATCACACTAACCCCACAAGGAATAACCCAAGCTAGACATGCTGGCACTCAGATCCAACGTGTCGTATCGAATGACAATGAGAAGGATAACTGGAGGGTTTATTTTTACGTGTCACCTTATGTAAGGACGAGGTCGAGTTTACGCGAAATAGCGAAAGCGTTTCCTAGGAGGAGTGTTATTGGTGTTAGAGAAGAATGTAGGATTAGAGAGCAAGATTTTGGTAATTTTCAAGTTACGGAAAGGATGAAGGATATTAAGGAGAGTAGGCAGAAGTTTGGGAGGTTTTTTTATAGGTTTCCTGAAGGGGAGTCTGCTGCTGATGTTTATGATCGCGTTTCTAGTAAGTGTTGATTGCGCGTTTTATAGTTTGATGAGATTCTGTTTTGATTTTTTAATTTTGATGTGGATTATGTTATTATGATTGGTTAATTGTTAGAAGTTTAGAACCCCTTATAAGACGAGAAGGATCCCTGTTAAGATTACCTGGAAAGACGAGCCTTTTTGGCACTGATGTACATCAACTAACCGGTATTGCCATCTCAAGATATTTACCGAGCGAGGTTTAAACCCTTCTCTCTTCTGAGATTTTGGGGATATCTTACCACTAGGCCACCTTGGAGATAGTTAAGATTAGAACCCCCTTATAGAAGGAGCCCTGTTCATGTTACCTAGGGAAGTCAAGCCTTTTTGGCTCTGATGTACCCCGTATAGAAGGATCCCTGAAGGTTACCAGGAGAAGTCGAGCCTCTTTTGCTCTGATGTACGCGGCCTCTAACCAATATTCCGGTGGCCATTTCTGTAATTTTCTCTGGCCATCCCAAGATGTCCACCCAATGAGGTTTATACTACTAGGCCACTTGGGAGATGGTTAAGTTTAGAACCCCTTATCTGGTTGATTAATCAGTATAGGAGTTGCTTATTTGTATTGTCTATTGATTCTGATTATTTACTGCTAGCATTCATATATAAGTAGAATAGCGGTTGATTGTTTCAAAGAGCATAGGCAGCTAGCAATCCCAAACACTCCTCCAGTTGATGCTTATTTTGTTTTGATATTGGGATTGCTAATATGAGTTGTGAATGCCTTTGCGGATAAGTAGCTTTAAGAAGCAATCCCAAACACCCCCTTATTGAGATGATGGCTTGATAGGATAGGATAGGTTGGTGGTCATTGTTACTGGTTAGCTTTCGAGTCAAATAGACGGATTTTTACAATATATAAGTATATAACTGATATTACCAATGTGAGGTTTTCAGAATATTTTGATAAAATTAGCTGATTTGTTTTAAGATGATGAGGATTTTCAATATTCTGATGTATTCTAATCGAAATCTCTATTAACTTTTGAGTATAAATACGCGGGATTGCCAAACAGATCAACCGGTTGTCTGATTATTGTGTGTTGGCACAGGAGAAGTAAATCCGTACACTATCTTTGCATTGCATTTTCTTACAAATGATTATGTGCCTCTGCATATTAGTAGTCTTAATACGCAATCCCAAACACCTCTTTAATTAGTTTTTTATGTTTCGACAGGAACAATTTTAAGGGTATCTGGGATCGCCTATCTGATTAGTTTGTGTCTGGAGTGATTAGTTTTGAATAAGCAATTTGTATTTGTTGATTCTAAATTGCCTCACAGATGAGCATTTTTAATATGCAATCCCAAACACCCCTTTATGAAGATAATGGTAGTTGCTTATCTTGTTGTGTGTTGTTACAGTCAATAATCTGTCTTTCTTTCTTTTGATACAAAAAGTTTGTGGGACAAGTAGATACGCGGTAAACGATTGACTTACGTGTTTGTACACATGGTCAAACTATGGACATTATGGATATTCAGAAAGAACTGAAAGTTGTTGTTAAGGTCCCCTAGATAGAACCTGAGACGAAGTACTATATATAAGGCATATGTAAGGTAGTCAGTCCTACTTATAAAGGTGAAGGGGAAAGCACTAGATCTTTAATAATAAAATGAAGACTGACTTTTAGATAACTTAGCCATCGTGTTTTTTTAGTAAGCAATCCCAAACACCCTTTTAGCTAATATGACTGCTTATCTGCTTAGTCTGTATAATATAAACAGTGTGAAAGTGGTTGGGATTGCTTATCTGATTATTTGTGTGTGAAAATAAGCAGTTAGGAGTCTCTTCTTCAAAAATAAGAGTTTTGATATGAACAGCTTTAGTAAGCAATGCTAAACACCCCTCTTTTGTCGAAACAAATTTTTTTTATTTCACCTGACATACAAGTATCTGCTAGAGCAGAGTCAATGGTCCAGCAAGCACATGCTACAAGTTTTCACATCCTACTTTAGTAGTAATTGTCCACAAATTACACCTACCACACCACACTTGACTTTCCTAGTAGCACATCGGTAAGCCCCCCATTTCAGACCAAACCCCCATATTGACACGATGGCTTGATCAGAAAGGATGGTGGTCATATGTCCGGGTTATTTTTTGAGGTCAAATAGACTGATTTTCACCATTCATAACTGATATGATCTCTGTGAGTTTCAAAGAAAGTCTTGAGAACCCCGCTGATATTTTGAACATGTATTACAAAGGAAACAAACAGGTGTTTAATTTGTAAGCATTATATATCAGTCTTAGTTTGTGAAGCTTTTTAGTTGACCTCATAAGTCAAACTCAATCTTCTTTTAGGGATGTTTTTGAAGTTCCTTGAGTTAGTGGTGAAAGTGTAAGAAGTAAGAACCTATTCGTATTGTCCATTTAACATTCTCATCTTATTAATTCCCATAAACTATCACAAAACGGTATATGGGTCTGTATTTGCTTAGCAACCTTAGCTATTACGAAATAGAATATATGAAACTTAGTAATCACTAATCACTGCATATTATTAGTACTATAATGTTGCAGTAGTAAATCTTTTATTAATATGGTAAACTGGAAGAAGGTAAAAACATTGGGCATATGTAGTCTAATTAATGCCTGGCTTAAAATTTAAACATAATATTTCTGGCTTCAAGACTCAGTGCTAACAAGTTGTATGCATAAAAAAAGAAAGCATTTGAATTAGTGTATAGATGTAAGATGTTAGATAAATGAGCACAATTAAGCAGCTATATATGCCACTTTCCGGTAGAGAATGTTACGGTGCATCATATTTCCAGAGCAATAATGGATATTAAGGAAGTCACGGGTCAGAGTCACAGTACAATGACTCCTTGCTACCCCACCAAAACCATATTGCTTGGGCAGATCTATAGTTAAGGGAGAGTATGCACTTGCGTACCCTCATTTTTTATTTTCTTTCCTTAACAATAAAATTAAATATCTTTCTGTAATGGTAGTCCATGAGTGCATACCCAAGCTAGAATGAGTCTACTTGCACAGACGGATTTGCTAAGTTTTTTCATTATAGAAAACCTTTAAAGCCGTCCACTTGCATAAATTCATGTATTGTTGTCTTTATAATACACATAATTTATTCAAGTCTGGTATATTTCTGATCAATTTTCGAAATGTGCAGCTTTTCTTGAATCACTATGGAGAGACATAGACATGAACCGGTTTAATCATGACCCATCAAAAGACCTAAACCTCATCATAGTCTCACATGGGCTAGCTTCACGAGTCTTCTTAATGAAGTGGTTCAAGTGGACAGTTGAGCAATTCGAGTACCTACACAATTTTAGCAATTGTGAGTATCGAGTAATGCAGTTAGGTGTTGGTGGTGAGTACAGTCTAGCTGTTCACCACTCTGATGAAGAGATGCAGGAATGGGGACTGTCTCCTGAAATGATAGCTGGCCAGAAATGGCGAGCCCATGCTGAAAAGGGTGCGAGCATGGAGAAATTACCGTGGTACCTTGACAGTTTCTTAGACCGTGTAAGTGAGAATGGCGATGATGATGATGATGATGATGATGATGTTGATGGTAATGAAAATGAAAATGATAAAGATGATGATAACAATATTGACGATAATGTTTCTTGAGTTCTATTGTTAAAAGAGTCATTGCAAATGTTCTTGCAGAAAGGAATCCATTCATCGCTAGTATGCACATTACCTGTAGTGTATTGATCATGTACTTCTCACAGCAGTTGTGGCGTCTATTAATTACTTCTTTTATATTCTTTCGATTCTTTTGTCTCGTGATGATTGTAAAAATTGGTACTATACTTGTAATAAATAGTGTTTGGATAGTTGCTAACTAATGTTCTTCTAATAATGACAACCCTCTTTCCCCAAGCTACCCTGCTGGTGTATATTCATTATTTCAGTTGCATTATGGATCCAAAACAGTGAAACACCCATACAAGCTTGTCTATCTTTAAACTAATGCTACATTCAAACAAATCAAATATTCAACTACCTACGTTAGGTATGTTTGGCAAAATTAGTTGCAGTTGTGTGTATAAAAGTTCTGTAAATATCGTTGTAGCCGAAAAATGCTACGACGTTATACAAGACATAGCGATTACGATTAATCCGTCTATCAAATTGTGATACAGTACATAGATCTTATCAAGTGTCAAACACTCGAAACTATCTTGCTATTTGAAAACCATTGCCTAAAATAAACAACAGGGAGAATTTCATTACCTAAAGTTTGAGTCAATAAACCTAAAATACATATCTGCAACAAGAAAACATTTTTTATGTAAAAACAAATGTATTATTGTATGGCTCCAACAGTCACCCAAACAGCCATAACGGACTGAAGGCTCCAAGAACATCATACCATACCTTGAGAATTGAGAAGGGATATGGAAGTGATAGCAAGGGCACCAGGGAAGATCATACTCTCCGGCGAACATGCAGTCGTCTATGGATCTGCAGCCGTGGCTGCTGCCATCGATCTCTACACTTACGTTTCTCTTACTTACCCTCCACCTCCCCGTACGTTACATAATTAACTCATCATTTCATCTTTCATGCTTCTTTTACGTATGATCCTTTTGTTTTAGTATTTAAGATGTTGTACCAAATTTTGGGTGTGAAACTATTTTTTGTGTAACTGTGTAGTTAACAACATATGTCAATTCCGTAAATGAATTATTAAAAACGATGGATTACAAGTGATCGATAAAGGGGCGCAATAAGTTATTCCAATATTTGGTGATGAGCAATTTAATTTGACGGAAGTAGTAGTTCCGCTTGCTAGCAATGAATTAGTTAACCATTTACTAGAATCTTATTTCTTCCTCTTTGAATAGATAGCCCCGATACACTCATACTACACCTCAAAGATGTTGGCCTGGAATTTTCATGGCCGATTAATAGGCTCAAAGAAGCATTATCTCCAACGATCAACACTACCACATCTTCACCCACATCATGTTCTGCGGAGACCATCAAAGTCATTACTACACTAGTACTAAAAAAGCATACAATTCCAGAGTCAAGAACTGACATAGCTGCTGCGGTTGTGGTTTTTCTCTGGTTATACACCTCTATACAAGGGTAAACGTCTAACCAGTCTGTTTTTTTCTTCGGGATTTTTTTTATTAAAGATGACTCATAACCAATATTTAATGACTTAGATGTACAATATGACTCAAATAGGATACAAAATCATGTTTTAACGACTCAAATGTACAAAAAAAAAGTCAGGACAAATGAAATATGTTTCTATTTATGAAAAAAGAAACCTTTTATTTCTTGTGGAAGGTATTCTTCAAAACCTTGAAATGTTGTTAATTTGATTATATTATTATATGTGCTTCAGGAATAAACCAGCAAAAGTAGTTGTTAGTTCAGAGCTTCCTTTGGGTTCGGGATTAGGGTCATCTGCAGCATACTGTGTTTCAATGTCTGGGGCGTTGCTTGCTTCATCGGGGTCTTTGCATCTGGATTTCAACAGCGAGGATTGGCTATCACTTGGAGAAAAAGAACAGATATTAGCAAATGAATGGGCGTTTGAAGGTGAAAAGATTATTCACGGGAACCCATCTGGGATAGACAATACAGTTAGCACATTGGGTATGTCATGTTTCATACACTAGTAATTACAGTATTCATTAAACTTCTAGATCCTCTTCTCTTTCATGCATCACCATTAGAAAATACTGAGACCAAAACACTTGTTTATTCAAATTAAAACATCATTCATAATAGTTTACTGGATTAGTTATATCTTTATGCTGCACAATGCTGTTTTCATGATATCGCTCACCTGTATTTAACTTGCAGTATCTATGGTATCCATATGTGATGTGATAATGAATCTGAATATCATATTGGTTTTGCTTTTGGCGTCTTTGTGTTCTTTTGTGACTCTTGATTATACACGCGCAATATTATGACAGGGAACTTGATAAAGCTACAATTAGGTGCTATGACATGCATCAAACCCAATATGCCAATCAAAATGCTAATTACTAACACGAAAGTTGGGAGAGACACAAAGGCACTAATCGCAAGTGTTTCAGAACGAAGGGACAGACATCCAGATACCATGACATCTGTCTTTACTGCTGTTGATAATATCAGCAATGAACTCGCTTCTACAATCCAATCATGTTCGTCCAATGATCTTGCGGTAGTTGAGAAGGAAAAGAAAGTTGAAGAACTGATGGAAATGAATCAAGGCTTGCTCCAATGCATGGGGGTTAGCCATGCGTCTATCGAAACAATAATTAGCACAACACACAAGTATAAATTATCTTCCAAATTAACTGGAGCTGGTGGCGGTGGATGTGTTATAACTCTATTACCAGTACGTATCCTTTCCAATATATACTTTTTTTTCCTGTACCTGCAGTATCTGAAGCCCGTTCATTAGGTTCCCTCGTCTTTTATAAGCTGTCAATCCATCTTTTGCCAAACGACTCTTTGCATGATCCAAACCCTCCGTATTCCAGTTTCATAGAGATTAGATGTTTATTTATACTCTTAAGTAATATACAGTATGTGTAATTTAATAATCTTGTCAGTTAACACATTGATGTTTTCTTAACCATGGGGCAAAAGTATTGTCTGCCTCGGTTGTTGATGCAGTAATTGCTGAGCTTGAGCAGTGTGGATTCCAATCTTACATTGCAGGAATAGGTGGAAAAGGACTTGAAATTAGATTCGGAGGAGTTCATGATATATTCAGTATATGACCATCTTAAGGTATTTATACTTCTGTAACTTTTTAACGCTTGTCCTGTGATAATGCTTCTTAACTCCTGGTTCAGAGAAAACGAAACACGTTCTTTTCTTGTGGCTGAATTTTGATCAATGCGATCGTCACTATGTTTCAAAATAACTGCGATAAGCTATTTCTTGAATATATAAAGTTTATAAACAAAAAAGTTGAAAAATATTGCACAACCTGTAAAGTTTTAGAAAATTTGGATGTTTCATCTGTATCAAAACAGTATATGATTGATTCATTGATTGTTGGATGATCTTATTGAAAGGTTTTAATGGATATTTAAATAATAGTATGTCCGGATTCGAACTCGAGACTTCGGGATTGCACACATTACGTATGAGAATTGATGTACATAATTAATATAAATAAAACGTTATTATTATTAATTATTAATCACTAAATAAAACATAACGATAGTTAAATGATTAACGAGGTTTGGTTAACGGTCGTTAAATATTAACTACAAGGACTAAGAATGAAATTAGTGGTCGGGAAAGTTCTAGAACCCCTTGTGGGTCTTTGGCCGATCGGTTAGGGTGTTCCCAAACCCAAACCCACTCAAACTTGTACTCCAAGATATGTTAACTATAAATACAAATCAATGTATTCATTATTAACTAACCTTGGATCACTTTGATAACCTAATTTCTCTTCTCCTCTCCTCCCTTTTTCTCTTGGCCGATCGTTAACCCCCCTCCACAAAGGGATCGATTTTTCCAAGTGAAAGAAACTAGTGTTTGGTTTATTTGTGATTCAAGGAACTAGCTTTTCCACATCAAATCGCTATTAGTACGTGTGTACAAGAACGAAGAGCAAGCACACTTGAGCTTGTATTCCTTGGTGGTCGATTTTTTGGGTGGGACGATTTTGTATAAACCCTAGTTTAGGGTTTTGGGTTTTGTTACTTGATCACATCATCGTTTAATTACTTGAATTGCTAAAAGGTACGCACTTTCTTGTTTGGTTAATTAATTACATATATTATTCCTATTGTCTTCCGCTGCTTGCTTTGATGGTGTTATTTGTTTTATGTATAATTGTTATGAGTATAAAATTCCAACACTTATATGGTTGAACTCTAATCCGTCCAAAAAGTTATCTTATTCTATGAATTGGAATTTTTTATGTTAGGGCCGGACTGTCGAAAGTCTAGTGCAGATTGAAGTCAAAATCTTTGTAACGCAGATTAAAGTCAACCACCTTTGTGGTGAACAAGTTTGGATTATGATGGTGCCCTATGTCACCGGATTGCTTTACTTGCTATCAAGATCAATGAATCATTTTACACAATATTTTAAAGCATCAACGTTGTTAGTTTTTATTGTTATTCAGTTGACAATGGCGTTAGATCATTAGTCTCACTCAACATTATGTTCTAGTGTAACAATTTTAGCATCATGTTATGTAGATAAATCAAGGTTGTAAAAATTGCTAGGCGCTAGTGAGGCGGTCGGGTAGGGCCTAGCGATTAATCGATTAGGCGGTGATTAATAGGGGATTAATCGGATTAGAATTTTTATGCACAAAATTAAAATTTAAGATATTGTATTATATTATAGGGTAAAAGTTAAAAATGACTAACATGTTTTTTCATATGTACCTAAATGCTAAACATGTTAATTTATGTGTCAACATGCTATGCCTAAATTCAAATTTTGTGCTAGTATAAGTAACTTTGCAAGTGATTTGACAAAAATACCCCCGTATTCATCATCTTCATCTTCTACATGCTCACACCCAGATTCCGGCCACCACCTCCGACTACCAACCACCATCTCCGGCAATATTTTAGTCCAAGATTTAACACACATTCATTTTATACCTCCCAACGTTCTCCAGATTTTTCATTTCTTTTTAACTATCAAAACAAACAAAATTAAACCCATTTCAAAAACCGTAAATTAACCATTATCATAAAAACACATACACTAAACTTATAATAACTAATAAGTATAAACCAATAACTGATCCCAAATTTCCAAAAAGACCACCAGCCATTGGTGCTTTCGTCATCTTCGAATGGATTCTAGCTGTCACTTGACAGATTCGTTGTTAGTCGTCCATTAACTAAAAGACTTTCAATTGGTCCTTTAGTATTAGCTGAGATGTATATACAACAAAATACAAATGTTTTCACTTAATTTTTTTAATGGGTTCAATACCAATAGAAGCAGGTTGATGCCAATACTGTACTCAAATCTCATTCCTTATCATACCAAGTTATTCTATAAAAGAAACCAAACACCACACGTCACTTCAATCTGAGTTTTGGATTTAAGATATGAAACTGAATTAGGCATTGAACTAAAAAACAGTTTAACAACTGATAGAAAAATTATCGAAGATAGGTGGATGGTAGCCGGAAGTAATAGCCGGAATCTGGGTTTGGAAAGGTAGAAGATGAAGATGAAGAACACAAGAATATTTTCGTCCATGTTTAGCACTTAGGTAGATAACTTGAATTTAGGTATGGCATGTTGGTACTTAAATGAACATGTTTAGCATTTGGGTACATGTGAAAAAGCATATTAGTCATTTTTGACTTTTGCCCTATCTATATATATAGATATGGGACTAAGCATGACACATAGATAATGCTTACTAGGCATTTTTATTGTGACATGGCGCCTCTATGATGAGGTGGAAATGCCACCATGGCACTTGTCCAGGATACATTATAAAAAAAAAATTTGTTGCCACAGCCAAGATTCGAACATGAGTCTCTCCTTTCAATACCCACGCCTCAACCACTGAGGCAATAGACATATTTGTCTACAATCTTCTACTTCCAAACCAATAAACTTCACCATCTACTCATAACCTCACCATTTATACTTCCAAATAACGCTTCTTCATAACCTCCCCAATTTATTCTCACATTCCAAAAAAATTTCATAACCGAAAAATCATCAAATCAATTAAACAGAGGACAATCCGGGGTTTTGATTATATGATTTTCAAAATCATGACAGAAAATCAAGGAGTATTTCAATTTCAAAATCATAATCATCAAATCTTTAATTTGCCTTTCTTGGCCTAGAATGTTTCATCAATATGGAAGTTACGGTGATATTCGTGTACATCTTAATTCGATCATCAAGCGTTGTCTTTGGTTTTGAATAAATGTAATAATTTGATTTTCATTTTGGGGTATGTTGAGATTAATAATGTGAATTAAGTGTTCTTCTGTAGTGACAATTTTTGAAGCAGTTTGTTGTTTTCAAAATATGATTACGATACATTTTGATACTTTTGGTTCTCTTTTTGGTTCACGGTATGTGATTTGAAGAATTGAATACCGCATGGAGGATGTTCGATGAAATGTCACAGAGAAAGGTACTTCATTTTTGCCATTGTGGAAGCATTTGGGTAATTTTAAAGTCCAAGTATATTGGTTACTTTGTAAAACTATTATCAAGTATAGAATTACTGTATTAGGCACCTATTCCAGATTAGGCATTATAGAAGACCCTTATCTCATACTATCAAAACAGAAATCCCTGCTCACTCGGCATTCCAAATTAGGCGCCTATTAAAATTTAGTCACATTTAATTCCTTTTAGGTGTGACTATTGGAGCAATGATAGGTGCAGTATTGAGCGGGAAAATAGCCAATCATTTTGGATGCAGAATGGTAACATCTTCTATTCGTTTCTTTAAAGTATATGATCTCCAAATCATAGTCCTCCATTGATTCGTTTCGTTATGTGGTTTGTTACTTGACTTTATCTAAATCGTTAACTCTTGAGTTTCACCTTTGCTTATATGGTCATCGTTTGTCTAGGGTGCCTAAGATGTAGAGGCAACAGTGCAAGTGCTACGTTTTGAAATTGGTCTCAGGTTAGTAGTTATTCAATTGAGTTAAGCCTTCATTTTAATATTATTAAGTGTGGTCTCTAAGAGGATAATATTTTTAACGCATTGAGTAACAAATGCTTCAAATGAGCTATAGTGTCATCATGATTTGGTGGTCATGATAATAACGAGATTTAGGGGTATGTAGATTTTTGTTTTGAAACAGATTATTGTGATTCAAAGCTGCAATTATTAGTTTTTGATAAGACCCGAACCATGTTTCAAAGAAAGAATCAAAGAACATAACCCAAATAACAGAATTCTCAATGAAGTAATATAAGAATTGAAGTAAATTCGGATTCTAAACAAGTGCAAAATACTGAGTGTTTAGAGTGATTAGAGAGAAGGAAAATAACTTGTCATGAGCTACTGAATGAAATGAGCATATTTGAGTACTTATAGAAATAAAAGAAGTTCACTAAGTTTGACTATTAACTAAACTAACCTTCCTCCAAATCATGCACGAAGTAGTCACTACGTTTGAAATTCCACCTGAGCATGGATGGCTTCCTGACCTTAGCCCACTATATGCATTGTCTTTATCACTATGTTAGTTTTGGTTCATTTTTATATATAAAAAAAATTCTATAACTTTATGTTGCAGGTCCTTTGGCACAAATAGTTTCAATGGTACCTTGCCATTGAAAATTTACGAAGATTACAAAAAATGTAAGCACATTCATGATTTTGATCATTCTAATATTATTTTCCCAGAAAAATTGCATAGTTCTTAGAAGCTAATATCATCTCCATGTGTGTTTAATTTTCAGTTACATTAATAGTGTTGAACTTAGCGGTGAAATACCTTCTACATTCACGAGTTTAAGTAGCATGTTCACAGTGTAAGAACAGTTACTTTTATGGACCATTAGCATTTTAAAACTTGCATTATTTGTTATGAAACTAAAATATTGGCCTCTCAGATGGGCTTCGGACAGTAATTTCATAGGGATAATACCCGACTTTATACGGAATCGGAGACGGTTACAGTCATTGTAAGTTGATATTCATGAAATAATCAAGGTCTATGAGATGAACCGTATAATTATAAAATGATTGATATTTGTATAGGAGGTTGAGGGGAACTCTTTTAAGGGTTCAATACCACCTTCATTTTCTCGACTGACCTCTTCGCAAATGTTGTAAGTTCCTCATTTTTTTTTCTTTTCATTTAACTAATTTTAAGCCGCTAAATTCTAATTCTTCTATCTTATAAAATAACAAGATGATAACTGGTATACATAATGCCCTCGACTTTATCACGAATTTGAAATACTTTACTCTTCAAGAAGCAAATATTAGTACCTTTTTTGAAGTCTACCATGTATGTAATGTTACTTATAACGAGATGCATCTCTTGCAGACTTTTAAGAAATAACAGAATTACTGGCTCTTTTCCATCCAACAAAATTGCATACTTTTAAAAAATAACAGAATTACTTGGTGTAATGGTGTTTGTTTCTTACTGTAGTAAAAGTTGACTTGCATTTTCCCACTAAAAATGAGCAAGAGAATGTGCATTTTTTAGAGCTATAAAGTGGAAAAATTCGTTGTCATTCTTTTTTATAGTTTTAAACTGCAAACATGTGTTGTTGCGCTTCGTTTCTTCAGGTAACCTTGAAGGTAAACATAAACAGCACATTGGCATCCTTGAAGTCAAAACATTCCAATGAAGTGAGTAAAATGACACGGAATTGGTAAGTTCCATGAGAGACAGTGGTACATATGAGAGTTTGAATATGATTTTCAATTTTAATTTGCAGAGGTTGGTGAGTTATAAGATGAGACTAACCCACCTTTGCAACATTAATAAAAAGAATGTATGAAGTATCAGCACTATGGACTGCAACCATGCACTATTGACTCCAATGAGTTGTACAGAATAATGGGTTACATCAATTCGATTCTGAAGATTCCACCGTGTAATGGATTTCTTAGGATCAAAAGTATCAAGATGAACTTCCATTGATACTCGCAACCTGCAAAAAAATTCAAACAAAACCACCTCTTAAGCACAAGATTATTTACTGTAATGAAATTTGAACAGAGGAATGTATCATACCCGCACGGTCGAGTTATCTTCTAAATAAGATTTCAGTTCGACAAAGCATCTTTTCTCCAAGGACAGTGTTTCATTGGCACTTGAATCAAGGTCGGGCAACAACTTTGATAGAACTTGGTATACTAATAATCGCATAACAAATTCATGTAGTGTAATTATTACATGTGAATAAATAATGAAAGGAAATATTGATTCATTGACATGTATATGTACGTACAATAATTAATAACCTGGGTAAATCCGCGTAAACTGTGGCGATGTGAGGTCAGCAATGGAACAATAGGAGGAAGCAAATCATCCAAATGTCTTAACTGAGTGCCTTTAGATGCATGTAGAATGACATTTGCAGCTATGAACACATACGATGAGAGCGCGCAAGGTGAAATATTGTGAATTAATATTCCAAAATGGAACTTCGCAAATTTGTATATTAAATATATATAATGTCGAATTAAAATACTACCGAGTTCTCATATCGTATTTCGGACCATTGGGACTAATTGCTCACCAACCGCAAGCGTTCTTATTATGTTAATATTTAACGATTATGCATTTCTAATACCAATAAAATGTCAATACTTAAACCAAATAGTATAAAATAGTTTCTTGGGTAACTTTCTTACCAATGATGGAAACTTCAAATACACACTAATTGCAAATGTTTCCAAGTCTTGTCAAACACCAGTGGCCTAGGAACCTTAGTCGCTTCAAGTAAGGATATTCTACTATCGATTTTGCTATAAGTTTGTATTACACTAAAAAAGCTGTTACTTATATTGTGTAGGCTTGAAGGTTCTTTGTATTGACAAAGACGGCGGACATACAAAGTATACAAAAAACGTTGTCTACAAGAACTTTTATTTTATCTATTATAAGTACGATCTAATTTAGATGGTCTTATACCTTTCATTGTTCTTTGTACATATAATACATGAACACTTACATTTTGTGTTCCAATTTTTGTGCCTAAGATATTTATCGTCATTCAATATTTATTTACGTCCAGTTAAACTTTGTCAAATAATCTTAAGAAGCTAGCCCGCCCATCCGGGCGGGCTATGAAGCTAGTATTATATGTATGAGATAAGCATAATGCATCAAAGTTCAAATATTTCAAGCGTTCAAATATAAACATAATACATAATTATTCAAAGTTCAAAGTCAAACATAGATATTACTCGGTTTGTTGACCATTTTTAAGCGAGCTTTGACCAATTTTGTTCGATTAATCGGTTTGTTGACTGATTTTTAAGCGATTTTGTCTTATTTTTAAGCGATTTTGTCCGATTAGACCGATTTTGTCCGATTAATCGGTTTGTTGACCTATTTTTAAGCGATATTTGACCAAACCGATTAATAGGCCGATTATGATAAATCAAGGCGCTTACTGAGCGATCAACGATTATGCAGGGATTAATTGGCCGCCTGGACCGATTTTTACAACAGAGAGATAAATTATGTTGCAAGAACGTTTATGGAAGGAAACAGTTTTTTGGTCCCTTAATTCTCATACAAACCATCTTTCCGTAGAATTTAGTTACTCTCTGCGTCTCAAAATTATAGTCCATATTTCCTTTTCGAGATGTTTTAAAATAATTGTCTACTTCTTTTTTTAAGTAAAAACTATAGAATATAGTGAGAAAATATTCTATTTAAGTGATAGAAAATTAAAATGACCACACTTTTATTAAACTTTATGAATTCTCTCTCATGACAATAATTTTGAGACAGAAAGAGTACTAATTAATCACTTCTGTTTGGAAAAAAAAAATTTAGATAAACTGATTTGTACATCAACAAAAAACATTTTCACACCATAAATTTTTCCTAACATTACATTCTTGCCTTCATACAACAAGAAAGAACACTTAATTGAAAGGTTTGTAATGGGGAGTGTCGCAACTTTATATATTTTTTTGTTGCAAACAAATCCGAAATGGTCACGTCCACTTTCACAAATATGGATAACTTTTGTCCGGTTTACACCCTATGTTAGTTAGTCAAAAGAAGTGAACTGATCAGATAAGAGCATAAGGTATCGTGGTTAGCCACTTCTCTTCATTTAGGCTCCACATGTGCCACATCACTCTAACACACTCACTTAAAAATACCCTCAATCACAACTAACGCAAACCTCTTCATTTGGGCCTCACCCACCCTCATTTTATTTTTTTTCTATATTTTTCTAACACAATAAAATTCATTTCATTAAAATAAAATTACAATACAGGAAAACAACTACAATACGGAAAAACATACGAATAATAAGAAACATACGATAAATAATAAAAACATACGAAAAATAAAAACCAAACGAAACTTAAAAAATACAACATTTTTCGCCTTTTGCTTGTTGTATTTTGCTATTAATTCGTCTTGTTTCTTTTTGAGGATCGATTTTTTTAGCTCCAATATCATGCATGAGAAACTCCAATTCTTGACACTCTTGGAGTGACTTTTCTTTCGCTATCCTCGCCTCGTATACTTCTTTGGCTCCGTCTACTTTACGTTTATACTCTTGAGCTAAAGCTTCCGCTATAGCATCCGATTGACTCCCCCCAGTGCTCGTTGACGACTCCACTGATTTTGATTTTTTTGCCGGTCGAGGCTTGCCTGCGGGACGAGTTCTTGGATCAGGGCCGAATAATTCGGCGATATTATCTTCATTGATCCCGTCCGGCGCGTCCCATTTGGGATATTGTCTCAAAACCTTCCATGCCGGGACCATAGTAAACTGTTTCCCTGTTTGAGCCTTAAAAGCAAGTCTTGCATTCTCAATGTGATCAACATCATTTTCCCCGGATCTACACTGCAAATGCTTGTAAAAACCATTGAACTTTTGGCAATCACCGTTTATCCAAGTCCATTTACCCGTGCACATATTTTTGGTACGAGTAGGCCCTGAACTACGAGCGTTGAAGTCCTCCTAAATCTGAGTCCAAAACGCATCGTTTAGTCGGTCATTACCGATAGCGGCGTTTTGGGAACCCTCGACCCAACACTCGGCTAAAATTTTTTCTTCCTCGCTTGTCCAACGAATTGTGGTTCGAGACTCTTCTTCCTCCTCTTCCTCGTTGTCCGCGTCCAAATTCACCACAGTCTTGTTTTTTTTCTTTGGCGCTTTGGCCGGTTTTTTTCCTTGACGACGTTCTTCACGTGTTTCGGTTGGTGGTGGTTGAGGTACTTTGAATCGTGATTCAAAGTAATGTTGTTGTGAAGGGTAGTATTGCGGTGGTGATGGTTGTGATGGATAATATTGGGATTGTGGTGGATAGAATTGTGATTGTGATGGATAGAATTGCGGTTGTGATGATTGTGATGGATAGAATTGCGGTGGTGATTGTCTTGGATATTGAAAAGCTTGAAATCCGACTTGCGAAGAAAGCTTTGGGACGATGGGGTGGACGGGTTTGACGAAGAAACGACATCTCGTTTGGATCTTGAGACATTTTTTTTGTTGTGGATTGAGATGGTGAAGATAATATATTTTTGAAAAAGAAGTGTGAATTTTTGTGTAAAATATGAGTATTATTTATAGAGTGTGTGGGGTAATATTTGAATTGGAAAAAAAAAAAAGGTAACCGTTTAATTCAAACGGTAATATTAAAACGTTAACATTTCAAAAGTTTTTTTGTCTTCTTCCGTGTCGTTGGGGTGGCGAAGGTGGAAACGGCGAGGGGAGGTGGTGTCGTGGCGATGGCCGGCGAGTGGTGGCGAGCTTGGCTCGTTACGACACTCTATGCTCTAACAACAAATACATAATAACTAAAAGAAAAAAAATACACGTTTGGTCCCTCTGGTTTGCTCAGATTTCATTTTTAGTCCCTAAGTCATTTTAATTACACCAGAGATACCTATTTTTGAAACCTTACACTCATTTAGTCCCTATTTTGGATGGGCCGTTAGTTTATTCGTTAAGTGTTTGCACCGTTAGTCCCTCCGTCAAGATTTTTTGCACCGTTAGTCCTCATTTTTTAAAGTGAATTAAAAACTCGTTTTTATTCGTCTTCGTCCATCTTTTTTAAGATTTTGTCCGTTTTTTATTACGTTTTTGTCCGCTTTTTTAGGTGTTAGTCCATTTGTTTACGTTTTCGTCTTTTTTTAACGTTTTTGTCATTTTTTTTTACATTTTGTCCGTTTTTGAACGTTTTCATCTGCTTTTTTTTACGTTTTCGTTTGTTATTATACGTTTTTATATGTTTTTATCCGTTTTTTTACTTTTTTGTCTGTTTTTCATGTTTTCTTCCCATTTTTTTTACATTTTCGTTTGTTTCTTAACGTTTCTGTCCGTTTTTTACGTTTTCATCTGTTTTTAACCGTTTTCATCTGTATTTTTACGTTTTTGTTTTTTATATACGTTTTTTTCCATTTTTACGTTTTCGTCTTTTTACGTTTTTATCCGTTTTTTTACGTTTTCGTCTATTTTTAAACGTTTCAGCTGTTTTTTTACGTTTTCATTTGTTTTTATACGTTTAGTCTATTTTTAACGTGTTCGTCCATTTTTTTTACGTTTTCGTCCGTTTTTTAGGTTTTCGTCCGTATTTTTACGTTTTTGTACTTTTTTTACGTTTTCGTCCGTTTTTAAATGTTTTCATCAATTTTTTTACGTTTTTGTATGTTTTTATACGTTCTAGACCCTTTTTTTACGTGTTTGTCTATTTTTTTTATGCTTTCGTTCATATTTTTACGTTTTCTTCCTTTTTAATGTTTTTGTTTGTTTCTATATGTTTTTGTCCCTTTTTACACTTTCGTCCATTTAAAAATGGACGAAAACGGACAAAAACATAAAAAAAAACCCAGACAAAAACGTAAAAAACAGGTAGACGAACACGTAAAAAACTGACGAAAATGTAAAAAAGATGAAAACGTTTAAAAACGGACGAAAACGTAAAAAATGATTAAAACGGACAAAAACGTAAAAAAAAGACAAAAACGTAGAAAACATACAAAACGGATAAAAATAGACGAAAACGTAAAAAAAACATACTAAAACGTATGAAAACAAACAAAAACGTAAAAAAACAGATGAAAACGTTTAAAATGGATGAAAACGTAAAAAAGCGGACGAACTCGTAAAAAAATGACGAAAACGTAAAAAAAGGACGAAAACATTAAAAAAGCAGATGAAAACGATAAAAAAAAGGACGGAAACGTAAAAAACGAACAAAAACGTAAAAAACAGTCGAAAAGGTAAAAAAATGACGAAAACGTAAAAAAACATACGAAAACATAAAAATGGACGAAAACGTAAAAACAACGTAAAAATGGATGAAACCGTTTTAAAGGACGAAAACGTAAAAAAACAGACAAAAACGTATAAAACAAACGAAAACGTAAAAAAATGTTGAAAATGTAAAAAAATGGACGAAAACGTAAAAAAAGGAAAAAAAATGTAAGAAACAAATGAAAACGTTTAAAAACGGACTAAAATGTAAAAAAGCGGACAAAAACGTAAAAAAATGGACGAAAACGTAAAAATACGAACGAAAACGTAAAAAAATCTACGAAAACATGAAAAAACGGACGAAAACGTAAAACAACTATGAAAACGTGAAAAAACGGATGAAAACGTAATAAAAAACGGACGAAAACTTTAAAAAGATGGACGAAAACGAATAAAACGAGTTTTTAATTCATTTTAAAAAATGAGGATTAACGGTGCAAAAAATCTTAACGGAGGGACTAACGGTGCAAACACTTAACGGATAAACTAACGGCCCATCCAAAATAGGGACTAAATGAGTGCAATGTTTAAAAAATAGGTATCTCTGGTGTAATTAAAACGACTTAGGGACTAAACATGAAATCCGAGCAAACCACAAGGACCAAACGTGTAACTTTTTCTAACTAAAATAAAAAGTAGAGTAAACTATACCGTTCATCCTTGTGGTTTGCGTTGACCGACGAGTTTCGTCCTTTGACCGAAAAAAATGTACCATCCGTCCCTAAATGCGAAACGTTAAGTATCGTTGGTCCTTCACTTTAACGACTGTACATAACGCTCGTTAAGTTAGTCCACATAAGGGTATTTTGGTCTTTTCCCTCTTATTTTTAACTTCTCCATCTTCTTCATCCATTTATCTTCATTTCCAACTATCACCATTCACCACCTACCGACCACCACCATCTCTTCTATTCATATTTATGACTACCTACCACCATCATCTTATTTCTAAAATTAAATTAAACTTACACTTAGCAATTTTTCTGTTGCTAACTTCACAAATTAAAAACAAAAAAACTTTCCTCCACAGTCATAAAACCAATCTCTAATTCATCACCTTTAGGCACAATTACACGAATAACATAACAAAAAAACTAATGATTTAAAAGATACCCATAACTGTTAACTATATATCCAATCTCATTACAGCTAATGAAACGACTTAGGATGTGTTTACAGAATATATTATTAGGGGATGATAACATGAAGTTTTGAAAGCAAGTCTCAACCTGCTATTTTAAAACATTATTTTCTCTCAAAGAATGCACATAATCATGAAAATTTTCAAAAGGGTTTTCGAACACTATTTAATCATTTCCAAAACGCAATCCAAAATACCTTTTTTTTAATGGATAACCACTTCGAAAGTTGACTTGATTTTGTTCATATTTAAAGCTTAAATCTAATAGCAGTATATATGCATGTGAAAGCATCAATGTTGGAATCCATAGCTTCACTTTCTCTTAACTCTATAAAGATTATGTTCAACACTTCACTTTCTCTTAAATTTTAATGGACATAAACTGATGTTATCTCTTTAGCTTATACTTGTGGTTTGATCGGATTAGTAGTGGTGGTTGGTTGATCGGTGGATTTTATAAATCTAAGGATTGATGTGTTTTGTTTTTATAATTTGGTGATGATTTTTAATGAAGATGCAAGATCATATGTTAGTATTTGTGGGTTGGATTTGTGTTTGAGTATATGAAGATGAGGTGTTGGTGTTCATAAATTAGAAGAGAATGAGATGGGTGTTTTTTTGGGGGTTTTTAATGGTCGCCAAAGGTGGTGGGACTGGTGGTGAACAGTGGTGGCAGGACGGTGATGGATGGTAGTAGTGGTGGGTGAAGATTAAGATGAAGAAGTAGTGGTAGGTGGGAAGGTTTAGGTGGAGTGATTGTTGAAGAAGAGAGAGGAGAATGATTGGTGGTGGTGGTATTTATTATTATTATTATTTATTTATTTAAAAGGAAAGGAAAAAGAATGTAGCAAATTTACCATTATACCCTAATTTGAATATTAAGTATAGTGACTTAACGACAGTTAATGAATACCGTTAAAGAGAAGGACTAACGATACATGACGTTTCGCATTTAAGGACGGATGGTGCATTTTTTTCGGTCAAAGAACGAAACTTATCAGTCAACACAAACCACAAGGACGAACGGTGTAGTTTAGTCTAAAAAGTATGAGTATAACTACATGTAGGGGTGTTCATCGGTTCGGTTATCAGGTTGTTCGGTTTGTTCGGTTAATTTTTTTTCTGGGTATAACTAAGAACCGAACCGAACCGAATTTAAATTGATTAAACCGAACCGTATAACCGAAAACCGAACACCCATAACGGAAAACCGAACCGAATAACCCGAAGTATATAAATTTAATTATTTATTTTTTTATTTATATATATTTTTAGCAAGAAAAAAAATCTAAACTTAAAAAATGTTATATATGTATAGTATAAAAGAGATTTAATATTTTTATATATATATAAATATATAAAAAAATATATTAATTTATTTGAATTCGGTTTTCGGTTCGGTTTTCGGTTTGGATTGCTAGAACCATAACCGAACCGAAAACCGAATATTTAATTCAGTTCGGTTCGGTTTTAGCAAATTCGGTTCGGTTACGAGTTCGGTTCGGTTATTTTCGGTTCGGTTGGGTTTCGGTTTTCTGTTTATTCGGATATTATCCGACCCATGAACACACCTAACTACAGGGCTTGTGTTTCAATAATATCAAAAGCTTTATGACTAAGGGCCCGTTTGGTTTGTGGGGTTGGGTGTAAGATTTAGGTTTAATGGTAAAAGATGGTTGCTTGGTTCAAATAAGTGGGGCCCAAAATTGAGATTTAATTCTTAGCAAGTGTTTGTTTTGAGGGTGTTACATTGTAGGGATAGATTCACAATCAAAAATATTTGTTTGGTGTAAATTAAGTGGGCCTAAGGTATGGTTTTTATCGTCAAAACCCATACACCTTTAAAGTGGTGTCTTTCAATTGAATCCACTGACAAACGTTTGTCCTATATTTACACACTTTGTCTCATTAGATACACACCACTTATTTATATTATTTAAGAGCAAATGACAAAAAAAATGATCGAATCTCATGTGATCAGTACAAGTACTGCCTGTGATCAGGTAGTATTCCTAAGAATATCCTTGACAGGGTTTCGCAGCTGCTCTAGCCGTTCTCAAACCGGAACGTCTCAAAGAAGACAACACGGAGTGAGTGAACCAGCAAATTGAGATTTACTGATTGATTAAACATGATTTGAACAACAATCGTGTATTGCATATAAGAAAGAATTTTTCGCAATACAACGAAGGTTTTGTTAATACAAATAAGCCGTAAAAACGTTTATTTATATTTTACGATCTTCTATTTGTTTTGTCGATAACAAACGTAAAATCATATTAACGAAACAAACAAAATACGTAAATGGTTTGAACTAATAGTTTCTAACATATTCATATTTTCACATAAAACACTAAAACAAGTACAAGTGATTTTATGATTTAGTAATACATATGTACAACAACTAGTGTTTACATATTTGGATAAAATATACACATAACTAGTATGTAGTATATTGGGTAATATAAATGGGTAAAAACTTAAGTATCACAACCCATTGGGCAAATACATTGAATGTAGTTGGGTACAACCCAAAGCCCATAACCCATGGATCTTGACCCATAACCCATTGCATGACATCATGCTTATATCACATATGGATAATACCCATAACCCATGGATCAACCCATACCTAAGTGACTAAGTGCATTACACTTAAAGATACATTGTATCTAGCCGAAAGATCCATGGTTCAACCCATGACCCATGACCCATAACCAAAATACCCATGGGTAAAGAGGAGCGTTCCTCTATAAATAGTGAGCCATTTCTTCATTATTGATAATCCCTTTCTAACACACTTTTCCCCTGAGCTAAATCTCACTAACCTTAGATCCAAGAGATCTATGTTTGTAGTTTGTTTTTGTGTGATCTTTTAGGTTCCTCTTAAAGGCAAGATCATCACCTTTGAAGTCAAGCAAGCTCAAGTCCATGAGTTGCCATGCTTCCTCATCATCAAGGCTACTGAAGTCTTCTTGTTGATGATTCCTTTCTTTTCTCAAAGAAGTGTAGTGTTGAAGACATTAGTGAAAGATGTCTCAAGTGTCAAGATGAAGATATTAGTGAAGGGTATCTATCGTCTATAGGATAAGCACTTGTGGTAGGTGCTTAGAAGTCAAGACAAAGAAGCATTAGTGAAAGGTGCTTAGAAGTGAAGACACAAGACATTAGTGAAAGGTGTCTTATAGATCTAGTCAAAGGCATTAGTGAAAGGTGCCTTAAATGTACATTCGATATGGTGTGTTTCGATGTGCAAGATAGACTAGTATTAGATCCAAGGATATTGATATCCTTGATGATGTTGTAAAGGAGTAGATCTCCTTTGGGATTAGTCGTTGGTGTAGTGTGGTAGTAGTTTCTCCATTGCAATGGAACTAGGTGCTTAGCCTAGTACCTAATAAAGGGTAGGCGACGTTGTGAAGGTGTAGTTCACCTTGGAGTGAAAGAACTAGGTACTTAGCCTAGTACCTTATAAAGGGTAGGCGACGTTGTGTAGGTGTGGTTCACCTTGGAGTGAAAGAACCCGGTGGTTAGCCTAGCACCGGAAAAAAGGTAGGCGATGTTGTGAAGGCTTCTCCGCCATAAGGAGATTGGTGTAGTGATTACGAACTCTCGAGTATGTGACTCGGGGAGTGGAGTAGGGCAAGGAAGGTGTCCTTGTAGCCGAACCACTATAAATACTCGTGTTGTGGTTTTGTGCTTCTTACTCTTATCTTTTCATTACTTATCTTTATATGCTTGTTTATCAACATCCAACACACACATCCAAATAGATTGTCATAAGTCAATCTAAATAGATTAAAAGGAAGTTTTAATTGGTAAAACTATTCAACCCCTCCTTCTAGTTTTCCACAGGTTTTATATGAAAAATCAATTTTCGATCATAAACACCTTTTGAAATTTGAAAATGTGATACACAGTCGATGTGCCATGAAAAACTGATTTTTGCGCACAACGACTGGTTTTTCAAAGGTATCCGTCAATCCATAACCTAAACCAGGATTGATTCATAATTTTGAATCGCCCCATTGTTTCTGTTCAGTTGTCACATGGTTGATCTATTGGATAGATCTCACATGCCACCTACCAAGAGCTTGTATGATGTTGGCTCTAGAAGGCTTTCCATCTTCATTGTGAATGTGTTTGCATATCACTCAGATGTTCTGGCAATACCACAAGGATAATGCGTAGGACTCTTAAAATATATTCTCTCTTTCCACATTGTGTGAAACAGAGAGTCTTCATTGACAGTGTCCTAATGAGATTTATTGATGATCTCGTGGCTCTAGACTCAATAGTGCACATTTGGTTCCTATGCCGGAGACTAGGGAGAGGGTCTCCTTCTTCAATATCAACAATCTCTAAGAGAAAGTCGATAGATAATGTAGGTTCCCTGTGAGAATGAAACAAGTCCTTTTAAGAGGAACTTGAGTAGCTTGGGAAGATGTAGTGCAGTGCGTCATTGGGTCCATGATGTTTTGTCTTCAATACCGGTGTTACCTTAGTAACAACCAGTAGCATATGTATTGAACCCGGTTTCTGCCCTAAGGTTGAATAATTGGAGGGCTATTTATTTTCATCCTTTTCACATTCATTTCTTTTTCATTCTTCAACCCCTTCAGTGCTTACCGATACTTCATTACTTGAACCTTGTTGGGTTTATTCCAATTCTAGCTCTATCTCAGTCCGCACTCTTCCCATTTCTCACTTTTTCTTCTTTTTTCATCATACATAAGGACACTACACTATATAGTGGATTGTCCCTGGGTAGATCCCTCCGGCTCTGGCGGGATCGTGGGAACGAATACCTAGCCTAACCATCCTTATATCTCCATACATAAAGTAAATTTGGTCGGTCTTATTGGTATTGTTCTTCTGCTAGTGGAACCAATTGAAAACCATTTGAAAATCAATTCGGGTACTTGTGAAATATTATCAAAGCATTTTGTACCTGAATTGTTTTTGATATTTCAGAAAAAGGCTCCCCCTCAACATGTGCATCGTATATTTGAAATCGTTTTGGCTCATGGAGGCAAGAGGAAGAATTCACTTCTTTGATTAACATTTTCTAAAAAATATCTACATCACTTTCCCGATCAAAATTATTATTTTTCATACTTAGTTAAAGATATTTTTGGGAAAGGATGTGGTTTTCAAAAAGTTGCTCCCCCTCAATATGTGCATCGAGATTCGAAAGTGTTTTGCACATATTAGGGAAAACCTGCACTTTGAAACAAATCAATCACGTTTCAGTCCTTTTTGGTTTGATATAGATGCTCCCCCTTAACATGTGCATGGAAAATTTGAAATCGTTTGGCACATGTAGGGAGGAGAGCTTGTTAATCACTTACAAAACCGTTTATCGAGTTATCAGTTTAAATCCAATCTAAATCACAATATTCTCCCCCGATCACAATTTTCAAATCCATTGAGAATTGTGATCTATTGATTTAAATTAATTTTTGAGAACTTTGGAGGAGAATTGTGACTTGCTTTTGAAAAATATTTTAACTGATAAGAATCAGATGTTGAGACTTTAAAATCCAATGATCAAGCATGCTTAAGTATCTTATGAAAACATAACATTAGCCAAGGTCTGAACCAATTGTATAAGACATTGCAATTGTTTGACAAATAACCTTTTTTTATTTATTTAATTGAAATCATTCTCCCCCTCAATCAATGACATAAGTTGTTGATTGAGAGATAGAGATTTTGACAAATGTCAAGTCCAGGTGATTTTCAAAAAAATTGAGTCCGAGTTATTTTTCAAAGCTATTTAGTTTTCATTAGATAACAAATATTTTTCAGAAGAATTTATAGAAGGAAAAATATTTGTGAAGGAAACATTTGTCTTTTTGGTGACAAACATTTGTTTTTAGAATCAGAGCATGAGATTTGAAAAATAAGATAAAGCATGGCTCTGTTATTTCCTTTAAAAACGGGGTATAGTCTGAAATGACTATAAACATTTTGTTTTCATTTCTTTCTCTCAAAATTTTTTATTTATTTTTTATTTTTATTATTATTTTTTTTATGTACATTCGAACTTCATCTAAAGACCCATGTCACTCTTTGAATGACAACACAAAGACCGTAGATGAAATCGAATAATAGAAAAGATGGAAAAAATATATATATATATTTTTTTGCTTTTTCAAAGATTTTCTGATTTTTATGGATTTTTTGAAATTTTATATTTTTCTATTTTCTTTTTGTGGGTTTTATAATTTTTTATTTTGATTTTTGAATAAATATTTACAAGAGATGGATGAAGAAAAACTTATACTCCTCGTCTTCCTCTTGAAGACGTTTGAGCGTTTCCGGTTGTAGACTCTTTAGACCAAGTCGTGGAAGGATAAACTCAAAACGTTCTCTAGGAAGAGCTTTGGTGAAGATGTCTGCTAACTGGTATTCAGTCCTCACAAAATATAGTTCCACCACACCGTTCTCCACTTGCTCCCTGATGAAATGATGTCGAATGTCGATATGCTTTGCTCTTGAATGTTGAACGTTGTTGCATGAGAGAGTAATGGCACTTTTGTTATCACAATACAGAGAGATTTTGTTGAATTCAAAGCCATAGTCAGATAATTGGGATCTCATCCATAGGATTTGAGCACAGCAAGATGACATGGCTATGTATTCAGCCTCTGTAGAGGATATATAGGTACTCATTTGTTTCTGTGAAGACCAGCTCACAAGCTTATCACCCAAAAATTGAGCACCTCCTGACGTGCTTCGACGTGTATCTTGACATCCTGCATGGTCAGCATCTGCATAGGCTGTTAGTGATATACCGGTATCCTTCGGGTACCAAAGTCCCATGTTGATGGTTCCTTGGAGATACCGAAAGACCCGTTTAACCGCTTCAAGGTGCTTTTTGGTAGGCTTAGCCTGGTATCTAGGACACATGCATACAACGAACAGAATGTCTGGTCTACTAGCAGTAAGGTACATCAGGGACCCAATCATACTACGATATTTAGTTTGGTCAACCATGATCCCTAAGTGGTCCTCATCCAGTTTAGTGCGCTCCACCATGAGAGTGTCAACAGGGTCACAAGAATCAAATCCAAATTTCTTTAAAATTTCATTAGCATATTTAGATTGATTGATAAAAATGCCTCTGGGACTTTGTGAAATTTGTAATCCCAAGAAAAATGACATTTGTCCCATCATTGACATTTGAAATTTGGAGCCCATCTCCTTAGAAAAACAGTCACATTCATTGGGGTCAGTCGAGGCAAAAATAATATCATCAACATAGATTTGAATGTGAATTAAGTGTTTGCCTGACTTTCTGGTGAACAATGTCGGATCAACTGCTCCCTTGCTGAATCCATTAGATAGAAGAAACTTTGATAGCGTATCGTACCATGCCCTTGGAGCTTGCTTCAAACCGTAAAGAGCCTTCTTCAAGCGATAGACATGAGTAGGGTGCTCTGGATTCACAAAACCTTCAGGTTGGCTGACGTATACGACTTCTTTAAGATCTCCGTTGAGTAAAGCCGTCTTTACATCCATCTGATAGACTACCATGTTCTTACTTGCAGCGTTAGCCAGGAAGATTCTGATTGCCTCGATACGTGCAACTGGAGCAAATGATTCTTCAAAGTCAATACCCTCCTCTTGACGGTATCCTTTTGCAACCAATTGAGCCTTGTTCTTTAACACATCACCATGCTCATCAAGTTTTACTTTGAAGATCCACTTTAGAGCAATGATCATAGCACAGTCAGGAGCAGGTACTAATTCCCATACATCTAGTCGATCAAACTCATGAATTTCTTCTTGCATGGCATTGAACCATCTTTCTTCATTCATGGCAGTTTTAACGTCTTTTGGTTCGACCTTGGATAGTACGGAGTTGAAGAAGCACCATAAGGCCTCAGTTGAAAGTTGTTTATGAGTGGATACTGGACGAGAAGGGTTTCCAATGATGTTGTCCAATGGATGGTCATGTGTTCATTTTCTAAGGTGTTCGTGTGGTTGTTGTTGAGGAACTGAAGTAGCAGATTTTGGATCTCCTGATGTAGATGGTTCTGAAGTTGGTTCAGGAGCAAATATGTTCTCAAATGGAGCATCTTCGGGAGTAGCAAAGGGGTTATCTCCATCATAGGTGCCAGAAACATTTCCGTGATGTACACTTGATGATTGAGGATTTGATGATGAGAATGAGTGATCTGCAGTAGGCGCTTCTTGACTTAATGACATAGAAACTGAAGGGTTATCTATGTTGACTGGGTTAGGGGCAACCTCTGTTGATGGATTTGGATGGTCATTAGCAATAGGCTCATAGAGTTCATCAAACATTGGATCAAACAATTTCTTCAAATCATCTTTTGAAGGGGGTACATATGGAGTTGCTGATGAGGGATTTTGTACAAGAGAAGAACTAATGGGACTACTTAATGAAGGTTGTTATGCGGGTCCAGAACTTGATTGTCCTGGAGCCATTTGCCCAGACAGCTCATCGAACGTGACGTGAATAGTTTCCATGATATCTCGAGTTCTTTTGTTGTAGATTCGGTAACCCTTCTTGTTTGATGCATAACCCACAAAAACTCCAATGTCCGCCTTAGCTCTTAATTTACCTAAGTCTTGACCGTCATTCATTGGATAACACAAAGCACCAAATACACGAAGGTAAGAGAGATCAGGTTTTCGTTTATGGACAAGTTCGTATGGAGTTTTTCCATGAGTGGTGTGTATGAGGGAACGATTTTGGGTGTAGCAAGCAGTGGCAATGGCTTCAGCCCAAAGAAATATTGGAACCTTTGAGAAAATTAGCATTGTTCTTGCAGCTTCAACAAGGGTCCGATTTCATCTTTCAACTACACCGTTCTGTTGAGGCATGCGTGGAACACTTCTTTGATGACTGATTCCAATGCTTTCATAAAATTGACTTAGGTCTTTGTTAACAAAATCAGTGCCATTGTCTGTTCGAATAATTCTAACAGTCTTGTTAAGTCGAACCTGCAGCTGTTTGATAAGTTTGATAATGACATCTGGAGTTTCATCCTTTGTCCTCAAAAACTTAACCCAAGTAAATCGAGAGTAGTCATCAACAACGACTAATACATATTTCTTCCCATTTATTGTTTGCACTCTCATAGGTCCACACAAATCCATATGCAGAGTATGAAGAACTTCTATAACTGAGTTTGCGGGTTTGGGTTTATGGGCATATTTCTTGCTTTTTCCCAATTGGCATGCTGAACACATATGATCTTTTTCATATTTCAATCTGGGTAAGCCTCTTACAAGGTCCTTTCTGGAAAGATCATTAATGGTGCCGAAGTTCAAGTGATTGAGACGACGGTGCCATAACCATGACTTTGTTTTCGAAGCCTTTGACAGCAAGTAGATTGGAGAAGACTTCATCATGTCTTCGATAGAGATGGTGTATAGGTTTGAACCACGTGTTCCTCTTAAAAGTTCCACACCATCAAGTTCTCTAACGAAACAAGTGTGTTTTATAAAAGCCACCTCTAGATCGGAATCACATAATTGACCAACAGAAAACAGGTTATGACCAAGACCTTCGACATAATATACCCTGGAGATTACACTATCACCAACAACGTAATCTCCATAACCCATAATTGCACCAAAATGATCGTTCCCGAATCTAGCAGTCCCAATAAATTTACTCACGAAGTTCATGAGCCGCGAGTGGTCTCCAGTCATATGCTTGGAACAACCTGAGTCCAAGTACCACAGAACGATTTGAACGACCTGCAGTTGAACACAAACAAAAATGGATAACTGGATAATTGGGATCCCCATGCAAGAATGGGTTCCATTTGGTTAGTAACAGTGATTGGAACACCCACATCAGAAGCAGAATCAATGGAATCATTAGGGATAGATGTTGTGCTAGTGTACGCATTAGACATATTCAAAGTATGTTCACTTCTTAAATGAATAGTTCTACCGGTAGGCATCCATTTCCTAATGGGTATTGACTTAGGTAATTTAGGGCACAACTCATTAAGATTAAATTTGCGGCCAGTAGGTATCCAATGATAACCTACATTACTAAATTTTCTTCCCGTGGGTTTCCAATGTTTTCTAACCTTCTTCCACCATTGCTTTCTAGCATTCTTAACATGATTGTTGGCATTAACGATTTTAACTGGGTATTTAACAGAATTAATCAAATCATTCACACCACATACATGATTAGTAACAGAAACCAAGCAATCATCATTACATGTTTTGCCAAAAGTAGCAGAATTAGCATTAATTACAGCATGCTTAGAGCTAACACTAGAATCAACACGATTCGTTTTATTCAACATAGTTTCATTCTTCCTAAGGTGATCTTCTACTCTCTTCCACTGAACATTCTTAGCTTGCAAGGTCCTATCATTCTTTGTGTTGCCTTGAGGCTTTGACCGCTTCGCTTTGGTGTCACTTTCTACTCATGTAGAGGGAATGGGAACATTAGTTGGTTTTGCTACTTTTTGCATTTCAGGTTTAGAAGTCTTTGGGATCTGAACTACTAGAAGGCACATTAAAGTTCACTTTCTTAACACTGGGCATAGAGCAAGGCATAATAACTTTATCATTCTTACAGAAGGATCTTGGGCATGTTGCTCTTAAACATTCTAAAATCTCCTGAGATCGTTTGGCATATAAGTAAGCAGACCTAACCTCACTATCAAGTGGCTTATTTATGCGATCTTCTTCTACAATCTCACGAAGGCATTCTAGACTATCCTTAAGATAATAAAAGTAATCATGAAACACAAGTTCATTGTTTCTAAGATGAGGAGGAATGTATTTCACAGTCACAGTATATTTAGAATCTGCAGATGCCTTTGATGCAACATTCTCATTAAAGACAAGTGGCATTTTTCCTTTTACCTGACTCTTCAGGTTCTCAATTTCCTTTTGTAACGAAGTTATTTTGTCATTGTTTTTGTCACGAGTGACTTTCATTGAATCGTATAACTCTTTGAAGTGTCGTTTGACCTTTTCATTTTCTTCTAGAAAACTCTCATTTTCTTGTTGTAATACATTAATGATGTTTTGAAGATGAAAGTTTTGAGAAAATTGAGAATCTAAAGGAGGCGGCATTTGGGAGCCAGTCACATTGTTCTTTTCACCATTTAATTGTGAAATTTGGGCTTTCAACTTTCTGATCGTGTTACAGTGAGCTTGAATCTGTTCGTCACGTTTGTTTATTTCAAAAACTGCATCAAACTCTGGAACATCCGAGGATATCTTGATGTTTGAGGTTTTAACACTTTCTTTGAGATGTTGATATTTTAGTTGCAAATCAAAATGTTCAACTTCCAGCTTAGAAAAATATTTTACCAAGTAATCGTGATCATCCTGGTCAATTTTCTCACTTAGTTTTGAGTTTTTGTTTTCAAACTCAATGACACGGTCATGGGAAACTTTCAAAGCAACAGATATTTCATGAAATTGAGAAGCAGTAATAGAATACTTAGTAACAGTATAAAACACATCTTGAGCAATACAACTCGAAATCAAGTTCTCATTTAAGATATGCAGATTCTTTCTTTCAATTTCATTATATTTAAGTTCCCGTTCATAATTACCGACCTCAACTATCATTGCATCAAATTGTTTTTCCATCTCTTTAATCTCTGAGTCTATCCCCTTTTGAAGACTCTCAAATTGATTTTTTAATTGTGTAAAGAAAGGCATGACTTCAGTTAAATAGCATTCTTTAGTTTGCTCAAAACCCCTCTCCCCTTCAGTTATCCATGTAGGTGTGATTCTTTTCTTACATGTCTTCTCAAAATCAACGAATTGTTGATAAACAACATACAGGCTGATTAATGTTTTGCTCTTAGTGGGAAGGGTTCTAGGAACTAAATGCATTGGTGTATTCGGAGGATACACAGTAGCTGGAGGCATTTTCCTAAGGGGAGTGGTTGTTTCAACAAGTACATTTGTTTTTTGCATATCTATGTCCTTTTTCCAAAAAACTTGTTCTGGGGTTAATTGAGTTTGAGGCTTAAACATGTTTAGGGAAATCCAATTTTCTTTAGTGTAATCATGGGGTTTGATCGTTATATTTTTCTTTTTACACTCAGGATCTTTTAACTTCTTATCCATTTTCTCCCTAGAGGCATCTTCTAATTTTCTATCCTCTTCCGTGCTTCCAATACATGATGGTGTTTGCCTAGGCTTAAGGATCTCATTACCATCATATACAATCGTATGGAAAGCTTTAGCCTTTTTACAGTACTCGGGATTTGGCTCCTCTACTAGGGGAATACTATGCTTATCGCTTAAGACTATGTGCTTAGTGATCATGTGAGCAGTCTGAATGGTAATCCCTTGTACGTACAACTTATTTTCAAGCTTGTTTTTCAAAGTTTTC
Organism: Chrysanthemum makinoi; assembly: GCA_910596185.1. Classification (NCBI taxonomy): domain Eukaryota; kingdom Viridiplantae; phylum Streptophyta; class Magnoliopsida; order Asterales; family Asteraceae; genus Chrysanthemum; species Chrysanthemum makinoi. The sequence continues at coordinate 91,422,317 of OU343218.1, read as the reverse complement.
AGGTTGGAAAAATCAGTTAAAAGTTTTGATTCCTTAGCATTAAATTCCTGTTTAAGCACTTTAACATTTTCTTGAAGTTCTTGCTTTTGCTTAACAGTTTTATTTAGTTTGTCTTTTAAGGAATCTAGCTCTTGTTTTAATATTTCTTCCCTAAAATTACTTTTTCTAATAATTGTATGCAATTGGTCATCCATTTCCTGCTCACGGGTAGTTAACTCAAACTTAGCACGTTGTTCATAAATAGCAACTTGTTCTTTATAGGCATTCAGTTCAGAGATAACAGAATCATCAGGGGCACATGCAGTGTATTCATAAAAAATATAGTCATCATTGACTGCATAAGATGCATCACTTGGTACAATCTCACTTTCACTTTGTATCACATATTGATCATATGGGACAATATTACTATTACCCACATTATCTGTATCTGATTCATCAATTTCATGTGATTGTACTTCGTTATGTATCTTTTGCTCATCAACTTCATCGTATAGTTTTAATACCTCTGAAATGATTGAATCTTTGGATGGACCAGCCTGTTGTGATGAGACCTTTGGAGAGACCATTGGTGAAATGCTAGCCAGGAAGATTGTCTGGGCAGTAGGTTCATCATCGACATCAGAGTCAAATGCATCACAGTCAGCAACTTGAAAGACATTTTGATGATTGTGACCTATTTCCTGAATTGGCTGCTCATCCACATCAGCATCATATGTTTTGGCATTTCCCTCAGCAAGAAATAGCAACTCTTCTTCATTCAAAACCACTCCATTGTCCTGAGCTTGCACCAGCAGCATCTTGTCCCTGAAATACTCTGCATTTTGAGGGCGTTTTGGAGATGTGCATTTCCTTGCAATATGTCCTTCACCACCACAGTTGTAGCACTTGATTGGCTTTCCTTGTCCTTGATTTGCATGCCTTCCACGATTCTGATTAGCCACATACCCTCCACCTACTCCACCTTTTCCTTTGTCTTCCTTGCACTGGTTGCACCACGATCTTACCATCTCTGACAATAGCATGATTGTGTAGATTGGATGCAGTTCTGATATCATTGTTAGTGTGTGGAGTGAGGTTCAGATTTTGTTTAACCATAAGGGCTAGTTGATTGATGAAATGTTCCATGATTGTGTTTGAGTCTGGAGGCTTATATGCTGGATCTGGAATGAGCTTGTGGTTACCGTTACCCGTTGGTATGACTTGAGAAGCTTTGGTGGTAATTCCTACATTTGTGTAGAATGCTGTTGAGTCATTTGATGAGCTTGCCTCTCCCTGATTAGATTTGAACTTTTCAAGAATCATTCGTTCAAACATAGCATGCTTCTCATTCTGAAGTAGGAAGGCATACAATTGCTCATAGTTGGTGTGCCTTAATCCTTTGGTTAGCTTAACTGAGGTGACAAATTTGTGCCATTCGGGATTCATGTTGTTCACAAACTTTGAATTGAGCTGAATATTTGGCATGGTCATTTTGATATTCCTCATATTATTCACAAGTTTGTGGAACCTCACATAGTATTCAGTGACACTTTCTCCAGGATTCATCTTGAAGTTCTCAAAATCATCATACAATTGAGATTCCCTGTCTTCTTTGGTCAATTCAGAACCAGAGAGAATCATCTTAACATTGTCCCAAACTGTCTTGGCTTCAGTGTTGTGATTGATTAACTTGTAGATGTCTTTTGGAAGACCCTGAAGTATAAGGTTTGAAGCCCTGATATCAGCATCATATCTCTTTTTCTCCTTATCATTGAGCTCATCATACGTCTTTAGTCTGTCCAAACCTAAGATCACTGTACCATCCGCAGCAGTTTCAAGTATGTCTCTGGTAGTCTCAATCTGATAAGGTCCTTCATCAATTGATTTGAGAATGTTAACCCTATTTTCCTTTCCCAAACAGTACAACCTAATTCATTGAGCCCATGAGCCATAATCAGTCCTATCTAACATAGGTGGACGAGTATCTGATCCAGCAGCTTGAACGTCCTCAGAAACAGAAGAGATGATTGTAGGCACGTTGGTAGACATGATTACTGATTCTACGGGATTTTATACCTCTTAGATTAAACCGGGAAATAGATTCTTTCACGGGATTTTACTAAATCAAGAGAAAACCGTAAAACATAATATTAATAAAACTCTAAATCTCGAGAGACAAATCGCTCAAAGTTACAAGTCGCTTCAGCCAACAAATCGCTCAAAACAGACAAGTCGCTTCAACTGACAAATCGCTCAAACTCACAAGTGGCTTAATATGAAAAATCGCTTAACCAATCAACTCGCTTCAATAAGCAAGACGCTTAACCCAACAAACCTCTTAAATGACAAGTCGCTTAACCTAGACAAGTCGCTCGAAGTGACAAATCGCTTCTCCGCATAAATCACACAAGATCAACCACTAGCATGACAAATCGCTTAAACAAGGGATTCTCAAATGACATAAATCACTTTCAATCAGAGGACAAATCGCTCGTCAGAACACTTTTACAAGACACAAATCGCTACCTTTAAAACAACAAAAACGCCACTTTTAAATCCAAAAACAATCCAACCACAGTGATTCAAGCCTTCCAAATCAAAACCTAAGCACATATGATGATTCAAAACGCAAAGTACAATCAAAATCCAAACTTTAACACTAGAAATGGTCCAAATGATGCAAATACCACTAAACTTTTTCAAACCCAAAAACCATATAAAACCACTAGAAATCTAAGAACATGTAAGAGAGATGATCAAACCATGGCTCTTGATAACATTTGTAACATATTGGATTTCACATACACATCATATCATGTTTATATGGGGCGTATACTTTAGGATATTAGAGAGAGAAAGTTTAGAGGTTTAAGGAACTTAGAAAGAGAAAGAAAAATCTTATTATGAGCTCCAACCCTCTACCTTGGGAGGTAGAGGGTATTTATAGTACCTTACACAAAACGCCTCCTACGGGCTGTGGATCAGGCATACAGTGGGTAAAACCCGTCCGTCCTCCACGGTGTTACTTAACTAAATACTAACTAACATTAAATAACTACGACTACGAGCTTTCTAATGATTACATATACTTGAGGTGACCGACACTTTAACGACTGGATTTTCTAAATCCTAACAATCCTAAACCCACATACAAACCAAATGGGCCCTAAATGATTGTGGGTTTAAGTCCTATTAAGCTCAGACTCAGAGGGGTTTCGGCGAGGTGTGCAATAGGTGTCGTCACACAGGGCCTACACTTAAAAGGCGCACAGTTTAATTAATTTTGCATATAAATATCTATAGTATTAAACATATATTAGTCATATAATTCAAGTTTATATGCAATTTTTCTTTAGTTTACAAGTGTAATAAGGTCTTTTGTTGTTATTGACTAGGGTCACCAAAAACTACGAAACTACCTAAGCTACTTTATTGATTGCCGTATATGAGTATAAAACAATATCTTTTTGGAAAGTATGCTCGTGATTGGTTTTTAATACTATATTTATCTCAAAATAAAATGTTCATGTGTTTATTTTAGGATGACTCAAATAAATGTTCACTTTATATTTTAATTAATTAAAAAAAAGTTTAGTGAATGGATATGATACGAAATTTCATTTACGAAATAAATATTTATTTATTTTGGGAGCAATGAAGTAGTAATAAAAAGGAATAAAGAAATATTTACACCAAACATACCACAATAGACATCTATGATGCCAAAGCCAAACATGAGTTTGGCAGTGGACTAGAAAATTAAAGTGAAAATGGGTACAGCTTCTTCATCTCCATTTTCCCTTTCACTCACTTTACCACCTAATAATCACTCAAAATCAAAAACATCAAATTCCATTTACCCCCCTTCCACTCACTCACCATCATATTTTCATTATTTCCACAAACCTTTACCAAACTCATCAATCAAAACTTATTCACCCCTCATCAAATGCTCCAAAAACACTAACAATATTAAACCCATCCTATCAACTAATAATCTAAAATACTACTCGATGGCTAATCCTCACACAATTGACCCACAGTTACTAAACAAGCTGGTTCATGATGCTCTTGTTTGGAGCTCACTTCATGGTCTTGTTGTAGGTGATAAAAATGCTCAGGTTTGTGGGTTTTCACTTTTTGTACTAATTTTATTAAAGTCATGTTATTGACGATATTTTTTTTTTTTTTTTTTGGTTGGTGGGTTTTGATAAAGAATGGATCTTGATTCTAAAAACTGAAATTTGATTACTGTGATTGCTTATTTACTATGCTTTTGCTTATATATTTATACTACTTGTGGAAATAGTGCTTACTCATTTTGTAGTAAATACTCAAAAAAGTGTAACTATTTATTGAAAAGTTTCATTCTAATTTATTTATAAAAGGCTGTTTGAAAAACGTAGTTTTAGTTGTAGTTAAGATAAAATATTTGAATAAGCATCTGCTTATTTTACCTGAAAATAAGCAATCCAAAACACCCCCTATAAAATATAGCTTTTTCAGTCCATGATCTTGTTGAAGGGAGTGATAAAGATCGGATTTTTTTTTCCAGAGATCAGGAGTGGTACCTGGAGTAGGAATGGTACATGCTCCGATTGCGTTGTTACCAAATTCGTTTCCAGAGAGTCATTTTAATCAAGCTTGTCAACTGGCACCTATTTTTAACGACTTGGTTGATCGTGTAAGTTTGGATGGCAAGTTCTTACAGGACACTCTTGAAAGGTGATCACAATTGAATAAATGTGAAATATAGTTCATTGTGTTTTGAAATCTGTTATGTGATCGACGAATGATCGGAATTAGTTGTTTTGCTTATGAGATAGTTAGATGTTTGAGTGATCGCCAATTGCTGATTCATTGAGTCTTTACATGTGCGATAGCATCAGTTTTATTGTGGCTACTCCAAATCTGATTATTTAAAATAGATTATTATTTGGCCCGTAAATGACTAGATAATCAGAATCTGTATCACTGTACCTAAACACTAGAATCTGATTTTCTTCAATTAGAAAACTCAATACTCATATTATCACTTTTAGGACAGAATGCAAAACACCCTGTCATCTGAGAGAATATAAATAATGTGATTGATTAATATAGTTGGTTAAGTATGTTTTTGGGGGGAAAAATATTGCAAAGTACACCGGCCTATATTAGTCTATATTGCATAATTTGTTGACATTTCATGAAGACCTTTCGTAATGCATATACTTAGTGTATGAGGGATCCGTCTAGTCTTGAAATTAAACCATGTTTTTATGCCGTGTGTTGATCTTCGATTCATGTGATTTTCAGTTTTTTTGATAAAACTTGGTTTCAGTTCATGAAAAGGTATTCAAACTTTGTTTTGGTTTTTTACTCTTGAAATTGCAGAACGAAGAAAGTGGATGTTTTTACCTCTAGACTATTAGACATACACGCTAGGATGCTACAGATCGGCAAAAAGGAGGTATTTTGAAAAGAATAATTGACCCTTCTATTTCTCAAGCTCATTAATCTACCATTTCTTCCATTTTGTTTGTTGTTGTCGTATTGTTATGTTGCTACTGTTAATCAAGTCAAGCATTCAAACTACAGTAAGTTAAATGTTCCACGTTTATCCACATAATGTGTTGCGATCATTATTTATCAACTACATGGAATGTATCTTTCCTTTATGTAGATGAACGAATAGGCGTAAATTATGGGTATGTCATCCTCTACATTTTTCCGTTGCCTTTAATTAAATGTAAATACTGTCACCATTCAGAGTTGAAGTGGCAAAATGAGCGGTTGGGTACAGGGTCAAAACGGGTTTTGGTTGAAGCATGTCATTTTTTGTACGTGCTGAAACGGGTTTGGTCTGTTTTAGGTTGAGCTGTTAAAGTTACTAATATTCTAAATCTTTCTTAGGAAATACGCTTGGGATTACATCGCTCTGACTATATGCTTGATGAGAAAACAAATTTACTTCTCCAAATAGAACTAAACACAATTTCATGTTCATTCTCCGGATTAAGTTGTCTTGTCAGCGACCTTCATAGGTAATAGATGTTATCTATATAATTTCATTTTGGCTACATGGGTCCAAATTTTTTCAGTTCATAACTTTTCTTGATTAATTTATAATTATCATCTTGTAGGAGCTTACTTTCTCATTACACAAAACCCCTAGGACTTGATTCCCAAAAGGTACCGACAAACACTTCGGCAAGTAAGTTTGCAGAGGTATTGGCGAAGGCATGGACTGAATATAACAATCCAAGGTTTGATTCTTTCTGCTGAATGTATGTCATTTTCAGGTTTGATAATTGTATGTCAAAAAGAATTAATAATTGTGTAATACAGTGCAGTAGTTATGGTTGTGATTCAACCTGGAGAACGGAACATGTATGACCAACATTGGCTCACTGCAACCCTCAAGGAAAAATATCCTTTTTGCGTAGCTGATAGATAAGAATTTCATTCATCATTTCAGTAAACTTTCTTGTTGGTAAATTTTTAGAGGTGGCAATCGCGAGTCAGGCAGGTTGGTTAACAAGCCAAAACGAATTTGGATTAAATGGGTCACTTAGATTGAAATGGCTGGGTTGGGTAACAATTCAAAACTGATATGGGTGGAAGTGGGTCGATTTTTAGGACAGATCAAAATAAGTGGGTTGGGTTAGGCTGACCCATGCAAGTTTTAATCTATCTTTAAATAAATTAATGTGTATTTTATAATTACAGATTTAAAAGTGGTACTATATAAAACAACTTACTAATTTTCATACATTAAAATAGACTTTTGAGTGATTTTTAACATGTTCAACTTATTGGACCTGTCTGAAATAAACACAACCCGAATTTACCCATTATATAAGGAAACGGGTCAAAATTTCCACCTCAAGTAAATTTGAAAAGGTCTGAAGATTCATTGAGAGGGAAGTTTGGACTTGCATTTAAACTTAAATCACTTTAGAAGAAAAATAAAATGTGTTTGGGTAAAAGTGATCATCTATTACTGTGAACCTGTGATTCTTCGAGTCGCAATTATGACTTTCAAGTCACATATCCAAACACCCATGAGACTGAATTAGTTATAATACTAATGATGAAATGTTATCCTGAGCTTATCAACACACATAACGTCACAACTATTCGAAAGACACTGGCTGAAATTGATGCACAAGGGAAGATGCTTTCGGACGGAACTCTTCAAGTGTATGTATCCTACTGTGATCAAATTATCTTCTTATTTGAATGTTTATGAATGAATAAGATTTCAGGGATGGCGAGACCATTGCGGTCATATACTTTAGAGCTGGATATGCACCCACTGATTATCCATCTGAATCAGTGAGTAAAATTCTCATATCATCTTGAAATTTTCTTTACGGAATCTTTTTAGCATATTTTTAGCATATTGTGTAGGAGTGGAAAGCTAGACTATTAATGGAAGAGTCTTCAGCCGTTAAGTGCCCTTCGATATCTTACCATCTGACTGGCACTAAGAAAGTTCAGCAGGAGCTTGCAAAACCTAACGTACTTGAGAGGTGAGTTGGCTCAAAACTTAAGATTTATTGTTGAATTGATTGCTCTTAAAAATTTAATAAAACACTAGAGAAGTTGTCGGTAACCTAACGTACTCTAGTACGCTGTATGTGAGTATTTTAAGCTGTTAATCGGGTCTGTTGTGGGAGCAGGTTTCTTGACAACAAAGATGACGTTGCAAAGCTTCGGGCATGCTTTGCTGGATTGTGGAGTCTTGATGATACAGAGGCTGTCAAGAATGCTATTGAACTGCCAGATGCATATGTCATGAAGCCGCAAAGAGAAGGCGGAGGTACTATTATTATTATTATATAGGAGTATTGTCTTTAACTACTAGCCATTTGTTCACATTTGTGTTTTTTATGGCTTGTTCATTGGTGGGATGTGGTGTCATTAACTAGTAGCCATTTGTTCATCTCAGGTAACAATATTTATGGAGACGATGTTAGGGAATCGCTTCTAAGATTACAGAAGGAAGGGTCCGAAGAAGAAGCAGCTTACATCCTCATGCAAAGGATTTTCCCAACTGAATTCCCAACAATTCTTGTCCGAGACGGTATCTGCTATAAAGAACAAGCAATATCTGAACTCGGTATATTCAGTGCGTATCTGAGGTATAACTCACTTTCTGCAACATCTGTCAAATGCCTATTTCTTTGATATTATTTGAGCTTATCACTATTATGCACTATTTACGCCTTTTAAATGATACAGAAACAAAGAGACTGTAATTAGCAGCGAGCAATGTGGTTACCTAATGCGTACTAAAGTTTCTTCATCGAATGAAGGCGGGGTTGCTGCTGGTTTTGCAGTTTTGGACAGTTTATATTTGAATTGATTTCAAATATGCAAAAATAGAAAATTGTTGATCTTTCCTCTAATAAATTTTCGCCAAACCAAGAGCTAATCACATTCGTATTCTCATTTTGAGCCTTGTTGCTTGATTTTCTGTTATATGCCGAAGGGTGTAGTCCGTAACATACGCATATCCATTTGTATGTAACATACGCATATCATTTGTCTGCATATATACAAAACACGTTGGTGCGCATATATACGCTCCATTTCCATTTCTTGTAAAATACACGATTTAAAAACTGCAACTGCAAATTGAATATCATTCTTACTTTTGTTGTTGATTAAAATGACTGTTTAAACACAACAAAAGCATACATGTGAGTCTAGTAACTCAATTTCTCAGCAATTTCAACTTGCTCTTTCAACGTGTCATAAATGGCCTCAACAAGGTTTAGTAGAAACCCGTCTGAGCCATGTTTTGCTATCAAAGAAACCGACACAGGAAGACCCTCGTATTTCCCCAGTGGAATTGACACCTGTAACATCAAACCAAAATATTTACCATTTACTTACGAATGGGTTGATTCGGGTTTGTGTTTTATATCTGATCAAGGCAATACGGTCAAATGGGTCCAAAGTAACCCAGATATTAACTTGTAAATCATTTAGATGGAAAAAGTCTTTTGATAGATGTATGTAATCATTGCAACTGTAAAGTGTATATGTGCCGCTTAAGTGAGAAGTTTAGACAAAAAAGTAATTCGGGTCAACCCAACCAGCTATTTTGCCACCTATAGCTCACATATATCAGTTACAATCAGTAGTAAATAAGTAACAGCGCACGATGACGCTGTTCTAACCTGGCAAAATCCAGATACCCCGGCTACTGACAGCAAGCTGAAGGCCCTAGCGCGAAATGTCTCCAATGAAGTGGGCTCTGTTTGCAGTTTTGGAGGTGGTCCAGGAACAGTAGGGATCACCATTATGCCATTTTCCTATATAACATCGAAGTTTCATGGAGTTAATGCCACGTTCCATAGCAAAAAAAAAAAAAAAAAAAAAAAAGGAAAAAAAAAGGGTAAAACAGGTTGCATAAATTCTGTTTTGGATAATCATGTTTATTCACTCACAAAAATCCCTCAAAATCAGCATTTTTGCTAAAAACCTAAACTTTTAAAGTTTTCGATTTAAGTGAATCCTTACATGTTATCAAGTCATTATGATGATGTGGCCAATGACTTTTTTTGTTGTGACACCCAAAAAAGCTAGTGGCAAGGTTGGCAATTACGTTAAACTGAATTTTCTGAAAGTTGTTACATTTCTATGGGTAAAATAAGACTTGGTTACCTTTTGTTGCAATAATTGCTTGGAGAAATACAAAGTAACACTAGTTTTGAAGACCTGAGAGGATGGCATACCCCTAAAAGAGGAGAGAGAGATTCCCGTAGTTGGGTCTTCACGGACACACACACGTCAATGTGTTCTTCTGTGGTGTTAAGGGCCTCAAGTACCCTTTGTGATATACCTGGACCCAGTTTAGGTTTCACTGTCCTCACCCACTCAGCATGGTTGTTCTTAAACTCAAACCTGTGCTTAACAAGGAAAAATTAACATCAATCAATCATTAGATTCAAATATAGCGTATACTTCATCCTCAAGACGGAAAACTACAGAGATCACTTGTTCAAATTCCTCTTTGCATTCTACTGTTATTCAAAGAAATTTCAAAATACAGTATTGAAAACCACTAATATTGTCCCCCAATAAGCTACGTTTAGATACTAATCCTGCCCATATTGACCCTATCTGTTTTGGCAATTCGACCTACTCATGATAAGAAATTAAGATGTTGCTGTAATTGCTTGATAGAATGGCATCAAATGAAGACGTGACCGCCCAATCCAATAAAGAAACGATAGGCTGAATAAAGTGATCATACTTAGCATATTGTCACTTCTTTTCCTTGTAATTGATGGTGAAATAGAAACAGAAAATAATCAGAATGTAGCTAAAAACATGATCAAAATGCCATATTAGTGTTGGAGTTTATCATGATCGAAGGGTGCAGTGAAAAATGCAGAACGGTTGAAGCACAATTTTAGGAATTTCCAAAATTTAGAAAGCTGAAATTCTATAACAAGAAAGGTAAAGGGAAGGCGGATTTGAACTTTTGGCATCAAAAGTATTACAGAAGTAAATTTAAGATGCAAACCTTTGTAGCAATCGCATGGCGGTAGAGAGAGCCACTAAAGATTTTATGCTAAATTCTTCATTTTCAATTTTATTTTCCATGAAGTGCTTCAAACTTGGAACTTTGCTTTCAACATAGTCTCCAAGGCTAATAGGCTGTAAGATTTGACCTGCACTGATAAAAAAGTGACTCTTAAGGGTGTTTTTTTATGACTCGTGTTTTACCTCTACTAAAATCCACTTCTTTTGTTTCTTAATACGTTGTTTCTAAGTATGAAACTTTCTGCATAGATTTGAAAGCCATTAATCTTTTTGGACCCCTTGAGACGTACATGACAGCTTAAAAAAGTACTGCAAATTAAAAAAAACAAAAAAAACTTAAGTGTTACCTCCATATAACTTCTCTATAGATGCAGAAATAACTTTGGTCACTCGGGCACTTGGGATACTTAGAAGCTTAAAACAATCATCGGCAATTAAAACTTGACTAGGGTGCACAACTTTTTCATCAGGCAACTGCAATAGTATCTTCCCAACATGGTTTAAAGTCCCGGGATCCCTAGAAAACCATCCTACATAGATTTGACGAATGCATGTTTTATACCATATGTTTCAAATATTTTAACTATATCATGCATGATTTTATTTATTATTAATTAAGATTTGCATCATTTACCAACGGTATCAAAACTCTGTGCCATGGGAATAACTCCTTCCGTTGAAATGATACCATGTGATGGACGAAACCCGAATATTCCACAGTATGATGCAGGTACTCTTACACTTCCTCCAGTGTCAGTGCCTACACATATCAAACTCCTTAAGACTACTGAAAACTGAATTACTAAGATCTTCTAGAGTACTACAATGCAACTGACCTAAAGAGAAATCGGCAAGCATAGCAGCAACTGCTACAGCAGAGCCACTTGATGATCCTCCAGGAACACGGTCTGGTGCACATGGATTTATTGGAGTTCCATAATGTACATTTTCTCCGTTTATACTGCCCAAAACATTATTTCATTGTTAAAGTAGTTAAAATATTTCATACCTTTTTTCATGTTGAGTAAATAAAGTTCATACACGCATATCTGACCTGTAAGCCATTTCATCCATGACAGTTCTGCCAACACAAATGGCACCTGCATTCAACATGGCCAAAACAGCAGGAGCTGTGGATGTAGCAGCGGAGTGAGTCCTTAACCAATCTGGATTCCCGAACCCAGTCACGTAACCTTCCATGTCAAATCTGTTTGCATTCAAATTTAATAATAAAGAAAATCACAAACACAGAATTACTAGTGAATCAAAGTCATTGACATTATGTGATCGTTTACTCCCGCTATACTGCATCATTTTGTTTTCTGAGATATCGCTAGCAATTGTAATGTTTCATTTTGAGGGGAATTCTCTAAGTTGAACATCTCTATTTGTCCACAGTTATCATTATAACTTGTAATTTAAAATTTGCTAACGGAGGATGCAAAATCAAATAACTTCATGAAGTACTATGCCCAATTAATAGTTTAGTCGCATCTTGATTAATTTGTCTCGTTTGGTGTCAAAAGAAGCATTATAATATTAACATGTAATAATACAAATAATATAACCTAATGATTCAGTATGCAAGTATAAATTCATAGTTTAGAAGTGATAAAAATAACTAAAAAATGTTGGGAGTACAAGTACAACGGTCTCGAGTTCATAGGTTATCAGTTCACGTACATTCCCCAAAAGGTGTAAATCGGTGGGAATACCCGATCCCATGCATCTTTTGATGCCAACCGGACCCTTTCCCAAAGACCCATCACAGGCAATGAGCTCCTGTACCAGCGACCTAATTAGCCAAGAGTTGGGTTTGAACCCTGGTCATTAGGATCATGCATAATGAACTACAAGAAAGTTTAACTAAACTTTGGTGATCAACTTTTTGATTAATTTAATCCGTCCGTCTCAATTCTTTTTTAAGCTTCTCAATAAGAAACTTCTTTGCGTGTCAGTCATCTGCACTGTTACGTGTTGTAAACGAAACAGGCTTTCCAACATGTAGTTAAGTGGTGTTACGTGTTTAAGTCAAGTATGGGGTCATTTATGTCGTTTCTATAACTATGAGGTCTCTTTTACATGTCAGCAAATGCAGTCATATGAGAAGTATGAATGAATGAATTATCTTCTTCCTCCTTAATCCTTTAAACACTATTTGTTAAATACAATTACCAATCCTCATCGAAGGCTATTCTAAATCCTATCTTTCCACGTTAATTGGAGGATTGATTACCCACCGAGCTTAGCTTGGTCCTAATCAAATCCAAAACGTATCAATTGATATAGCCAAAAAACAGCACCAAATATAATACATTGCATCTCTATGATAGTGTTGCAATTATACCAATAACAAAATCAATATCAAAATTCTATAGTATACAGTATAACTATAGCAAATCATATCACAAGCAAAACAATTTAACCGCAGTATCAGCTATCGAGAAACTCAGAGCTCAAGTATTTATCAGCATTAAATTAAAGGAAACTAACATGTCTTTGACAGCAAAAGTGAGGCTACTCAGTGGAGGAGATGATGAGGTTGGCGACGGTGGAAGGACGAATTCCTCCATGAAAGCTCCATAACTACCAGTGTTCACTGTCATGGTCATCTTTCTCTGTATGTGAATGAATGAATTCTAGCTGAAGAAGATAAAATAGGGGTAGAATTTGGTGTGGGCACCACACACACACACACACCTTTGACTTAAAGGATATGTATGGATACCATTTCATCCACAAGAAAATTTTGGAAGTCCAAACATGTGACATTTTTGACAGTTTAACTTGACAAAATTTAATAAAATTTACTGACATTCATCATGTACATATATTTTAGCATTTTTCTTGCTTTGTTTGCTCATAAACATATAAACATGAAGTTGTATATTTTGAGCAATCATGTCAGTTTACACTAGTTTCATCCACTAAAAAATTGTAGTATATTTTACATGAAGTTGTATAGTACAAGAATAATTTAAAGTTTGTAGATACATTCAAGTAGTTTCATCAAGGTCCTCGTCAGAAAAAGACAATAATGGAATTAAGGGGTTTCGTTCTTCAGGTTCTTCGTCTTCCTCATTACTTATCTCGGGGACATTCCATCCCAAGTGGTTGACATACATTTTATCATATGCTTCAATGTTTAGTCCTGAGGCTAAAAAAATTTCCAGCTCATTCACAAATCGAGCCGTTCTCCCTGTTAAGAAACGTTTTGCAGCATCTGCTACGATACTCTTGAACTCTTCTTGTTTTGATTCAGGTGAAAGTTTAGACGCCTTTGGTTCGTTTCTGAAATAGAAACCGTCAATGTTAATGTAAACAGCAAAACTACCATCGCGACATATACATTGCAACAAGTTTCATCATAAGGTTTCCTGTGTTACAGTATTTGCACTGCTTCAATTTTATACTAATTTCAAGTTCCAAGCTAATATTGCTGATTTACCCAGTGTATATAATCTTAGCTTGAGGTGGCAGTTTAGACACTTCATTGATAAACAGGTCAAGCTAAATCAATTATATTGGCTTTCAAATGGACTCATTTAGCGGTGACGATTTAGACACATTCATGGATAAACAGATCAATTTGGGTTATACTTTGCATTATATTGGTTCAAAGTTAAGCAAAAATATGTAGCTAAATAGAAAACCGGGCGAAAGTCACCCAATATGTATTAACTAGGCATAATATCCAAAATCGTCTTATTTCAAATATTTAGGATACTATCGTTATAATGCAGTTTCTTGAACCATATCTAAAACCAAAAAAAGTGATTGTGTATCAACCCGGTAACACCTATTTCGACCCGTGACCCAACATGCTTAACGCCTTAACCAACCCATGTTGCCACCTCTGATCTTTTTTTTTAGAAAGGCAACATATTATTAACGGGACCAAACCCAAGAAACAAGATACAAAAGAAATGCCACCTCTGATCTTAGTCCATACAATTTCCCCTTTGGTATTATTGAAACATATATCCGATAGTTGACTAATGGTCAATCATATGTTGCGATTTCCTTGGCATCAATTTACAAAACAATATATTTTTAATATAATTGGTGCCACCAATACAATGCTTAGTTACTAACCATTGCACATTTAAGTTCAACTTATTTTGACAGATAAGCCCCACTTATAACATGAAAAATGGTATGACAGGAGGAATGGGCCTTACCGTCTCCATGAATCAATGACCCCAACAATGTGATGCACAATAATGTCGACGTCGTTTTCCTACCAAGAAGATGACACAAGAAGAAGATTAAATAAGTAACAGACATAGGATATATAACAAGCAGTAGACTACAGGAAAAATAATGAAGTGAACCTGAATCAACGCTTGAATCTCTCTGCTCACCCAACTATATAACCACTGGTTTGGTTGACGATATTTATAAGACTTCCAATACCGAGATACATCAATATTGCCAATTGAATTACCTGATACACAACATTTATACACATTTAGCAGAAAATTTATAAATGCAAACATATCAAGCTAAAATACCTGGCTCAATGTAGTAGCACTGTAATCTGTACTTGTGAAGTTTCGTAAAGAAAATGCTACAAATACAACGGATAGAGTATGTAAGTTGACAACACTGGATACCAACATTTAAAAACAAAGAATATAAAAGTATACATACATTTTGTTTACCTATTTTCTGGTTTCTGATAAATAGGATGCTGTTGGAAAGTAACTCCATCATATTCATATATAATCAATGAACTTTTGGTCTGCAAAATACCATAATTGTAGACACTCTTATAAGAAAATAACTAACACGACCTTCAACTTTAAATAAACTAGAATAAGCAACAATGGGTGCAAAAGCTATGTAAGACAAACCTTACAAAGGGGACACTTTACAAAGGATTGACGAGTAGAATACGTGCTGGCAACAACTTTAGCCCATCGAAGGATGCAGTTGTAACAAAACTTATCTACAAAGCGATATAATTAGTCAATCTTAATATGTGCATACTTAAACATAGAGGAAAAAGGCTATAATAGAGGCTTAACATTGTGATTTGAAACCGTAACACGATATGAAAGAATTGGTTGAAAAGAAACCGGATGTATGAGATGGTGTTCCGGGTTTTTGGCAAATTCAGATTAACATATATCACAACAGGAAAAAAGGGCAAAAATATTCTTAATCCTGTCACTCTAACAGTGATTAGGAACCAGCACCAGGTGCATTTAGAAAAACTAGGAACACAAATTTCTTTTAAAAAAGCCAATAAGCACTTTTGTACAAGCTTTCCTCTAAGCACCCCCAACTAAAAAAGGAAAAATAAAACAATTATAGTACTAAGAAAGATATACGTACGGAAACATTGATCCAAGAATGATTCTTGAAGGATTTGTGATAGGCAAATTGGGCAAACGTCGGAGCCCTTCTCTTGTTCCTCCATTGTTTACGTTTTTCAGAGGAATATCCAACTCAACTTACTTTTACTTTGACCGCCCAAATCTAAAAAGTTTATGTCATGAGGTTTTTCTTTTTATAAAAGAGTAAAGTCCAAAATACATCTCTGTGGTTTGTCTCGTGTCTTGCTTTACATCCCTAAACTTTTTTTGGCACAAAATCATCCATCCGTTAGTAAAGTTGGCACAAATACATCCCTCTGTTAGTCAAATTAGTCAATGAGGACTAACGGTGCAAATATTTCTCCGTTATCTCTTAACGGAAGAGAGAATATTTGCACCGTTAGTCCTTAGGACTAACTATGCCATTTATTATAAATTGCATTGTTAGTCCTCCACCACAATCACCGCCACCCACCACCTCTACCGCCACCACCACACCACCAGCCACCCACCACCTCCACACACCACCACCACCCGCCACCGCAACCACCTCCACCCAATGCCACCTAATTCAATTTCACATTACTCCATTTAATCATTCGAAACCTACTTACTCACAACATCATAAACTCAAAACAAATTAAACCTAAAACCTCACATTACGCCACTAATCATCCATTACACACAAAACCAAATTCATGTAATCTAATCAAAAGTTTGCACATCACCGTTAATAGCGATGAGAAACAAATGCTCATCGACATTTATTACAACCATCTTTCTTCAAAGCCATAACTATTACAAGAACAGATTCAACTACTTGTTCACCCACTTCAGTTCTAGCATCTTGTCTCAATCTCGTCACTTTTCTTGTAAGTTTCACCCTTCTTTAAAGATTGTTGCTTTTTTATGATTCTTGAATGATGTTGATGCTTGTTGGAAGTGTACTTTTTTTGGGTTTTTGGTTTTGGGTTTTTAAGGTTACATTTGTAGTTGTAGTTTATCTGTTTTTTGAAATGCTTGGTTTTATGAAACCTTCATTTTCACACTAGTATGGTTTCAAGTATCATTTGGGATTGTTTTTGTTGTTTTGTTTTTTTTATGGCTGATTCGTATGTGAATGATCATGTGTGTTTTTATGTGTTTGAATGGTTGCATTGATAGAGCTTTATAGATGCACATGATCAGCCATTTTTTGAGTAATAAACTAAAATTTATAATTTTCATATATTCTTAATTGGTTCTTGATTGAGTTTATAGATTGTAGACGCTCGTGTGTGCATGCAATTTGAGAAGTAATGTTTAACCCCTCTTGGAACATATAATAGATATTGAAATTGGCATGGATGGCCAATTTCTGGATGTTCAATGTTGAATCATAGTGATTTAAGTGAAAGGGTATTGTGAATGTTTGTTCTGTACCAATGTATAGCTCAATACAGGGAATTAACAATTGCTTCGAGTTTGATTCTATGTAGCATTAACAATTGCTTCAGTGGTGGGTGGCGGCGGTGGAGGTGGGGGGTGGTGGCGTTGGGTGGTGGTGGGTGGAGGTGGCGGTGGAGGTGGTAGGTGGCGGTGAAGGTGGCGGTGATGGTGGTGAAGGACTAACGATGCAAATTATTTTCGAAAATAAATTGCATAGTTAGTCCTAAGGACTAACGGTGCAAATATTCTCTCTTCCGTTAGGAGATAACGGAGAAATATTTGCACCGTTAGTCCTCATTGACTGATTTGACTAACAGAGGGATGTATTTGTGCTAACTTTACTAATGGAGGGATGGTTTTGTGCCAAAAAAAAGTTTAGGGATGTAAAGCGAGACACGAGACAAACCACAGGGATGTATTTTGGACTTTACTCTTTATAAAAATTTTGGGGGGTTTTAAAATTATAGTGACGGGGAGTAATTTGTACACTCTCTCATATTTGATTCGAGCATTTCAAAATATGCATTAAATAATTGTACTGTGAATACAAACTGTTTTAATTATTTGTACACTAAAGTGTCTCAATCAAATTTGTGAATGTATCGATCAATTCCTTAAGGGTCATGATATACAAACCCCCTTTATGGTCAAACGTACAACTCGTGATGTAGACAGTACAACACTGCGATGCACACCGTACAACCCTTTAGTGCATCCAATGATTGGAAACCCTCTATATGGGAGGGGGTTTGTATAACATGCCCCTTCCTTAATTTGATGTTTTTGTGTTTTTTTTTGAAGAGTGACATGCCTTTTAAAGGGTGATATGTATAGGTGTTAGCTTTATACTGTTTTTAAAGCTTGATATTGGGCTCTAAGTACTATATTGACCTTATGTTGTTTGTTTAAACTTTTGTTGATTTTACATGGTGTGCTACAAGTTGTTCTATTTTAGCTTTTGTGTTGTTAGTAGATTTATGGACATGTATTTTTTGTGCTTACAAGCGTTAATTCTAATCTGTCATTATAAGTGTTTCATATTTTTGGATATGTGTTTATGTTTGTTTAAACTTTGACGTGTCTTTTAAAGGCTTATATGTGCTCATAGATACTGCTATACAGTGTGTCCTCATAGGGTAATTTAAGACGCTGTAATGATAGACTTTAAATGCTTTTTAGACTTTTGGCTATAGTGAGATTATCTTCATGGTGAGGCAACTTACGGCCATGGCCGATTAATCCTTGTCAGGACCATAAACTGATATTATGTTGATTATTGTAGTGGTCGTCCGGTAAACTAGCCAAACATACCTATGGTGGTGGTTTAGAGATTTTAATAGACTAGAGAAGGAAAAGAGAGTGGTGTGAAAGAAAGATAAATTATTATTGCAACACACATCCTACAAGTGAAGTATTTATACTAGTACAAGTAAGTAGTTGATATGAACTCTCTCAACTATACAATTTTTGAGAGAGTTGGCAATTTATTCATTCCCTCTCTATTATACAAGTGTCGAGAGGGTATAAACCTAATATAGTAAACTATCTTTATTTTTGTGCTCTAACAATCTCCCTTTAAATAATGATATACTAGATTAGTAAACATTGCTGTCTTCAAATAATACTGAGGATGATCTTGAAGCACTCTCTTTTTGAAAGGAGTCCATGGCAATGGTCTTTAACTTTGAAAGGAGTCCGTAGCATTGGTCTTCAACTCTAAAATACATGTGCAACATCCTGGAAGACGAACAATGTGATGATAGCTAATTGACTTTGCTCCCCCTTAATTAGGCCATCATATGTAAGAGCTTCTTTAGAGACTGTAAAGCTTCTGAATCAGCTCCCCGTCAAACTAACAATCCATGTTTATAAATTTGAAACTCTAAAGACATGGTCAAGTTTGAGGGACATGATATCAACCATATCTTTTCTTCTGAATCAACCAATAAACCCGAGCAAATGGAGTTCCAAATGATAATACCAAGTTCTAATCACCCAACCACGGTATCATATGCCTATAGCCCTATTCGTAACCAAGTGACTTATAACAGATTTAACAAACCACAATATATATTCCTATAGCCCTTGTTAAATGACTTGTAAACTCGATGCATGTACACATTTCTTCCCCTAGGATGGTTATGATTTGCAAAGCAGCATGAGTAAGTGTGTAGACCCAAATATTATCTACGAAGAAGATGGTGAATAAAATTGTCTTGTAAAACTCACTCTTTATCTCTTTTTGTTAATACAAATAAGCCATAAAAACATTTATTTATATTTTACGATCTTCTGATGTTTTGTCGATAACAAACGTAAAATCATTTTAACGAAACAAATAAAATACGTAAACTGTTTGAGCCAATAGTTTTCTAACACACTTACGTTTTCACATAAAACACTAAAACAAGTATAAGTGTTTTTATGATTTAGTAATACATATGTACAACAACTAGTGTTTACATATTTGGGCAAATATATACTTAAAGTAGTATATACTAAAATTGGTAAAAACTAACAAATGGTATTGACCCAAAATCTATGGTATTTGCCAAACCACTTGACTTGGTACATTGAACTTATAAGATACATTGTATCTAATAAGTAACCCATGGATCAACCCATAACCCATGACCCATGACCCATAACCAAAATACCCATGGGTAAAGAGGAGCGTCCCACGGATCCCTAACTTTACGCTAGCCGGATCCCTTGTGGGAGGGATCTGTGGGATCCGGGGAACAGTGAACTTTCTCCTCTATAAATAGTGAGCCATTTCTTCCTTTTGGCTCACCACTTTCACACATACTTTCTCCAAGTATTGTACCTCTCTAACCACTGATCCTAAGGGATCTTTCTATGTAGTTTGTCTTTTGTTTTTGTGTGATTCTCTAGGTTCCTCTTAAAGGCGAGATCACCACTTCTTGAAGTCGAGCAAGCTCAAGTCCATGAGTTGCCATACTTCGTCATCATCAAGACAACTGAGGTTCTCTTGTTGATAGTTCTTTCTTCCTCCATAGATGTTGTGTTGAAGGCATTAGTGAAGGATGCCGAAAGAGTCAAGAAGGAAACATTAGTGAAAGGTGCTTAACGTCCATGTCAAAAGCATTAGTGAAGAATGCTAAAGGTGTCAAGACGAAGGCATTAGTGAAAGGTGCCAAGCGTTGTGTCAAAGGCATTAGTGAAGGATGCCTAGGAATCAAATCAAGTGGAATTAGTGAAGAATGCCAAGGTCGTATAATCGATGAGGTGCATCGTTATACATATAGTATTAGTTTATTTCCAAGGATGGTGATATCCTTGATGGTGTTGTAATAAGGAGTGGATCTCCTTAAGATTAGGTGTTGTGTTGTGATGGGTAGTAGTTCCTCCATAGTAATGGAACTAGGTGCTTAGCCTAGTACCTAATAAAGGGTAGGTGACGTTGTGATAGGATTAGTTCTCCTTGGAGTGAAAGAACTCGGTGGTTAGCCTAGCACCGTATAAAGGGTAGGCGACGTTGTGTTAGGTGTGGTTCGTCTTGGTGTGAAAGAACTCGGTATTTAGCTTTGTACTGGAAAAAGGTGTAAGCGACGTTGTGAAGGCTTCTCCGCCATAAGGAGATTGGTGTAGTGTTTATGAACTCTCGAGTAGGTGACTCGGGGAGTGGAGTAGGGCAAGGAAGGTGTCCTTGTAGCCGAACCACTATAAATACTTGTGTCGTAGTGATGTGCTTCTTGCTCTTTATCTTTCATTACATGTTTATATATCTATCTATCAACGTCCAACATAAACAACCAAATAGATTGACATAAGTCGATCTAAATATTTAAAAGAAAAGTTTTAAATTGGTAAAACTATTCAACCCCCCCCCCCCTTCTAGTTTTCCAAAATTGGCATCAGAGCTTCGTTACCAAGTTTCTTAAAGTATGTTGTACTTTAAAAACTTGATACGATCCGTGTATGTTTGAAAACTACAAAGAAGGATTTTTCAAGTCATTTTTTCCTAAATCATTTTGTTGGACATTGATAGATCATCCTAACATTTTTTGTTTCAAGAAATCTTCATGCTAAGATCTCTCCTAAACCTTCATTTCTATTCAAAGAATAATGAAGTCAACCTTCAAGAAAGGATCTAAAAGTAATCACAACTTACTTACGCCAAGTACAAAGGATTACTTTAAGAGCTCATGAAGTATTTCTGGTATTATGCCAAACCAAGAAGCATAGAGGTATGTTTTACTTTTCATTAGATAGCTTACATGAGTTTATTGATATCATAGTTCTCTTTGTTTAATAATTGCTAGTCTCTTTAAAAGTCTCTTTCGTCACTTTTCCGTCTTATTCATCATCGGGAATAGTATTCCTTTTGATTCGTCAAACTAACGTCGTCGTCACACATGAACCCTCGATAAGTAACTTATCAAAACCCGTCGACCAAAAACAACCTTTCATTTGATACCTCTAAACTACTTTTTAGTAAGCTAGCTTATAGCCTACTACAAAAATAATGCCAAACAAACCTTTTTCGTCACAGTAGCGGATCCCCTAGTTGTACTAGCCGGATCCCACATACAAGGGATCCGGGGGAACCGTGGAACAGAACACAGCTATACGCATTCAAAATCACCACTGATCTTTTTCCCTCTCCTCACATAACACAAAAAAATGACTAAACTACTAATTTCATCCTCACTGGACTCCATACCCTCAAGTATTCCTCTCTAGAACACCATTGTAAGTTTTTACACTAACTTGTTCTAATTTTCATCATCCTCATCCTAGGGTTTATGGTTTCACAATCTCTAATCAATTAATCTAATTAGGGTTTTCAAAATTAATCATTAAAAGGGGCTTTTTACATAATTAAGATCACATCGTGTTCACAACATTGTTAATACAAATCAAAACCATAAACCTATCTCAACTAATTTTACCTAATTGGAAAATTTGTGTTTCTAGGACCAACCATGCCTAAAGCCACTCAACAAGATCATCATGATACCGTCCATTATCTTACTCATTACTATCGAAATGAGGAATTCTCAAAAACCGACCGCAAGGTCTTCAAAAAGCTTGAAAAACGACTTATCCACGAAGGTCGTGTAATCAAGGAATGTTTCCTTGAGGATACCGACATTCGTCAAGCCTTCTCGGCAATCAATTTTGATTGTCTTCTTGACATTGATGAACAAATTTGTCCTGTCTTCATCTTTGAGTTTTATAAAAGCATTAGGATCATTCGAAACGCCGATGATAGCATTTCAATCGCCTTCATCATCAATAAACGAAACTTCATTCTCCCGCTCAACACCTTTGCTCAAATTCTTCGCATTCCTTGTGAAGGAATTTGTATGTACTCTCAAGATTGGGCAATTAACGCTCAAAACCTTGCACTTGATTCCAAACCTATCTACATTACTCCTCTCGATGATCCCGAAACCATTCGAGATACTATCTTTAAGGTTAGGACCGACCAATCCCGTTACAACCGAAACAAAAAGCTCATCCACCGTGATCCTTTTCAAATGGAACTTTTCGAAATGCATCCCATATTTAAAAAATGGGAAGAAATCCTTAGAGAAAACGTCATAAGCCTAGTTGGTAACAAGGATCATCCAAACGCATGTCTTGTGCAAATGATCTATTGTCTTATCCACCAAAAGCCATTTAATCTCGCCTATTACATGGTAAGGAGAATGGCCGGGGTATTCAAAGCTTCCAACATGGTACTTCCATATGGTATGCTCCTAACACGACTTTGTAAGTATGTTAGTGCATTGCAACCATCTCCTATCAACAATGATCATTTCTTTGCCGATCATGTAATGGTACCTCTTACCAAAATACCCTCTAAATGCTTCATGGTCAATGGAAAGAAACCTAAAGCTCTTTCGGACTCCTCGGAATAAGAAGAAGAAGAAAATGAAGAAGAAGAAGAAGATGTCGACCCCATAGCCAACATTGAATTGGAACCCTTTGATTACTACGAACAACTTCCAACCATTCCAAACGAGACCGCGGAGTTCAAAAAATTGAGGGGTAAAGTCGTCAAAAAGGAAAAGAAAGAATTGACGAAAGAGACAATAGGAATATGCTTATTTTTAACACTTGACTTATGTGTGGATGATTATGTTTTAGCACTTTTGTTTGTGGTAAATTTGGATATTGTTGCTTCTACCATTATCAATGAGTGTTGGTATGTGATGACATGCTTGTACTTGGTGTTTAATTTAATGGTTAATTAGTGTGCAAAATCTGCACATTATTCTGTGGGGGTTCTGATCTGCAGATGCCGGATCCCTAGGATTAGCCTAGACGGATCCCTCCCTTGAGGGAACCGTGGGATCCGTGGCATCATATCAGCAATACAGCATCCCTTACATCAAGATAGCTTACTAGATAACATCACATTAGCTAAACATAAGATATTAGAACTCAACTTAGTCTACTTCAAGGATAAGAAAGCCTTAGACTCACTTATAGCTTACATAAGACCTTAGTCAAAACGTCTTTTAATTTATCAAATCGTCAAAACTCACCATATTTCTACTTCAATACTCACAAATTGTTTTTCATCTTTCAAAACACTTAGGTGGACATATTGAACAATTTTAGGAAATTGTTTCTAGTCATCTTTATCTCAAAGTGGGTCAAAAATTAGTTTTTCAATTCTTGTGATTTTTAAGGATTTTTCAAATTTCATCTCAAGCTAAAATCTGATCTCTAGGATCATTTATTATGACTTGACACCACCAAAACTCTTAGTGTTATCCTTGAACAACCATTGGTAGTCATTTAGTCCCATTTTCCTTCCATAAAAAGCAATCATTTGCTTTAACATTCATTATTCTTGATCATTCAAGTACTCCCTCATCTTAGATACTTAGGAGGACTGAAACACCCAAAATGATATAGGTTTTAGCTCTTAGAAACTTCATTTCTAACCTTTCATAACTTCTGAGAGCCGGATCCCTAGGATTAGCCTAGCCGAATCCCTCAAAGGAGGGAACCGTGGGATCCGGGTGACAGATTATGTCAAATCTAGCCAAAACAATCATTTCAAGCTCATCTTGCTTACTTTAACACTCCATCTCATCTTTATTAAATTCCTAGTTCAGTGAAATTTTGACCTTCAATCTTGTGCATGTTAATCATCACATTTTTAAGAATCTTAGTGGCTTAAGTCTTAAATGCACTTACCAAATTCTTCTCTTTATAAGTCATATTGCTAGAACACATTAGTCACCAAACTCAACACAATTCTCAACAATTACAAACATATTCCTTAGTCATTTCATCATGAGAAAAGCTCCTAGTGCTAACTCATCCACCCAAGAACCACCCAAGAAACTTACTAGGGTCATACACGAAGTTTCCTCAACCGAATCATCTCCGGCTAAGTCCACAAATGCTAGGATTTCTCCTACACCAAAGAAACCAATCAAACTAATCCCCAAGAGTATTGTTCCCACAAGGATATCATCACCAAACTCTACTAAACCAAACATACTCTCTTCAACTCAACCAACATCATTGGTGCCTAGAGCCACCTCACAATCATCTCCACATTCTCAGAACTTAGAGGACTTACCTCCTTGGCCATCTCATCTTCCACCACTACCAACAAATTCACTTGAAAAGGTTGTGCAACAAAACCAAAGTGTTGAATCAACACTTGCACCAATATCAACCTCTCCTATTCCCCCCAATAGTCCATTTTGGATTATGAGGAGACATCAAAGTCAACCACCCGACCACATGGAAGTTGACGCTTCCTTACCTCCACCCTCAAACATTGTTGAGCCACCACTTAATGAGCCTCCACCAATTCCTCCTTTTGAGGATCTTCCACCCACTTCAGTTGAACCTCCGCTTCAAGAAGCTCAAAACCATGACAAGGATTGTTATCATTGTCAACATGTTGAAAGGTTGATACATGAACTACGTGAAGAGCAACGTTTCATGTTTTATCACCTCCTCGAACATTTCGAAGAGGTCAACAAGCCTAAACAACAATGAGCATCATAGTCACAAGCTCAAACTTAGAACGTTTAGGAAACCTATCTCATCCTTGATCATCATTAAGCTTTTAGTTGAATCTTGAGTTTGGGTAACTCATTAGCATTAGTAGTACTTGTATGGCTAGATCATTCTCTTAGTTTTAGAAATTTGTTTGATTATCTCTTGTTTTTATTGAATGAATATCTATATGCCATGATTGTTTTGTGTTTTGTGCTTACTAAATCATATACATATTTCACCTCTTCATTAGCATTGTTTGGCATATCTTCATTGCTAAAGAAACTGTCACCAGACAGCCGGATCCCTAGAAATGGCCTAGACGGATCCCTACATAAAGGGAACCATGGGATCCGTGGTCCAGAAGCACAAATTACTACTAACTTGAGTTTTATTTGCAGGAAATTATGCACTATACTCTTGTTTTCTAACATTTACTTTGTAGATTTTCAAATACACATGAAGATTTTGACACCATAAAGCTAGGGGGAGCTTTGTGTCAAACCATACATTGCAAATCCATTTGCAACTTGATCCTTATTTGGATTACTCTTCATGACACCCCATTGCAAAGTTGCAATCTTCAAGGGGGAGCATTTTTCGTCACAAGGACGAACCATTTGCAAACATAATTGCAAAACATTAGCTCACTTGTTTTTATACTTGACGCCCTCACAAAGGGATGGACTCGTCAAGGGGGAGTTAAGACGAGAACCATTCCCGTCACTTGCTCTCTTTACATTTTTTTTCTCTACATGTTTTTCTTAAAACTTTGTGTTAGTTTCTTTTTGACGCTCTTTTTGTTTCGACAAAAAGGGGGAGAAGAGAGTAAAAACTCCAATTCGAACTTTTACGAATTTTAGTTTTTCCTTAAAATAATTTTATGTTTTGTCATCAACAAAAAGGGGGAGATTGTTAATACAAATAAGCCGTAAAAACGTTTATTTATATTTTACGATCTTCTAATGTTTTGTCGATAACAAACGTAAAATCATTTTAACGAAACAAATGAAATACGTAAACTGTTTGAGCCAATAGTTTTCAAACACACTTACGTTTTCACATAAAACACTAAAACAGGTATAAGTGTTTTTATGATTTAGTAATACATATGTACAACAACTAGTGTTTACATATTTGGGCAAATATATACTTAAAGTAGTATCTACTAAAATTGGTAAAAACTAACAAATGATATTGACCCATAATCCATGGTATTGTCCAAACCACTTGACTTGGTACATTGAACTTATAAGATACATTGTATCTAATAAGTAACCCATGGATCAACCCATAACCCATGACCCATGACCCATAACCAAAATACCCATGGGTAAAGAGGAGCGTCCCACGGATCCCTAGCTTTTACGCTAGCGGATCCCTTGTGGGAGGGATCCGTGGGATCCGGGGAACAGTGAACTTTCTCCTCTATAAATAGTGAGCCATTTCTTCCTTTTGGCTCACCACTTTCACACATACTTTCCCCAAGTATTGTACCTCTCTAACCACTGATCCAAAGGGATCTTTCTATGTAGTTTGTCTTTTGTTTTTGTGTGATTCTCTAGGTTCCTCTTAAAGGCGTGATCACCTGTTAGGTCACCATATTTGTAACACAAGCATCAATATGTAGAAATAGAGAAGAGATAGAGATCGGTTGAACAACTACACATACACACACACGAGATGAATATTATAAGAGTTAGGCGTAAGGTGCAAGAGTGAATGAATTGAACAACCAACCTTCAATAGAAAGTTTACAAGAGTATTTATAGGAGGGAACTAGGGCAACACACCAAGTTCCCATCCTTTCCTTATTAGGCTTGGGCCTAGGCTTATGGGCCTTCTACATAAGCCTAAGCATAATAAGAAATATAAAGGCCATATTAAGCTAACTATTACATATGAATCACTAACACTTGAATTATGGTTTAGGAGTGATTCCAACAATCTCCCCCTAAGTGTTAGTGATGAATGAAAGAGTGATAAACGTTGTAGGTGCTGATGTAATAGTAGTTTTGACGTCTTCTAACATTCTTCTTTCTTGTGAGAAGAATTGTCTTGATTTGAACAATCTCCCCAGTGTAGAGAAATTGTTTCCTTTGAAGTATTCTGCTTTGACGTCATCTTTGTTCTTTGATCTTTGTTCTTTGTGATGGTGGTGATAGTATGTTGTTGTAGTGCGCATCAGTGCCCCGCCGTTGCTCAGTGTCTCCACGTCTTTCTTCAACATGCTCACACGCTCTTTAACGTTGGATTTCGAGATCGCGATGAAGTTCTCTTAGTCTTTAAACTTTGTAGATTCTTTGACTTGATGAAGAATCTTCGACTTTTATGTTGCCTTTTGATAGAACTTCCATTAGTGATGTTGTTGGTATGAGCATGTGAAGAATCTGCACGATCAACCGCCCGTCGAGCTTCCATAAGAAGAAAACATAAGAAAGGTTAGTAATAAGCGTGATTCCGGTGACTTACAAGTTCGAACTTCGAGAGTGTTAACAAAGATAGTGTGAAAACACAACTCTAATTATCACAAAGGTGCGTGCCTAACTGGAGTCCACAAGTGAGACAACACGATGCACCAGTACATCTATAGTTCATGAGTCGTTGAGGTACACCAAGCATCACCTCACGCATCAGACCGCTTGAGACACTAAAGCGTAATCCACGGGAGTTACCAAGTGACCTGCTATCGGTTTGTTTGATGTTGACCCGGCAGAGTTTCCATTCAATCACTAAGGATCACAATAGTGAACCTCTCATAAATGTTCTCGACAGATTGCTAGGATCTGTATAGGACTCGATAACGTACCACTGTTGTTCTTATTGTTGAACAACAAGTGATGAAATGTCAAGTGTACCTATGAGATATTTTGATGAATCTCGTGGCTCTAGACTCAATGGTGCGTTTTGGTTTTTCCTGAGCGAAGACTAGGGAGAGGGTCTCCTTCTTCAATACCAGCAATCTCTAAGAGAAAGCCGATAGTTTACGCAGGGTTCCGTGTGAGAATGAAACAAGTTTCTGTTGAGAGAAACTTGAATGGCTAAGAAGGTTTAGTGCATGCGTCACTGGGTCCATGACGACTTTTAATATTCAATACCGGCGTCATCAAGTGACGACCAAGAGCATATGAATTGAACCCTGTCGCCTCTAAGTTGAATAATCTGAAGGGCTATTTCTTTTCACCCTTTTCTTTGCTTTTCTTTTCAATTCTTCAACTCCTTCTTTCTCCGATTCTCATTTTCTCCTTTTATAATCATACCTGAGGACTTCTAATTCTAAGTATTGGTAGTGTCCTTGGGTAGATCCTTCCGGCTCTGGCGGATCATAGGACGGTTATTCCTAACCTTAATCACCTTATAACTCCATTGCCATAAAACCATTTTCATGAAAATCTCTAAGTGTTTGTGAATGAAAAGCATGTTTGAACACTCCAAGAGTTTTAGATTTTCGAAATACTCCGCATGTGCTTAAGAGTTTTGACAGAGATCTCAGACAAAGAGGAAGAGCTCACACTTTTGAATTGATCGACTCAAGATAGACAATTCCTTCGAGACACGACACGCTGCATAGTTAAAGAGATATATTGTCATCTTTTAGGTGACAACTAGCTCTAATAACTACCTTGAAGATGTGGACAACCCTCGAAAGGTTGTCAAACCCGTCAAGGTTCATGTCTATCAAGAGCTTCTCGAATGGGTACAATTTACTTGGATAAGTCTTGAAGACAAATCTTTTCAATGTATGACCTGCTCGATCCCGTCAATTCAAGGGTTGAAGTCTTTTCACACGAGGGTTCAATAGCAAACACTACATATTTCTTATCACTTAATTTTTTCCCCCTCAAAAATGGCATATAAAGATGTTATTTTTGAAGAAATGTTGAGAATAAATATGACCATTTTGAGTTTTGTGGGAAGATTACACAAAGAACAATTTGTGATCAAAATTTTTAAGTCAAATACTCCCCCTCAACAAGTGATATAAACGGTTGAGGTTTTGAAAATCATAAGGGGAAGTACTTGTTCTTTTGAGCAAAACTTTGAAAAATGAAAGTTTTGATAAGTTTTACTCAAAAGTAAGAAGCTCGCCCTTGTATAAGGATTGTGGCAATCAAACGTACTCACGTGGTCCTTTCATTACAAGTACGGGTTGTACACTGTTATGTATGCACAAACCATAGTCATTATAAAATCACACATCCGATTAATATGAAATAGAAACAAGGGGTACCGTGTAGTCCATCAATCTTTCCGAATGAATCGTGGGTTGATAGCCGTGTGAGAGAAATCCGATCGACCACCTACAAAGCTATCCTGTTCTAATCGTCCCTTCTGTACAACCTTTCATCGATAAGAGTGATGATCCTTCACATCCCGCCTATCCTGAATTCCATCGCCAGACCCAATACCTTCATGTATCGCCAACCTATAAGCTGCCGCCCCTCGACACTTCTTCAATGTGTGATCTCCAAACTTATGAAGATTCTACACGCCATCAAGCAGCTTGCATGTAGTTCATCAGCGTAAACTACTCCAAACGGTTTTGCCGACAAGAGTGTATTGTGAAGATGGTTGATATCGGAAGTTCAAGCGAGGTCCGTGAAGTTGACACGGTCCGATAGGATTCAACATCAAGTTGTAAATCTTCTACATGTTCCTGGATCACTATGCTTCTGATGAAGATGAGCAAGGACTTGATGTATTCACGTTGAATTTCAACAGAAATGTCTCATTCTTCCCTGGACTTTGGCAAGACATGATCTTCAATGTCGTTGAGAGACAAGTTCGAAAGTCCGCTTCAATGCATTCATAGTCCTTTCGTCTTGTCTTTTGACCACGATAGTCTTGAGGAAGGTGTAATCCCATTTAGACAAAAGAGTGACATGCTTAACAACAACGATCCCTTTATCACTGCATACACTTCATGTGAGACTTTCGACCGCGCATTTTGTAGTAGATTCGATGGCGTTCCGGCCAATGGTGAATCCCGTACATTGCATCAATGTCATACCGTTCCACGTTGTTGGAAAACATGTGGGTATCCTTTCTTCGATGGCTATGCGCTTTGAGTATATGGTCAGCCGAACGGAAGTGTAAGTGAGGTAGCATATTTCTTTGAAGCATCGCTACCATGTAGAAGAAATTCCAAATCTTGTTGAAGTAGCGAAATGGAATCTTAGGTTGATCTGGTTGGCCAATCGTTGGTAGAGGTCTAGACCAATCGGTGTAGTATGGAGGGTTGTCTCTTTTGGTGAAGTCGATTTGCTTGTGGTGAGCCAATCAATGTTATTCGACATGGCTCGTGCTATGTTTTCAAGGTGATATTCAACTTCAATAGCACTTTCCGAGCTGTCTTTGAGTAGTTGAAATGCTTCATTCTTGATTCGCTTTCAACTTTGATTTCGCCATCTTCTTCACCACGGAACTTTTCTTGCAAGAACTTAGCATGCTCCAACGTACACCTTCTACCATATCCGATCATCAAAGCATAGTAGCATCACCAAGTGTAGAACAATTCAAACCGTGTCATCTTCGCTTCCAGCCATGAGACCACACTCTTAGGAGACTTCTTCTTCTTCTTTGGTTTGAGATATGATGGTTTCTTTGTTGAAGCGGGAGAGGTGGGTTGTTGTTGGGGTCACACTCATCACATCACCAGTATACTCAAAGTGATCATCGGTTTCTCTCGTCTGGGGTGGTAACTCAAATCCAGGTTTGTCAGAGAAGAGCTGGAGGAGATCGCTTTTGAGATGGAGTCCTTGGGGTGGAGGTGGCATGGAAGAAGATTCACCACTTTGGACTTAGGTGAGTCCTTGTCCTTATCCTCATCATCTCTTGGTCGCTTTGGTTGATCAATTCTTTTGCATGAAGACTGGAGTTGATAGTCTAATAGAGTCTCAAAAAATTTAGCTTCATCCGAGGTAAAGGTTCCAAATTGCTTTTGACATTTGCATTACTAATTTAGTAATTAACTCATTTTAGAGAGATCGGTTCTTTGGCCATTGTGTGTTTGACCAATGCAACGATATTTGGAGTAAGTAGTTTGGAATACAACTCCCTTGTCACTTTAGGAACAGTGTCGAGTAGGAACTTGTGAGTATATCCCGTAATCATTTCGTTCATTTCCCCTTGAAAATCACGTTGCATGAACTTCTGGACGTACTCCCTTTCGGCTGACATCTTGTCATTCTCGTCATGAAGATACTGGACCTGGTCAGCGAGAAAATTCAGCTTTTTGTAAAGCACGTCTTTCTTACGGACCTGCTTGACAGCTTTAACGATCCTTGTCTTTACTCGAGATATCCAAGAGTCCGTTGACTTCTTCACCGATTTGGATGTGGATTTGGTTGTTCTTCTGGATGGTGGTGGTGAAGAGTGAGAGGATGAATCTGATGATGAAGAGTGGTGAGGTGACTCTGGATCCTTTGGAGGTTCAGAGGTTTGTTCTTTGGGACGTGCTGGACTATCTAGAAGAAAATCATCATATTCAACCTTGTCATCCTTTGCAGTCTTAGCCTTTTCTTCAGCCTGAATTTTGGCCTCTTCTTTCGCTTTGGTTGAGTCGCAACTTTTCATCGCTTCTTTTTCTTTCTCAGACTTTTCCTTTTCTGGTTCCTCAATGTCATAATCAATAGAATCCTCCAGGCACTTTTTTTGTTGCTCAAGAGTGGTGGCACCAGCTCTTTATCGGGTTGATTAAGCGATCGTGAATTGGTGTAGATTGACACCACCACTTGACCTCTCGGCCACGCGATTTGTTCCTCGTTCAAACTCTTTTGCCTTGTGTGGAGTCTAATGATTTTGAACTTCTTCCGTAGTCGCAGATTCAGGCTCTTCATCTCGAGCTTTATTCATCCCGCCAAGTACCGAGTCTTCCCTTTGCCTTGGTCGCCTTTTGACCGGGAGGTTTACCGCTTGTTACATCGCTGCGCTTCGTGAGTAGATGACCTCGCCTTCTAATTCGGCTTCATAACTTTCATCCACTAGCTTCTTTATGTTCAGACTTGGGAATGGGAAAGCTTCCTTAGAGGGAACTATCCTTTTGAGTAGAGGTTTCCTCTTAGGGAACTTTCTTTGACTCTCAGTGCTTGTAACACTTCGCGACCGCCTCTCCTGGTTTTCTCTAGTATGTGTGCCGTAAGATTTTTCATCGAGAAAACCAACTTTGCCTTCTTCAACTGCTACCAGATACCTTTTGTATGAATAAAGTCGTTTGATTGCATCAGAGAGAAGGTGATCCGTAATACGACCTTGTTTCTTTGTTGTTGATTCCTTAAATCTGACTTTTAGAGTAGGTTCATACAACATGTCGTGATTGTTGGGGTCATTGACTCTTGAGGATATCGGGTTATACCCAAGTGCTCTTTGGATCAACAGTTTTGTATATCCGATATAAGGAATCTTTGAGCCAAGCTTTTTGAGGAATGTCATCATGTCGTCCCATATCGTGAGCTTCAACTTCGATGTGCTTCATGTTGACCAAAGCCCAAAAGATTTGTAGTTCCATGAGCTTGGGATGCTCATAGCCACCGTCACGCACCGTAAATAGATTTGGTGATGATGATGTAGAGAGTTCTTCATGGTTGAGGAATATTCTTAAGATACACGTATGAATGCTTAGTGATTACCCTCAGAAGCTTCGTCATAACCAATGTTGATTATGAATAAGAACGCCTCTTCATTGGAAAGATTATATTCTTGGCTCGACTGATGACAGAATGAGGAGGACAACCCTTAAATCATTGTGTGATGGTGACTTGTTTGTCATTGAGAGTCACTCAACATTTTGTCCTTTGATCTTTGCATTGTACCCGTAATTGATGAATGTAGATCTCATGCACCGCTGCGTGAATTTGGAGCATTCTCGATAAGGATGATTCTTCGAATATCCACGAATTAAGCAAGAAGACTCGAGCATGTGAGAGTATCAAAGTCAACACGAAGGTTGTTCTTTCCAATCTTCATCGGATAGCCATTGGGAAGATATCGCCAATGGTGAGAACATTTGGTGCATCCACATTTTGCATTTGAGCGCCCATGTCGTGATCTGAAAGATATTTAGCCAAAAGAACCAACATATCGAAAGACATTATGTTAGTCAACAGATGGTTTTATTGTCTAATTATTGAATGTGATATGTCGATGATTGTTACGAGTCCAATGTCACTTGTTTGTCCAATAGTCCAATGATGTCGCGGATAAGTTTCAAGTGAGTTGATTAACTTTAAGTTTTAAAGTCCATGTTTTCACTTATTATTCACAACTTATTAAACATTTAAGCTTATAGTGACATTATTGGTTTCGTATGCTATGATTTATTTATTTACAAGTTTGCACCGTAACAATTCATAATTAAGGTTAAAACTAGGCTTAGGCGTAGAAATGGCAAGCTTATGCGTAAACAGAATGATATACCGTAAACGCAAGCTTATGCGTAGAGATTCGACTTACGCGTAAGAAATATTACGAGGGAAAAGGGGACCTTATGCGTAGAGCTTACGCTGCGTAGCGTGGAACCTACGCTGCAGGCTTACCTTAAGAGTCAACCTTATGCGTAGAGGTCATCAAGCACGATATCCTTCACGGATACGCGTAGTCCTTATGTAGAACCTTACGCCAAACGCACGCGTAAGATTTCTCTACGCGATAACATGCTACGCGTAAGGTGATCCTTATGCGTAGATGTCAAACAACCTTGATTCAATTTTTCGTAATAAACCTGAAATAATCTCATCATAGCACCAATATTAACACATACATTCAGTTATTTTCAGATCATAGCATGAATACACATTAAATAGTTACGCGTAAGAATACTTATGCGTAAACTTAAACCCTAAGTTTCAAGAATTACTTGTTATCTAATTAGCCATAGGATTTGTACAAGACTTGTTCTGGTAGTTCTAAGAAGTCAAGTGAGTTGTTATGTCCAAGTTTTATCATCAAATTCTCAACGAATAAAAAATACCCAAATATTAAGAACATAAACCCTAATTTCTAATTATCAATTGGTTAGTGTTTCTGGGTTGATTCTAAACATGGATATGATCAATTAATCATGTAAACAACATCACACAACAATCTTTTAACCAAAAACGTTTCATTTGAAAACCCCAACCTAACGATGAACCCTAATTTTCAAAATCAAACAATTCAGATTTCTCGTGAGTATTGATGATAAAATGGTATCATAGTGATTAAATGAACGCTTTTGACATAACCATTTTAACCAAAACACTCAACTGACATTTGTTCATAACGCCATGTAGAACACAAAATCACTCAATTTATGTTTTAACCGTTGGATTTAAGAAAGATTCAAAACCCTTGTTTAAAAACACTTGAAAATTGTGAAACAACTTAGAAATTGATGATCCAAAACACGGATTTGTAGATCGAATGAAGGAGGGGATGAGTTTGGTGAAAAATTAAATGTGATGAGTAAATGTGGTTAGGTGGATTGTTTTAATAAAAATAACTTTAAGCTTTTGACAGTTTTAGCCCTTTCACCTTTTCCATTTACATCCAATGTCCATAACTTCCATTTTGGTTACCAAACGAAGGATATTTGGAAAGAATTTTGATGACATTCCCCTTCAACTTAAGAAATAATGAAAGTTTATAAATTTTAGTCCGAGGAGTGTCAGAAAACCAGAAATGTGACCACCATTATTAAATAAACAACCGGGATAAGATAACATGCAAGTACAATGTTTTATGAAACTGAAAAATATATGTTTTCTCCCCTCAACACTTGATCAAAAAATACCTAATTTTGAAAGATTATAGTGTTGACGGAAGAATTGTACTTGCCATGTTAAAAGAAATATAGATAGAAGAATATTTTTGTTGTTTTATCTGATTTTATAATTTTGTATTTTATTTTTGAAAAATATTTACAAACGAGATTTTGGTGTTTGACTAGTTTTAAGAATGTTTTAACAGTTCATCCAGTTCCTCTTGAGTCAAACACCGCATACCAATCCTAGCAGGAGCTAAGGCTTTGGTAAGAAGATCTGCCAATTGGTGGACCAACTCATTAAACCTAAGAGCTGCTGTGAAGATCCGCCAATTGGTATTCTTACTCCACAAAGTATAATTCAACAATTGCTCCACGTGGTCCTTGATGAAATGATATCGAAGATCGATGTGATTTGATGTTGAATCTGAAAGTTGCACGAGATGGCAATAGCACTTCGATTGTCGCAGACATCGGATTCTCCAAATACGTAACCATAGTCCTTGAGTTGTGTTCTCATCCAAATGACTTGAGCACAACACGACGACATGGCTACATATTCTTTGTTGAGGACATGTACAACTCGCTTCTTCGATTCCATGACACCAGCCACCAAGAAATTGTAATGCTCCCAAGTACTTTTCCTGAATCTAAGCATCCTACGGATCACCGAAAAGCTATTAGTTCAAACCGTAATCCTTCGGATACCGTGATCCCCAAATTAATGGTTCCCTGATGTATCGGAGGATTCTTTTAGCCTCGAGAGGTGGGGTCAGCTTGGTCTCAACCGATAACGGAGCAGATATACCAAGAAAACAATGTCGCCCGGTCGTTAGATACATGAGAGACCCAATGATACTTCGGTATTTGGTAGGGTCCACCAACTTCCCGTGTAAATCAGCTTCTAACTTCTGGGTATGAGCCATTGGTGTGGCATAGGTGTCACACGTTTGCATTCCAAATTTGTTAACATTTCAAGGGCATATTTGACTGACTCCAAGAAAATACCATGGTGATTGATGAACTTGCATCCAGAAAGAACGAAGTTCACCCATCATGGACATTTCAAAATGTTTTTCATAAGTTTTGCAAAAGTTTATTGAGTACTTTTATGTGTAGACCCAAAAATGATGTCATCCACGTAAATTTGAACAATTAAGATGTGTGCCCCGTGATATTGTATGAAAAGAGTGGGTCGACCCAACCTGGTAAAATTATTGGCAATGAGAAAGGATGATAACTTATCTACCACGCTCCAGGGAGCTTGTTTGAGACCGTAGAGCTTTGTTGAGTTTGTAGACATGGTTTGGGAACGGGATCACGAATCCTTCCGGCGGGTTGACATAAACCGCTTCTTTCAACACCATTCGTAAAAGCAGCTTTGACGTCCATCTCAAAGACCGTTATATTCATATGAGCCGCGAACGCCGAAATATCCGAACAGCCTCAAGACGAAACCGAGTAATGATTCTTCAAAGTCAATACCCTCTTCTTTTCTATAACCCTTAGCCACCAGACGTGACTTGTTTCTCGACATTGCCCTTCAAAGATCCAATTTGTTCTTCCAAATCCATTTGAGACCAATGACGAGACCCCGTTGGTCTTTCAACTAGTTCCCATACTTCAAGACGTTTGAATTTGTTGAGTTCTTATTGCATGGATTCAATCCAGTTGTCCTTTGTCATTAAGCCTTTAATGTTTTAGGCTTAGATTGGCAGACAGGAGTGCATAAATGCAATGTTCACCATCCGTGTGAAGACGCTGTCTCGCTACTAATCGTTGATTCGGGTTGCCAATAATATTCTCAAGAGGATGGTCTTTTGTCCAACGCTGTGTAGAGGGTTGATGTTGGTATACATTGTGCAGATTTTGAGGATTCAAATGGCTTGTGATGACCAAGAACATCAAAAGCCATTGGCAAACGGGTTAAAGAACGATTTGGATCAAAATCCGCAGGGGGTACTTCATTAAGAACATCATCACCGGTTCGCGTCGTTGGATGCAGTGTGTTCAACTGTTGTTGTAGAGTCAACTGGTGGTGCTTCTTCAACAGTAGTTGTTGTAGCAGTGTATCGTATAAGAGTAGTATCGTCAGCTGAGGGAAACATCGGATACACCTCGAGCACGCTCATCAATATCGCCACCTAATAGAGGAGCAAATAGTCTTTCCATTTGTTGACGTAAGCCGGGGTTCACCGATGATGGGGTTTCGAGGGAAGTTTAAGCGGTTGTGACCGGTTCCAAGTCGTTATGCTCGAAGCCATTTCAAGAAGCTCATCAAAATTAGCATGAATCGCTTCCATAACCTCGCTTTGTACGACGATCCGCATCCGTAACTTTAGTTCTCACAAGATCCAATAAAGACTCGAATGTCAGCTTTGGCTTTAAGCTTTCCAAAGTCATCACGATCATTATTTGGGTAGCAAAGGGATCCAAATACATGAAAGTGTTTGAGATTTGGTTTCTTCATGGATAAGCTCAAAAGGTGTTTTGTTGTGGCGTTTTGAAATCATTGATCGGTTTTGAGTATAGCATGCGCGATACGTCTTCTCGCCCATAAGTAATCTGGAAGTTTAGCATTGATTAACATTGTTCTTGCAGCCTTCCACTAACGCACGGTTTCGCTTTTCAACAACTCCGCTTTGTTCTCGTATCGCGCAATAGATGTTTGATGCTCAATTCCCACTTTCTCATAATATTCCCGAAGAGTTTGGTTTACAAATTCAGCCTTTGTCTCTGCTCGAATTTGTCTAACGCTGTTCGAGCTGAACTTGAATTTTCGTGAGAAAGGTGATGATCATTTGTGGAGCTTGATCTTTGCTTCGAAAGTGTAACCCAAGTCCATCGAGTAGTCATCAACAATTACCAAATGTGGCGCTTGCCATTAATCGCTTGTACGCATCATGGGCCACACAAATCCATGTGAAGAAGATGAAGCACATGCCGAGAGTTGTGTTCCACCTTTGAAGGAAAATGAGCACGAGTGCTTTTCCCTTGTTCACAAGCCGAGCATAGGTGATCTTTAGAATACCGGAATCTCGAGAGACCTTCAACAAGTTTGTGTCGAGCAAGGTTGGTGATGGTTTGAAAGTTTAGATGAGAGACGACTGCGCCATAGCCAAGATTTTGTAGATGTAGCCTTTGAGAGTAGACAAATGGGAGATGAAGCAAACATGTCTTGCATGAGATTGTACGACTAGAATTGCAGCCGTACATAAGATCATTTCCTTGTAGATCACTAATGAAACAAGTTTTCTCCCTAAAAGCAACTTCCAAATCTCCATCACAAAATTGACCGACGGAAAAGAGATTGTGACCGAGACCTTCCACATAATAAACCCTGCTAATTTCGATGTTGCCATTGATGTAATCTCCTAGGTCTATGATAGTGCTGGTGATCATTCCCAAATCAGCTCAATGAATCTTGCGTTTGATAACGCTTTAAGATTTCCGTCATGTGTCGTGAACATCCGCTATCAACAATCCAGTGATGATCCAGACACCCCATTACACAATGGATGACACATGGAATAGAAGTAGATGTGGAACCCGAAGAGTGTAGATCAAGAGCTATGTTAGAAATACATACATCAATGATTTTAGGTATCCATTTAAATCCTAGTGTATTATGTATCCATTTCATCCATCTCCAACTAGTCTTAGCTTTAGTCTTAGTGAATGCACTAGGTGGTACTACATTCCTTGGAGCGAGACCTGAGCCACAGTGGACATCAATCGCTTCTTTAGAACTCCAAAGAGTATGCTTAGCAAGCAATGCATCTCGGCAAAGAATGGCCTAGAGGCATTCTCGGTCTTAGGATTCCAGTAAACGAGGACAGTTCTAGCAACACATTTATCATGATAATCAAAGCATACATTTTACGACAAATAAACACGGCGAAGATCGC
Organism: Chrysanthemum makinoi; assembly: GCA_910596185.1. Classification (NCBI taxonomy): domain Eukaryota; kingdom Viridiplantae; phylum Streptophyta; class Magnoliopsida; order Asterales; family Asteraceae; genus Chrysanthemum; species Chrysanthemum makinoi. The sequence continues at coordinate 91,383,393 of OU343218.1, read as the reverse complement.
ATCCAATATCGTGCACTTAGTTGTTTAGTATTCTATAACACTTTTTCCATTACATTTGTCGGACAAGACATTCAATAATAGTCTTATTCAAAGTCCTGGTGTTCTTCACTTCAAAGATTCTTATTGTTCTTTTCTAGGTCGAACTTCCCATTCTTCC
>OU343218.1:91260501-91383136 GCA_910596185.1 Chrysanthemum makinoi | reverse complement strand
TTGTTCTTGTAGTTATGATTTCCATTTTGAAGCAACAAATTAGTTAACTAATCAAATTTTTTTATAAAATATCGATTAATCGCTATACGATCTATCTATATCTTGTTGTTTACTACTCAACTCAACTCACCAATAGTTAGTTGTTAGGTTTTCACTATCACATTATTTCCAGATTTATACTCCTACTACTCCAATCCAATCCAAACACCCTACTATCTTTAAGCTCATTTGTGTTTGGCTATGCATCTTCATTTCATTTGAAACCACTTCCTTTTTTTTTCCTAATCGAGAAATAATAAAATGGCTGTTTCTGGCCCCTTAACACCTGGTCAGGTAAATAATTTGTGTTAATTTTACTCTATTCGATAATTTTATATCGATTACTATAATGTACTAGTAATAGTAGATCAAATTTATTATTTAGTAGAATTTTAGTTATTGTTTTAAGTACTAATACTTAGCAAATGTTGATTTACTGCGCTCCGGTGGGATTGTGTACGTTGTTATTGTGTTTTAAGTAATATTTAGTAGCATATATTGAAAGAGAGTTGGATTGTTTCGTAATCCCTCATTTATAGAAACTCATATCCTATAACATATTACTAGTACATGATTTCCACTTTTAGTAAAAACTTAGTAGTAATCGAGATAACTTGATGATCCAAAAGGATCTACTAAGATTATTACACTGAGCTACCACTACTACTGCATTATATTGTTGTTCAAATATTGTTAACTTTAATAATATTGTCGTGCAGGTGTCATTTTTGCTTGGAGTCATTCCTATTTTTGTTGCTTGGGTATATTCCGAATGGTTGGAATACAATAGATCTTCATCCCCGTCTAAACTGTAAGCTTTTTTCAGCTTCATCTCTGTAATCTCTTGCTCTGTCTCTACAAAAGTTTATTAGTCTTGGATGTATTAGAGTACGGGGGTGGTTGGTTGTTGCGATTCGTGATTGTATAGACTTATAGTCGATAAATTGTGATAGTAATTTTTTTTTATCTTAATAACAAGAGAAACTAGGATGCCATGTTACAAATCTAGTAATTTTTTATCTTAAAAAACCAGCTATTGCTACTGCATATCGGAAACACTTCTATTGCATTTGTGTCGTTCATGATACCAATCGGATCAAGTATTTGTCTGCATACATAACAGAAATTTACCCGGTTGAAAATAATTATTGGGTGCCTATTAATTTCAGATGCTGCTGTTTTGTATCTCTTATGTATTTGTATTGTTTCTAAATTTTAATATGCTTTTTGGTTTTAAACAGCCTTTTGGGTTTGCCATCTTAGTGGATCAGCCTTCTGCACTTGCAGCATTGCACGCCTTAAATGTAAGAATACTAGAATAGTGTTAGTAACGTAGTATATACCCATCTTTAATACAGTTAATCAAAAGAAATTATTTTGTACCTCCTTATGTTTCTGGTTCTGGTCCTTATGTTTCCGGGTTCTTATTGCATTTTTTTGACAGCATCAATGAATTCAGTCGTCATTTTATGTACTGCATGTTTTAAGTTGTTTACCCAAACACCCTCTATCATCATTAAATACCTGAAATGGTGTTAACATCATTCTGTTAACAAAGTTAAACACTTTTGCTAGATTGACATCCGAATTGTATCGTTTGTTTACCTACAGCTTGACAATTACCTTTTACTGGTATATTGTTCTGCATATTATGTATTAGTATAAGTACCATCTGCCTCTTGAACCTGGTCACCATTTGACGGATACACATGTTGCTCAACGATTTCTAAACTACTTTTTTCAGATACTAAATGTGTTGGGTCGTGTGACTTGTAAATTTCTGAGACTAATGCACTAAAGATCAGAAACATGTTATATGTGACTTGTAGTTTGTGCATATACTAAGTTTATTCTTGTTCTTAATCAGGAAAATGTTGAAATCTCAAACAACAATGAAGAATCCTACAAGCCAGCATAGTGAAAATTATGCTTTACATTCTTGTGCAACGACTCATCCAAGATTCTACCGTGACGGTACCAATTAGTTTTCTGCATCTTTGAATGTATCTACGAGTTTAGCTTATGCTCATGTCATATTTAATGTTTTACAGGAGGTCTACAAAAAAGCGGCTGAGTTTGGGCTGAATTGAGGGTGGAACTGCTATCTGCAAGTGCATTCCTTGCTGACGAGAAGCCTAATAACAGTCAGTTGTGGAGATTATAGTGGGCAAACCATCAGGTTTGCTGGTTCAACTTTGTTTTCCGTATACAGATATGTGCTTGAATGTTTCTTCTGGTTGCTTTAATTTGTTCATATGTTTTGTTATATTCTAGCGTTTCTTTAGGTATGTATGCATGTCAGCGAAGGTACCAGCTGTTGTAAGCCTTGCTAAACAGGCACTGACGGAGAACAAGTGTGTGGTTATTGGTCTCCAGAGTACCGGGGAGGCAAGAACAGAGGAAGCAGTGACAAAATATGTGCGTGCTTTTTGCTTGCTTAGAGGGTGCATGCATTCTGACATATGATTTGATTATAGTGGAGATTATAGTGGGCAAACCATCAGGTTTGCTGGTTCAACTTTGTTTTCCGTATACAGATATGTGCTTGAATGTTTCTTCTGGTTGCTTTAATTTGTTCATATGTTTTGTTATATTCTAGCGTTTCTTTAGGTATGTATGCATGTCAGCGAAGGTACCAGCTGTTGTAAGCCTTGCTAAACAGGCACTGACGGAGAACAAGTGTGTGGTTATTGGTCTCCAGAGTACCGGGGAGGCAAGAACAGAGGAAGCAGTGACAAAATATGTGCGTGCTTTTTGCTTGCTTCGAGGGTGCATGCATTATGACATATGATTTGATGCTCTTTTTTTATTATATCGTTTTTTCACAGGGCATTGATCTTGATGATTTTATTTCTGGACCTCGCGAGCTGTTGCTTAAATTTGTTGAAGACAACTATCCTCTACCTGAAAAGCCTGAATCTCTCCCAGGTATCATTGGCATATAGCTGTGTTGTCTGTATTACTTTAAAGTCATCTTTTGTTCCTAATATGCTATATCCGCATGCTTTTTATGCGCTAATTGCAGCTTGGAGGCCCTGATAATGTTTTAGAAATAACAGGCAGACGAGGTATGCTTGTTAGGGCCTCCAATGGAAAAGGGGTCACATATCAGGCACGAAACACGTAAGTTTAGGCTTTGATTATTGGTAGCATAATATTTGCTTTTGTTTCAGCCGCTGATGCATTCCTATGCTTAATTGCAGAAGAGCACTGAACCAGGTAACTAAATATCTGATGTGTTTGGACTTTGGAGATCTTGAAATAGCACATGTGTCCTTAGGCTTCATAAACTCAGTTACCAGAATGCTTAAGTTTTGGCTTTGGGTAACATATTATGTATTATGGGTCTTCAATGTGATTTAAAAGTGGCACACTGGATGCTGCACCTCTGTGATACATTGCCTACACAAAAAGTCCTGCAATAGTATTTAGTCCCCAACTCTGCTCCATGCATAGCAAGAAATTGGGAAAAAAACATTTGCAAGTGACTTGCAGTCACGAACTTGCTAAACCACTACCTCATAAACACCTGAGCTCAGTAGACCCTCTAAAAGTTTGAGGTGCTACATAAGGGCCTACATTAATGCTGTTTTTATTTAACTGTTTGCAACAGAAAAGAAGGGTCCATGCAACTTTAGAACTACCTTGAGTGCTGATCGGGCAATTCAGCAATTTGGGAGGACTCACCATTCAAATCAAGCTTCTGCACCCGAATACAGGTAGTTCTGCCTATTACTTTACAGATATCATGATCTATCATTTTTTGTAACTTGTAAGGTCATGGATTGGTATGTTTATTCATCTATCTGTTGATATTGTGTAAGTCTGGATTTTAAGGTTCAGATTGCATTTAATGTAAACTGAAGCCTAAAAGTTTTTCTACAAGGTGCAATGGCTATTGCAATGAAGCTTTGCATCAGACAAACTATTAGATTTTTCTATTATTTTGACTTTATAGGAGCATATTAAGCTCATCGCATTATTTTATAGGTTACTGGTTGTCAATTTAACTTATGTTCCCACTACCCAAAAAATTAGAGTGACAACTTATGTTCCCACTACCCAAAAAATTAGAGTGACAGTTTAAACACACTCGGATAGTCTTCAATAACATGGATATTTTGAAGTATAGCAGAATTGACAAAACTAAGAGTGACAGTTTAGCTGATATTTTGTTATGTTGCAGGTGGCTTTGGATATGAGTAGGATTGCAGAATTGCAGAGTTGAGCAAAAAGGAGTTAAGTAGCATCTGAAGAATTGAAGAATTGCTTAATTACAGAGTTGTTATGATTTTTAGTCTCAAGTTCAATCCGGTTTATATAGAATTGTAATCGAGTCCCGAGTTTGGAATTTGTAATTGCAGAATTGAGTTGGTATCTGCATATGAAATTTGCTTTGAAATCTGCATTGAAATTTGTTTTGGATAAATAATTTGTTTTATCTGCGTATGAAATCTGCATATGAAATTTGAAATCTGCATATGAAATCTGGATATATAATTTGAAATCTGCATATGAAATTGCATTTGAAATCTGCATATGAAATCTGCAGTCGAGCACTATATAATTTGTCACACTTTGAAGTGTGAACTTTTTTAGTTGGCTTTGGTTGGTTTGTCACACTTTTAAGTGTGAAGTTTATTTACAGTAATTGTCTCCTTGTTTGTTCACACTTTCAGGTGTGAACTTTTTATTTTTTGTCCTTCTTATTTGTTCACACTTTTAAATGTGGCCTTTTCAATTCTTGTTCACGGTTTAAAATGTTAAGCTTCTTTACTCATCTTCACAACCAATTATGTGACAAAAAAAAGGTATTTCTCCACACAAGTTAGTGTGAAAGTCTATTTATATATTCACAAAAATAAGTGTGGCAATTCACAATAATTTTGTAACACCGAAAATCCCCACACAAGAGGAAAGTGTGGAGAATAGAATTGTACACACTTTAATGTGTGAAGATCTACCAAATAAACCGTGTAAAATGACATGTTTTTTTGTAGTGTGGTCTTGTATCACTACCCGGAGCTAATGCATCTCTAAAAGTTGACATTGTTAATTATAGATTATGGATCTTTCATATGATGTGATTAAGTGAGAGATGTATTGTGTGTTATGAGTTCGTGATTGTTAATCTTGGAATAATTGCAAATCTTGTAAATGAAGGTAAACCAAGAGTCTTGGAACATCAAAAATTACACTAACAAAGTCGTGATTAAAATCTCGTGATATTCACACTTGAAACAAGTATTGGAATAAGTCTTGGAACCCACTAGAATAATCAACCTTGGAACACCCAAGTCTCGTGATAAATGTTGATAAGTGAAGTCTCTTAAGCAACCTTTGGAACAAAATAGTCTTGGAACAATTGCAATGTAATTCTCGGAACTAACAACCTTGGAGCTCAAGGCTCGTAAGTGTTGTAAAGCTAGAAGCCTCGTAACAAAAAGTATTGGAACTAATCTCTTAATTACTAGGGCTCGTAACAAAACAAAGTAACAAGTCTAGGAATCCAAGTCTCTTAACAAGGTTCATAATAGTCTTGGAACTCAAGCCTTGGAACAAATAAAAGTGATAAAGCTCGTAACAAAACCTTAGTAACAAGTCTTGGAAGTACAAGTCTCGAAACTTAATTCTAGACGCAAATACTATAACTACCTCGTAATGTGACAAAAATTACCAAGTCTCGTAACAAAAACCTTAAATCACTTGGCTCGGAAGTTTAGCTCGTAAATATAACCATTGGAACAAATATCTCGTAACTAAACCCTTGGAATAGAACCCTTGGAAGTGAACCCTTAATCTTCCAATGCTTGGAACTTGAACCCTTGGAAGGAACGAAGTCTCAGAACTAATGACTCACGAGATTATTCAAAATCTTGAGAGACTTTCGAAAACACTTAACAAAAGTTAACCTTTTTAAGCCAAAATCTTTGATTCTAACCGTGAAATACCAATTTTAATCCGATGAAAACTTAAAACCAATCCATAAGAAGCTTTAACAACAATTTTTTTTTGAAATCTAACCACTATAAATGATCAAACCAAAAAATTTAATCGAAAAATTTAAAAGTATCCGAAAGTTTTAAGCAAAAAATGGATTAAGAAACATAAACTTATGATGATTTAAGCTGGAAAAAACTAACACTACAATCTCTTAATCTATGATACACTTGCTCTAATACCAAATGTTGTCCCATAATTATCCTTGATGTATCCTAATCTATAAAGAGTGAATGTGAACACTTCTTAATCTAAAAAGCTAGAGAGAGGATAAAGAGAAGTATTGAAACTTTTATGACATTAACACACATCTAGAAAAGGAGGCGGTGAAGGGTATTTAGACCCTTACAACTATATGTTCCAACCCTTCGAACTCTTTCTCCCCTCGCAACTATACAAGTGTTGCGAGGATATTAAGCAAAACAAAACAACGTATTATTACACACCCACCAACAAACTAGTACTGAGTTACATAAAAGACCCTACACTAATGATTTACGCTTTTTATGCTCTAACAAACGCCATTTAAAGTAATGTATAGTTTAAACTCAATAAGAAGTTTTGTTTTATTCAAGATAAACGTGGTCTAACAACAGCAAAAAAATGCCGCTTCCCACTACATTATTTACTAGTGGCCGTCTGTTGGTGAAGTAACATGGCTCAAGAAGAGTCGCCATTTCACTTCTTTTCAAGGTTAAACGATTGGAGGTTTAGCAAAAGTTCATCCGAGTTCAGTAGCACACGATTTTGAGATTTCCCTATTGTTTGAGCTATGTCCCTTGCAGCTTCGATTTTTCTGAGTGCAATAAACGATTTGTTGTTGGCAATAGCCTCTCCAATCAGCTGCGCACTCTTAGCCTCACCCTGGTATTGAAAGAAAAATAATTGCAAATACACATTAAAAACTCCATATAATAAAACAATCAAATTTATTTTAGATATAGGTGCCACTTCTGACCCATTTACATCATTTTGGATATAAATAAACAAGTTTGAAATTTATCCATAGTGTATTGAGATGCATAAAAGCTCCTAAAATGCTTTATTATGATTAGATTTCATTCATAATAAGATATAACTAAAATCATAGTTTGCACATTTATGATCATCACAGATGAAAAATACAAACAAGTGATAGCAATGTGGTCCAACATGTTTTGAAGCTTTAATTAACCTGCCCAATCTCCCCATTTAGCCATGGTTAATGAAGATGACATTTTGACAGTCACATTCACGCAGTAATTCTGACTCATTTTGAGCCGTACCAATTTCCCTACCTCATAGTTATTTTCTAAAACATCGAACCCGATATAAATTGAGGATCATGATTCACCTGAGCTCTTATAATGGCGCTACGTTTGTCTTGCTCAGCTTTCTCCACAACAAACTTGGCTCTCTCGGCTTCTTGAGCTGCAACTTGCTTAGCCTCTATAGCATGTGTGAACTCTTTCCCGAAGGTTAGCATTGTAATTGCCACATCATCAAGGGCAATGTTAAATGATGCAAGTCTAGAAATTACAAGTCTACGTATTTCACGGCTAACCTTCTGCAAATACCATTAATGGTTTAGTCACCCAAAACACAAATATCTTCACTAACAGAACATAACAGAGATAAAATGTGACCTTATTCAACTCATTAACAGGTAAAGTGGTCAAAAAATCCCTCTTTAATCTTTACGATACAGTGGTGTGTATTTCTGTGTCTAAGTTAATATAGAACCTAGAGGCAAACGACACATATCAGTCCAAAAGATCAAAGAAGAATTTGTTGTGGGGCTTTGTCAGTTCATATCTATCATAGCCACAAGGCATGTTCTGCTAAAAATTTTAGCTCTGATATCTCAATGTTTTTAACAAAATTTAACCAATATCCCTCTGAATTGTTTAAATACAGAATCCCTTATATGTGTAGTATAAAATTCAGTGACACCGTCAGTGCTGCATGCCCATGTACTTGATTTAGGGTTCAGCAAAAATTCAATATCGCATGCTTCGAAGATAAAGTCTTCATCTTCATTTAGAAAATGATAAACAGTAATGCATGTTTTATAAAAATTACAGATGGCAATTTCGACCTAATTGACCCTTTCCTATAAATGAGTCAACTTGGGTTATCTTTTGTTTGAAACAGGTCAAGCTATATATTGCAACTTCAAAAGTACAAAGGCAAAGAGTCAAATGGTTTGAAAGTCACTAAACGTCTAGTTGAATGTCTAAAACCTCTTATATCATTGTATTACTAGGTTTGACCACAATCTCACACTTTTCCACCTCTGGTAGAAATGTGAAAGGATATTCGGATAATCATGCCTTTATGCTAGAAAGAAAATACTATTCTGGAAAAGTGAAAAACTAAACTGATATAATTTCCTAAGACAATAAAGAATTAGACCAAGAGTATAGCAAATGTTGTGTGTAGCAATAATGAATTACGTTGCTAACCTCTCTCTGGGTGAGGAGCTGGCTAGCATTGTATTGCGCAACCACAGCCTTGAGAGTTTCATGGATAATTGATGGAAGTACTCTTTCATTATAGTCTTGGCCAAGAGTACGGTAGATTGTAGGAAGTTGATCAGGCTCAGGCCTTACAAGGACTCGAAGACCGATATTCACCTGAATAACAAACGAGAAACGATTGTCAAAACTAGTATATTCACGCTTAAAATACATCGTATAAAATGTATAAGAGGTGACATTTTTCCAAACAGTTAGTCACATTGGGTTATGTTGTCTCAAACGGTGTAAATCAATGAACTTAGCTAAAGAGAACGAGTGGAATGGGTTGAAACTAGCCCAAAGTGTAATTTTTACGCATATAATATCCTAGCTCCTTTAAAATACTTGAAACGAACTTTTAATGATCTTATTTAATGTGTGAGGTAGTTATAACATTTTATTAAGAAATTTGACCAAAGTGTTTGTGCGTAACCCGACCCATCTAGTACATAAAAGTTACATGTTTTGAACCATTGCCCTACCTGCCCGACTGCATTTTCCCATCTTTAAAATAGATCCGTAAACCAGATCTTCATTTACCCTCCACAATATAAGTAGGACCTAAAACTGTTACTGTTAAACAGAGAAGATATCACCGACGAAACAAAATAATATAGCATGACGAAAATAGAACAAATATACTAAGACATGAATTTTCTTTTGTAGAAAGAAGATGTCAAAGTATGTAAATGAGTAAGAGACATTCTTCTTAGACAAATTGATTGAGATTAAAAAGCAAACCTCACCGTTTGGAGGTCATGACTCCCAGATGTACTCTCAACAAGATGTGGGCGTGCACGAACATCATAAATGACAGGTCTCTCAAACCATGGGATTAACATATGTGTTCCTTCAGGATAAACCTGCACATACAGTTATCATGATTGATAATGATGGCCATACGAGCTCCTTGAACCAACTATGCAGCTATAATTTACTTTCGCTAAATTGTGTCTACTGTCTAGAGCATAAGGGTTGCAACTATGTTTACTTGAAACAAGACTTCTGCCTTGTTTTTCACACCAACAAAACGATTAAATACGATTGCTCTATGACCTCCTTCAACATTGTAAAGAACATTAGAAGCAGTGAAGAGGCCAGCGCCTCCAATAAGTCCTGCTGCAATAAGAGCTTTAGCACCCTTATTCAACCTTGGAATTCTGGCCATATTTCTATTGAACTGCCAACAATAAAAAACATAAATTTTCATATTAATCATAGAGAACAAAAAGAGGATATGGATGCCAAATAAAGTTATTACTAGTATAACCCAACTCCCATACTCCCATACCCCGCTCCGGCTGGATTGAGTATGTTGTAGTTGTTGCTGTACTAGTATAACTCACATGAAATGAAAATTCAATAACACAGCCACAATCGCAAAAGAAGGGAAGGAGGCATATGTTTACAGAATCAATTGTTTCATAATACAACTCATTTCAGAACTTTTTTTAATCCACAACACACATGTACACATGTTTAACATAGATACTTATTCATAGTCCAATAAAAAATGAATTGAATATAGTCTGATAAAAAGCAATAAACCCACGTAACCTAAGGGAGGCTCTCCAATAAGTACTCATAAAACACTAAACGCATTCATAAACTCAGGGTATACAAAAACTCCACAAATGAAAATATAGAGCATAGACAACAACATGCTCTGCTTTGGATTCATCGAAGATGATTTGAACGGAAGTTATAATATAACGGTTTCAACAGCAGAGATTCCTTTAATGATTCGATAGCAAAAGCTCGAGTAAAACTGTAACACAAAATTATGCATTCTTAACTTCTAAGGGTATGTGAAATCAGATCCAAAATTTCAATCTTTTACGAGCGGGCTTTTGGATTAGCCGTACCCAATGTGTGCAAGCATTTGGTGTTATACATGCATTAACAGTTGTAAACTGGCACCAAAAAACCATAGATATCTTGAAAAATTACATCAAAGGTTTGCTTCTTTGGAGCTATAATTCTCAATAATTAAGCTTCTAAACGAAAAAAAACTACTCAGTGAAACCTCTAAAAAATATAGCAAACGAAAACAAAACAATACTTATGAATCTAACTATACATATGATAAAAATAAATATTTTGCTGAAAATAGTATTTTGATAATAACAAAACCTGTTAAACAGTTCTTGTGCACACGGATGAGCTGAGTGTGAGGAAAGCTTCCACAAGTTTCGGAGAGCACGTTTGATTTGCAATTTATAAGCAAAACAGTTTTTCAAACTACAGTTTTAACTTAGATTATCGTTTTAGTTACGTGGTCATATTTGCCTTGACTGAACCAGTCACCCGGGATTTTCTTACTGCAACTTTTACTAATTTTTTTTACGGACTGTTTGGCACTAGCTTTGTAAAAGCTTTTTTTAGGAGCTAGTAACTTTTTATTTTGAATAAAAGAAGCTCTTACAATAAACAGATTTATTTGATGTGAATAATTAAGGGGGCGTTTGGTTCACCGAATATTTTTAAAGGAGTTGTAATGTGATGTAATTGTAATTTAAATAATTGCAATGTGTTGTTATTGTAGAGTCATTTTATTTTGGTTACTCATAAATCCATGCTTACCAAAGGACAAATCTTCATCATCCATCTAGTTTGATCTAATGGTGGAATTAACCTGAGATTTAATATATAAGCCTATGTCCATTGTTTTTTTTCTTGGATTGAGATCCTCTAAAGTTGATTTGAACATGAGCGGTAATGTTCACTCACAAACAAAACAGTTGGCCCTACTGAGGGATCCAATTCTCTTTTTGATTGTGAGAGAACATGTTTATACCAACTTTAGAGATCTCAATTTTTTATTTATTTATTTATTTTAAAGACTAAAATACACCGTTGGTCCCTAAACTTGTCACTGCGCTTCGCGATGGGACAAACCTGGGCATTATCATCGCCGGAGGTCCAAAACATGGGCTTTATATGCCAAAATCGTCCCTTGACCACTAACGCCGATGTCAACGTTCCGTTATACTCCAGAAAATCCCGTTATCATGTTACTGTTGAGGGTAGAATAGTCTTATTACCTTGATGTACTATAGCAGATGTCTTGTCCAATTTCCCGCCATTATGTAGAATATAACAAAGCTGTGTACTCATTGCTCATCCCCAAACTTGTTTTGGAAGCCTACCCAAAAAACCCTAATGCAATGTCAATCATCAAATCAAATAATCTAAGTAAGAAAATAACAAACACCAACATTGGATTTACTCTATGGCTAATAAGAGTATATCCTTTATTTGATGACCATGAAATTGAGGAAAAAGCTGCAATCAGGAGATATTGTAAGTGTTTTTTGGTTATAGTCTATTACAATCATATGTTAGTACGACTGTTTAAGTTATTCCCCTTTTAGGTAACTTTATCTTAACATTGTTTTTGTACATATTTTATACAGCGGGTCAACCAGGATCCTTTAGCATGAGGTTCCATTATGAAGGTACATTCAAATACTTTCCAGGTAGAATATATCAAGGAGGCAAGAAATGCCTTGTTGATCATGTGAAAATAAAAGAGGTATCCGTTGATGAAATGGATGCTCTCATGACCCAAATCGGTTATGAGATTGGACAAACCAATTATTTCTACTTTCTTAAGCCTGGTTGTACATTGGACGACGGTTTGTTTACTTTGCGTGAAGCTGCTAATGTTGAGTTGTTGAAAGATGTTGTCATAGACCATAAGTTGATAGATGTCTATGTGGAAATAGGTAAGACAAGATTAGAACTTTTTGAAATGTCCCCACAATCTATTAAGACTGTGTTTTGGGAGATGGATGAAGATAGGAGAAAAGTTGCTACTGCTGCTATTCAATCTGTTAGGAATTAGAAATTCCATAGTGAAGTGTCGGTCACCCCATATATAATCTAGCATAAGTTAACTCGTAGACATTACGTTATTTACTAGTTATTTAGTTAGTTATTTACTTTAGTGCAACACCGTGGATGACGGACGGGTCTTTACCCACTGTATGCCTGATCCACAGTCCGAAGGAGGACGTTTAGTATGTAACTATAAATACCCTCTATCTCCTAAGGTAGAGGGTTGGACCTTTCATTCTAATCTAACCTTTTCTCTTTTGTTTACTTTCTCTCTCTAGAAAGGCTCCCATCTTCCACTCTCTCTCTCTCTAAACTCTATAGTGTACGCCCCATATAACAATGGTTTGATGTGTTTGTGAAAACCAATATCTTACAATTGGTATCAAAGCGCCATGGTTTGATCATCTCTCCTATATATTCTTGAATTTCTAGTGGTTTTCATAAGGTTTTTGGGTTTGAATGAGTTTAGAGTGGTTTGCATGATTTGGATCATTTCTAGTGTTAAAGTTTGGATTTTGATTGTACTTTTGTGGTTAGAATCATTATAAGTGCTTAGGTTTTGAATTGGAAGGCTTGAATCATCGTGGTTGGGTTGTTTTTGGATTGAAAATTTGTGTTTTTTGAAGTTTTCTAGGTAGCGATTTGTGTCACGGAATAAAACTTCATCTAAGCGATTTGTCCTGATTTGGATCGTTTTTTGTAGCGACTTGTCCTGTTCTTGAAGCGACTTGTCTTAGTCTTGTAGCGGTTTGTCATTATTTTTGGTTAAGCGATTTGTCTATTGAGACAAATCGACAAAAAGGACGAAAAGGACGAGGTAGTGGATGTACTTGTGTCCTTTAAGCGATTTGTCCTTTAAGCGATTTGTTCCTTTAAGCGATTTGTCCCTTAAGCGATTTGTCACTTAAGCGATTTGTCCCTTTAAGCGATTTGTCCCTTTAAGCGACTTGTCCCTTAAGCGATTTGTCATCAGAAGCGATTTGTCAAGGACTGAGATTTGTCAATTCCTGCGATTTGTCTCCAAACCTAACATACAAAACCCTTGTTTTCAAACCCCAATTTTTAGAAAAATCATATTTACACCATATTTATCTTTACCACCAAATCATCTCCTAGTTCCCTTACTACATCCTATTTCTCACTTTCTCACGGTTTGGTCTTGATTTTAGTAAAATCCCGGGAAAGATTCTATTTCTCGGTTTAAATCACAGACTTGTAAAATCCCGTGGATTCATCAACATCATGTCTTACACTCCTGATTCAGTGATTTCAGAAGTACTCAAACTGTATGATGCTGTTGACAACCATGAGAATACTAGTTATACTGAACGGTTACAGATGATGGAATCAATCAATGATGATTTGAGTTCTTCATGCTCTGAGTCCAATGAGAAAGAATTGCACCTATTTAGACTATAGAATGCCATGCAAAAGGAAAGTAGCATTGAACCTTATCAACAACTTCAATCACACCTCATGTTACTCACATCTACAACTATGGAACGAACATGCATTGCCCTTTTCCGTCAAGATTTATCCACATTAACGGGAACATTACTATTGAACTTAGAACAATTAGAATAACAACTTGATAAAGAAAAGGTTCAAAAGGATTGTTCCAGTGCTGCACTTCATGTGATCCACAAAAAATTTTAGTCATTCATCAGTGGGGAATTTACATCAGATTATGATCAAGACATGACTGAAATATCTTTCAAGAGACACACTGGAATGGAAATTAGCGTGTTCATAGAGACACTTATCCATCTAATGGATAATGTGGAGAAGTATATTGAGGAAGTTATTCAGAAAGATGAAAAAGTGGATGAGTGTCGGGTGCAGTTGAGAGATAGTTGTGATGAGTCGGGTAATGTATTACTTGAAAGATCGGATGTTGCTGAATGCAGAATAAAAGAGACAACAAAGAATGATGCAACAAATTGTTCAGTAACTCATGTCAGACAAGATGTGGATACAGTAATCAGAGAGGTAAATGAATGTTTGGAGAATGAATGTCAAGTGCAATCAAGAGATTGTAGTGTTGAGATGGGTAAAGCGTCAGATGATGGATCAGTTGGTAGTGAATACATAGGCTCAGAGGCAGATAAGCTTGAAACAGCCAGTAGTTCAGTGACTCTTGTTACACATAATGTGGATGCAGATATCGATGATAAATGAACATGTGTCATGTGATGAGGTACCCTTAACTGTTCAACATAGTGCATCTGCTAATGTACCTAAACATACTGATCTTAATACTAAACATGATTCTGATAAATGTTCCTTGGTTGAGGCTGAGTCTGAGATTAAGTGTTTCAAAACAAAAGATATGGTTGATAAAAAGGCTTTTGATGAACTTTCAAACAAATTCTCAAATCTTGAAAAACATTGCATTTCACTTGAAATTACAATACAGAGTCAAAAAGAAAGTTTTCAACTTAACAAACCATGTAAAAATCCGGAACTTCCTGAATTCCGTGAACTTTTTGAAATAAATGACTTAAAATCTCAGCTTCAAGCCAAAAACTCTACTATCAACAATTTGAAGAAACATATTTCTGGTATGCATGTGAAAAGTAATTTGGTTACAAGTAATTCTGATATTAATGCTATTTATGATATTCAAATGAGAAATGATGAATTAGCAGTTTGTGTGGCCAAATTACTAAAGGAAAATGAGTCTTTGAGAAAGCATCACATAGAACTAAGTGAATCTGTCAAAGAAGCTAGAACTAAGTCAATGGAACAAACACATTCTTTGATAGCAAAAATTGATGAACTCAAAGCTCAACTTCAGGAAAAGAGTTTCGCTATTGTTGCCTTAAAAATGAGCTTAGGAAAACTGTAGGGAAAAGTGTGAACACTAATTTTACAAAACCATCAACCTTGGGGAAACCTGTTTCTCATCTCATTAGAAACCGGTCCGTTGTTAGGCAGCCTACTGCGTTTATATCCGAAAGACCAAAATCTTCAAAAACACGGTTTGCCTCCCAAGTTGATGCGATAAAAGTTTTGTCAAAACCAGTCACTTCACCTGAGTTACCTAAGAATAAGGCTTCTAGCTCCGTTAACCCTCAACAAGTAGCCACTTATACTCCCAGCACCTCAAGGATTAGTTCGAAAACAGTGTCAAAAACAAGCATTAAAACCCAGAATTCATATGATATGAATGACTTGTGGAAGAACTATTATCTAGAAGAAGCTAGGAAAAAGGCACAGATTCGAAAAGACGGAATTTTAGGTGCAAGACCTAGGGTGATCCATTCCACGAGATTTCAAGGCACTGCTAGTAGCTGTAAACCATTACCTAGGAACACTCAAAAGACTAAGGGTTGGCTTGCATCTAAGAGTAGTTATATGAAGAAGAATGCTAAGCATGTAGAAAATGAAAGTAGAAATTCTGAGTCTTTTCCGAATAAGAAACATTTTCCTAACTCACATGCTAAGGTACAATCCCCTAAGACTAACTTCATGGATAAGGTTCAACATGTTATGAAGCAAAACAAACCCAAAACTTCACCTAGATGGATCCCAACTGCTAAATATCTGGAGTCTAGGAATAACGATAAGTCTTCCACTGTGCAAAAGAATGTCACTAATCCTATACCTTGCCATAAGTGGATTCCGTCTGGTAAAATGTTTAAGGATGTTGGACTTTGGTAGATGCCTACCAGAAAGCTGTTTACCGAAGACAAAATCAAGGTTGACTGTGATACCCCAAAGGGTTTGGATACTAATGTCAGTAACCAAAATATATGCAATCAAGTTTGTAATATTAGTGCAGGTAGTCCTTACTCAGTTGCAGATACTTCAATCCTTCACTACATGGACTGGCTTAAAGTATGGATTACAAATGGATTGATATCTCATAACTCACGGGTTCAAGTAACTCAATCTTGATATTCATTCAGCGATGACGTTTGAACACAACAGTTTAAGCCTCGTTCCTCAAAGAAAAGAAATGTGTACGCTTCAGTGCGCATTATCTTCTGAAGAAGAGAAATCTTCTTATTATGACCATTCTCATCAACATGCTTCATGCTTGTTCCATGCGCTTCAGTCATCAAGTGAACCGGACTACTGATAATTGCTCTTATTCCACTTGCTCAATATAATGAAGATGGCTACATCATGTGCTAATTTTGCGGGGGAGAAGTGTGAATAAAATTCATTTGGATGATAATCACTTGTTTAATCAAGAATGACATCTCTGTATGCAATTCTTGAGGGGGAAAAGAAGTGTGAATTTTCTGCATGGTTGATTGATATTTGAGAATATATGGTCAAACGGCTCCTAACTCATGTAAGAACCGAGCTTCTTCTTATCGGATCATCTTCACATGTAGTTTCTTCTAAGAGCCGTTGGTTGACATCTTTACACGGGCTGATATGATTAAATAACAAAGTGCTTCTAGTTGCTGGGCTGATTTCTTTGATGAACATCTTTCTGTTCTTGTTTGATTGGGAGGGATTTTAGTTAAGGAGATTTGCTACATATAATGTAAACGGGAATGCATTTGGTGAGTTGAAGATGTTAACTTTCTATTCCCCATTCGGACAATCTTGAAGAAGGTCGAGTCTACATTCGGTTCTACATTCTCTGCTACATGTTAGAAGACTAAAAACGAGTTGCATTTGATTATCTAAAGACTTCTTCTTATTTTGGGCATTTATTAAAAGATTGTCGGTTTAGGGGAGAGTGAAAAGCCAAAGCTAATCCCCAATTAGACTTGCTCACACTTTTCTTCAGCAAGTTGATTCTCACAAATATATTTGTGCTAATGGTATTCTTCTCAAAAGATTTCGAGTATATGGTGTTGGATCGATATACTTTAATCAAACTAACTTAACTAGCTTGTTAAGGTTTAATAACCTCGGATAAATCCTAAGTTATTAACAAAGAAACACTGAGCAATGTTTATCAAGTACGCGGAATTTACTTAACAAAGCTAAGAAGAATAACTTTTATTATAAACTCTAAATCTGATTATTATGCAGATACTCTAATACAACTCTAAGATAATCGAACTTTTCTCTAAAACTCTAAACAACTTGTGAATTCATAAACTCTAAAACTTATAGACTCATACATCTAATGCCAATCTAGGAGTCCTTTTATAGGCTCAAGGATATCCTAGTCGGTTTACAATTGATAACCTTGTACGACAAGTAATCTAAACATAGAATACAATACTTTCCATAAACGAATAACAGTTCTTTTGTTCTTGCAGTACTTTGACTTTGTTGTGCAGTACTTTGACTTTATATTTAGCAGTACTTTGACTCTTTATCAGTTTCTAGTACTTTGCAGCTTACAGTACTTTCATATCTTCAGTACTTTCATGTCTTCAGCACTTTCATATCCCAACATATGGGCTTACAAAGAGTTGTTGAATCTGAAGTATCAAAACCAGCAAGGGGGAAGGAGACACGTATCTAAACGCGAGTAAACTTGATGAGCTTAACACTTCTAAGTGATTGAAGATATCCCGGGAAGACAAATATCATTACCGCAAAGAAACTCAAGGTTTGACTCATGGCGTTTAGTGTTCTTATTCCAACTATGTGGGGGAAGAGATGGAAGAGTTAGTTTCTGAAGATAAAAGAGGTACACAAGTGTGTGATGATTTAGATGTTATCGCAATCATCAAGGGAGAGAGATTGTGTACATTGGGGATGCTCAATTGTTTCACTTGAGGGCTTAATCAGTGATTCAGAGATATAATCACTTATTCCAGAGTTGACATCCGCAGAGATAGTCCTCCGCAGAGATAACCAGTGATTCGGCCAGCTTCTTTAATGTTATCGGTTATTCTCTCTTTGGGCATTCGAGTACTTCGGGTTATTGAGCTTTATACACTTTCTTCAGGGGGAGAGAAAAGTATACATCGGGGTTATTCTTTGTGCCTTGGACTTAATCTACTACTTCAATGGTATAAGTTTATTTGTCTTCGGGTATATGTGTATTCGGGTTCGTGAGCTCTAGTCTAAGATATTGACTGCATCAATTCAAGTACTTGGGGGAAGTGGTTTCTTAACACCTTTTGGAATGGATCGCTTCAGACTTCAGTGGAAAGGGAATTTGAGAAGAGTCATTCAAGCGTGGGATGATACGTTGCTGTTCTTGTTGATGATATAACCCCGAACAAAGAATCTCGATTATCGTTCTTAAAAGGAGCAGCGGGATTTATGATAATGGTGTGCTTCTTTGTGCACCTGGCTAAGGCAAGCTTGAAATAGAGCTTCGAATATGCTCATCTAATGGATTTTCGGTTTGGGGGGAAGCTGCCAAAGTCTCACTTTCAAATGGTTCAATTTCTTTCTTCAGTACAAGAGCCTTGGAAGCTTTGGTGGTGGAAGTTTAAGAGATGACGAATTCTATCTTCTACGACGTGCTGCTCGATATCCTTATCTCGGTACTCGTATCATCATCTTCTTAAACTATATCATCTTCTCTATCATTGTAAATATTTATCAAAAACAAAATACAAAAATATAAAACCAACAAAAAGAAAATAGAAAAATATAAAATCATCAAAAATCCATAAAAATCAGAAATTTTCAAAAATACCAAAAATATGTTTTCTCTAGACATGTCTTCTGGTATCGATAACATCTGCGGTCTAAGAAATGTCATTCAATAATGGCACAGGACCATAGATGAAGTTCGAGCAGGAGGTGTAAATATTCTTTTCTAAACATGTCAAAAACTATGGCTTGCAGTTATTTCAGACCGTAACCCGTGCTTAAACCATGGTTTGCTATTATTTCAGATAGCAACCCGCTCTTCAAGAAAGGAAAGTGCTGCGCTTAACCAATTTTCAAAAATTTCGTGCACTTATCCTAAAACAAAACAAGGAAAGCATGTCGTCAAAAAGACTGTTGTTCCTACACAAATGTTTTTCCTTCTAAAATTCTTCAGAAAAATATTTGTTGTCTTTCAAAAATGGTGGTAAAATGAGTTGCTTGTAAATCTATCAGATTCAGAGTTTTCGTATAAACTAAAAACTCAATCAATGACTTTAGTACTTTTAAACTTTTCAGTAAAATAAGTCATTGATTGAGGGGGAGAATGTTTTCAAATTTACATCATCTAACGGGCTTTCTTAATTATCCTATATGCTTAATTAAAAATGATGTTAACCTACGTTGAAGGACTAGGTGCCCAGGATATGATTGTTAGGATTAGATGAGTAGAGTTTGATAAACACATTATTCCCATACTTTATATGAACTGATTGATATGTTGAATTGACTTTTATTAGTCGATTACTGTTTGGTGATGTCGACCACCATATATTTGTATGTATGTTCACTAACGTATGCAGATATCATGGTATAAAAGAATGTTCCCGATCCGGATCCCACAAATGAAGATGATTGGATGCCGAAAGGAAAGGGTAACTATATCTTGGGTTGGCAAATGAAGAAACGGAGCTTAATTGGACTTCTATGGAGAGTTGGCATGGAAAAACGTAACGTAAGAGGTCTCAGCAGATGGTTTTCTTCATCAGCAAATGAAGAAACGAAGCTTAATTTGACCTCAGTTGGCATTAAAATGCAACGTAAGAAGTCTCACTGAATCAGCAGACGGTTTTTCTTCCAAGCCCTACAACAACAACATAAGCTTCTCAACCACCGAACGTATCTTTGTGTAGGATACCATTTTTAAACAATTTTGAAAAAATTTGATTAAATTGTTTTGAAAATGGAAAATATTGGTTTTGAAAATAAATTAGACTAAATTTTGAAAATCACCGGACTTCATTTTATCAAAACCTTAGTCACTCAATCAACGACTACAGTCATCGATTGAGGGGGAGAGTGATTTAAAATAAAATATTTTTCAAACGATATTTCATCTATCAAGTCCGTTTGTACGAAATAAAGTGGTGATCTAAAAATTTAATGTTATGTCATGGTATGATTTTCTTTTGAATCAAGGTCTTTCAAAATGAAATTTTTTCTGTTCTTGTTTGATTGTGAAATTGTTTTATTTTACTTAAAGATCTCTTAAAACTATCATACCTGACACTAACAATCTTTAATGTCTTAAAATGGTCCTTATCTGTCATTTTTCAAAAATTGAATCTTGCCACGTCTTTCCCTAAAACTTTCTAAATGATTTAAATCAATCGGGATCCAAAATCTCAATTGGTTTGAAATTTTTGATCGGGGGAGAGATCGTGATTTAAATCTCAAATCTGTTTTAATGGAATTGGTTTTAGTCCTTCAAAGGCACTCCTGCCTCCATGTGCCAAAATGATTTCAAATACATGATGCACATGTTGAGGGGGAGCATTTAACCAAAAACCAGATGAGTATTTAAACCAGGCACATATTCTCCCATGTTTTCTAAACCTTATTAAATCACTTGGGATCCAAAATCTCAAAGGGTTTGATATTTTTGATCGGGGGAGAATTTGTGATTTAATTATGAAATCTGATAAAAGGTGATCATTTGATTCAAGTGTGCATGCTGCTCTCCCATATGTGTTAAACGCTTTCGAATCTCGAAGCACATATTGAGGGGGAGCATTTCAAAAAGGAAAATAAACTTTCAAGGTACAAATATTTCTATGTTTCAACATAAAGTACCTTGATTGATTTTCTAAATGGTTTCTTAGTGGCTTTTGTAATCGTGGATATACTTCAAAAAAACCTCTTGCCTCTATGTGCAAAATGATTTTCAAATATCCAACACACATATTGAGGGGGAGAATTTACCAAAGAAAATCAAATGGCTTTTTCCATAGAAATTGTGATCAAGAATTTATTTCAAAAGAACTCTTGCCTGCATGTGCTAAACAATTTATAAAATCATATGCACATGTTGAGGGGGAGCATTTCTAAAAAATCAAAACAATTAAGGTACAAAATGCTTTGATATTATATCACAAGTACCTTGATTGATTTTCCAAATGATTTTTCAATTGGTTTCGAGAAGGAAAGAACAATACTAAAAGACCGACCAATTTACTTTATGCATGGTGTTATAAGGATGGTTAGGTTAGGTATTTGTTCCCACGATCCCGTCAGAGCCGGAGGGATCTACCCAGGGACAATCCACTAGCTAGTGTAGAGTCCTTAGATATGATTAAAAAAAGGAGAAAAGTGAGATATGGGAAGAGTGCGGACTGAGATAGAGCTAGAACTGGAATAAACCCAACAAGGTTCTAGTTATGAAGTCTCGGTAAGCACTGAAGGGGTTGAAGAATGAAAAAGAAATGAATGTGAAAAAGGGTGAAAAGAAATAGCCCTCCAATAATTCAACCTTAGGGCAGTAACCGGGTTCAATACATATGCTACTGGTGGTTACTAAGATAACACTGGTATTGAAGACAAGACGTCATGGACCCAGTGACGCACTGCGCTAAACTTCCCAAGCTACTCAAGTTCCTCTTAAAAGGGCTTGTTTCATTCTCACGGGGAACCTACATAATCTGTCGACTTTCTCCTAGAGATTGTTGATATTGAAAAAGGAGACCCTCTCCCTAGTCTCCGGCATAGGAACCAAATGTGCACAATTGAGTCTAGAGCCAAGAGATCATCCATAAAATCTCATTAGGACACTAAATTAATGAAGACTTGCTGTTTCACACAATGTAGAAAGTAAGATTATATATTAAGAGTCCTACGCATTATCCTTGTGGTATTGCCAGAACATCCGAGTGATATGTAAAAGTATTCGCGATGAAAATGGAAATCCTTCTAGAGCCAACATCAAACAAGCTCTTGGTGGGTGACATGTGAGATCTTTTCTAAAGATCAAGCTTGTGACAACTAGACAGAAACGATGGGGCGATTCAATCATGAATCAACCTTGGTCCAGGATTGGAATTGACGAATACTTTTGGAAAAACCTTTTGATGTGCAAACCTTCTTTTCTCTAGCACGTCGAATGTGTACTCATGTTTTCAAACACAAAAAGTATCTCTGATTGAAAAAAATGCTTTTGGAAAAATCGTTCGATGTGCGAATCTCTTCTTTTCTCTAGCACATCGAATGTGTATTGTCTTTCAAATACAAAAAGTATTTTAAATTGAAAATTAATCTTTCTCATAAAACCTTCGTCGTATTGCAAAACTCTTTCTTCTAAGCAATACACGATTGTTTTCAAATCAATTTTTCATCAATCAGTGAATCTCAATTCGCTGGTTCACTCACTCCGTGTTGTCTTCTTTGAGACGTTCCGGTTTGAGAACAACTAGAACAACTGTGAAACCTTGTCAAGGAGATTCTTCGAATAATACCGATCACATGCAGTACTTGTCGATCAACGGGAACCGTGGGCCGTGTACCTCAATTCAACGAAAGTGATCAAAGACACTTTCGTGTGTTTTATTGCTAACTATTGTTTGCAGGTACATTTGGACGGTTGCAGCTGATCAGAATTGAGAAGTCAATCCAAAGCCGCATGCTCATAGCATCCACACTTAATTGAAGAAATCATGACTTGTGCATATCTACATAACCTGGCTCTGATATTTTTATATTATGATTCCGCTACGCTGCTGCAAATATCATGGGCCAGTAAAGCTTCCGCTACTCTAATGGAAAGATGTCATGATCCAGAAAGTGTGAGCATGTCGGTCCGAAAGTCACAACTTCACATGAAGGCAACACTACAAAGGGTGATCCAGAGATTTACTGTGGCTGATGATCTCAATGAAAGCTCGAAGATCATCAAAGATGTGGATCAGTTAAAGACCTCCACTCAAAGTACAAAATTATGCGGACTTTGAAGAATCGCTACACAAGCACAAAAGATGCGGAAGTTGAAGAATTAAAGTCTACGAGCTCAAGACTGAAGATTAAATAGAATGCCAGGATTCGTAATGTAAAACATGGGGTGACCTCCCTTAGGGGGAGATTGTTAGGAATTAGAAATTCCATAGTGAAGTGTCGGTCACCCCATATATAATCTTGCATAAGTTAGCTCGTAGACATTACGTTATTTACTAGTTATTTAGTTAGTTATTTACTTTAGTGCAACACCGTGGAGGATGGACGGGTCTTTACCCACTGTATGCCTGATCCACAGTCCGAAGGAGGACGTTTAGTATGTAACTATAAATACCCTCTACCTCCCAAGGTAGAGGGTTGGACCTTTCATTCTAATCTAACCTTTTCTCTTTTGTTTACTTTCTCTCTTTAGAAAGGCTCCCATCTTCCACTCTCTCTTTCTAAACTCTATAGTGTACGCCCTATATAACAATGGTTTGATGTGTTTGTGAAAACCAATATCTTACACCATCTTGTTGTAGACGATTGGTGTTACATGATCTTGATAATAAACCTGCCCTAGATCCTTTTATCCAACTTACACAAGTGCCTATGGACGTCAATGATATTGGTGAATCTAGCAATTTGCCAAACATTGAGCCTGTATTTTCCACCCTAGACACACCATTTGCTAGCCAACCTGTTCATAACAGTGAGCATGTTTTAGTACTTATTGATGAGGACAATGCTATTAAGGAGCCTGATAATCTTGAGGTTAATATGTTTGGAGTGACTCAGGGGAAGCACTTAGACAAGATAGGAAGAGCACTAGTTGATGTCAATAACAGGTTTGAGGAGCCTGATAATTTTGAGGTTAATCTGTTTCAATTGACTCAGGAGAAGCACTTAGACAAAGCAGGAAGAGCACTAGTTGATGTCAATAACAGGTTTGAGGAGCATGATGTGGATGTAACTCTATTTCAATTGACTCAGGATAACATGGAACATGATCCTGTTGTTGATGTTACTCTGTTACAAGTGAGTGACATTAGTGACTTAGGCAATGCAGTTGATGATTCAATTCAAGCAAATGAAGAGAATACTTGTCAGGAGAATGATGCACAACTTGCTATGGTCCAAGTAGGTCAGAGTAATGAGTTAGGTGAAGCAGGAACAACCAGTAATATAAGTGATGACATGCAGTTGGAAAATGATTTACCTGTGATGGTTGATGATGTCTTTTGCAGTGAGTATGTTTCTTTCCAACAGGTAGACTTTGCAAATGAAGTGTATACCACATTCTTCTATAGAAACTAGGAGTTTGCTACTGGAGTAGAAGTCAAAACTAAAGTAAGAGAGCATTCAATAGAAACTAGGAAAGAGTTGTTTTTTGTGAAGAATGACAAAACAAGAATAAGGGTCAGATGTAAGGGTTGTGTTCCACTTTCAGGCCCAAGTGAAGGATATAGGCCCATCTAGAAGTCCATTAAGCAGAAGGGGTATAAATGCATTGCTTTCTGGCAAAAATTACCCTTCAGAAATACTCTGCCCATGGCTATTGTTTGTCGGTAGGAATGGTGAGACAGGTACGTGGTCAGTCAGAACATATAATGAGCAACACACTTGTTTGCAATCAAGGGCAGTCAGAGCTTTTGACCTTCGCTATATCTAACAGAAAATTACAGCACAAATTGAAACCAATCCACTGGTTCCTGTCAAGTCTGTGCATAATCAACTTACCAACCAATACGAGCTTCAAGTGTCCCCGCAGAAGGTTTTAAGGGCCAAAAACCTAGCAATAACAGCCATCAAAGGTCAATTCAAGCTACAATTTACCATGTTGAGAGATTATGTTCAAGAGTTGCAGAATACAAACCCTAATACAACAGTTGTGATGAATGTGGAACGACCTCCAGATTAGGCTCTTCCAACTAGAGAATTCAAGAGAGTGTATGTTTGTTTAGGTGCACTGAAGGAAGGATTTAAAGCGTATGGGAGATCATTTTTTGGGGCTGGGTGCTTTTCCAATTTGTGGTCCTTTGAATGGTCAACTGATGACAGCTGTGGGAAATAAATAGCAACAATGGTATATACCCTTTAGCTTATGCTTTTGTTGAATCAGAAAACATAGGATCATGGACTTGGTTTATTCATTGTTTATCCAATGATATAGCACTTGAGCCAATCTTAAGCATCACTTTTATTACTGACATGGAAAAGGTACTCCCTTAATCTGTTCATGAATTTAAGTCTCTCTGTTTTGAAACAGACAATAAACATATTTGATTTTGTGCAGGATATAAGTAGAGCTTTAGGAGATGTTTTTCCAGATGTAGAACACATATTCTGTATTAGAAGCATTCATGAGAAAATAAAAATGCAATGGAAATGTAGGGCCTACAAAGAGCATATGTGGAAATGTGCAACAGCCTCAAATGTTGTACAGTTTCAGAAAGCTATGGCTGATTTCAAGAAACTTAATCAACCAGCCCATGATTGGTTAAGTAAGATACCACCGATCCATTGGTCAAGGTCACATTTTCCATGTAAGTGATCTATCTGTTTAAGTTAATTTGTATTTGTTAATGCAGTATAAACAATTATAATTAATACATGTTTATTACTGTTTATATTTAAGGAGAGCTACTTCTAATGTGTTACTTAATAACATGTGTCAAGTGTTTCGTGACATAATAATTGAGGGTTTAAACAAACCAATTATTATAGCCTTAGAATACATCAGAGAATACTGTATGAAGAGGATAATGCATGTTCTTTTGGTGATTGAGAAGAGTGATGGGCCACTAACACCAACTGCACAACACATGCTAGAGGGTATTAAGAAAGAGGCTGTTAAGTATAATGTTTTATGGAATGGGGGAACTAAGTTTCAGGTTAGTGGACCATGGGGTGACCAATGTTTAGTTAATGTTGTACACAAGTCTTGTACTTGCAGAAGATGTGAGATAACAAGTTTACCATGTAAACATGTTGTTGCTACCAACTGGAATATGGCTTTAAATGGGCAACAAGTAGGAGCTGTAGAAACATGGGCTCATCCTTGTTACTATCTTCTCACTTGGGAGGCAACCTACCATCACCATGTCTAGCCTATAACTAGCAGCGAACATTGGGAAAAATCAACTGTGCCAACAACAATTGTTCCACCGAAATCAGAAATAAAGCCGCCTAGCTCAAGAGGTAGAAAAAGAGTTAGGATAGCTCCTGAAAGTGAAGAGATTGTGAAGAATGGTAAGCTGTCAAGGGCTTGGAAGAGTGTTAAGTGTAGTATTTGTGGCATTGCTGGACACAACCGGAAAACATGTCTAGGGTATGGTGGAGCTGAAAGTAGACGAACTGCCAATAAGGGAAATGTTAAACAAGTGCCTACAAAAGCTGCAGCAAAAAAGACACATAGGTAACAAAGTAGCAGCAGATAAAGAAGTTGAAGGTACAGGTGTCACAATTCTCAATTTTTGGTCATTTCTCAAACTCAACATTCATCATATTAGTTCATGCATGGTTTTGCATTTTTCATTAAACGTTTAACTTCATATTAAATAAACGCTATCGCGTAATTAATTATTTTGAACAATTGGTCCGACACTTCCAAAAATTATCCCAATATATTTTTATACTCATATTAAGATTATAAAAATAATATTATGAGTTTACCCAATGTTTTAAATTTATTTCGTATATAAATTGTTATGTTTATATAAATTACGGCGGTTTTAAGTAAATTCAACCCGATAAATATTTATTCACTCAAATCTTTCAAGAAATGTATTTTTATAATTTTTATGACCTCAATATATTTTATCTTGACCCGTTAAAAGTTATTTTTATCTAACGCTACCCTAAATACTCAAATGTGTATACAATTTACCACATGTCTTCAAGTAACTTACATATAATTATACTTATACATCATATTATACAAGTAAGTGATTCATTTTTCTTTTCTTCTTTCATACATGTCGACCACCATAGGGGGTGAGTCATGTTTATTACAAATATCTACAAACACAAAACATACACTTCATTATCCAAAGCAAAGATCAAAAGTTTCCTTTCTCTCTTCTCTTCACACAACCGGCCACCACAAGGACCATCAAGGAGATCACCAAAATTTTTCAAGACAAGGTTTTTAACACTCTAGTATCACTTGTTATTAAGGTTTTGAAATAAAAACCTTGGGTGATTAGGATAAAACCTTTGTTCACTAACCTCATCAAGTTAACTAGTAAGCATCTCATACTCATCATCATCTTTCATATTTATTTTATGTTCATTACATCATATTTGAGAAAAACATGCAAGTCTTATGGAGGTTTATACCACTTTTTCATTGATTTTAAGTGTTATATATATTTCATCCTATAATTACTCCTTGTTATAAATCACTCTTGGTGATGTCTAGGAACCCATGACACCCTAAGAAGGTGTATGGTAGGATTAGAATAGCTTCGGAGTTGTTTTGAATGGGTTAGAATAGGTTTGGCGCGAGAAAAACTCATTTCGACAAGTTTGCAAAAGGGTCTGTCCTTATTTTCAAAATATGGAAAATCCGACAGTAGGTAAAATATTTTGGGCTAGATATTTGGAAAATATACTTTAAAACGAAAACGTGGCCGCTTGAACGGATTAAAACGGAGTTATAACGAAGAAGTTATGAATTTTTGAAGTTTGACGACGAAAACTAATAATTCCAGAAAATTCAGCATGTTATATTAACTTTTTACGAGTCAAAAATGAGTCTTAAGCGTTATAAAATGTGTCGACTTATCAAAAATATATTAGTATACTTTAATACGAGTCTAAGGATGTAGAAAACGTAGAAAACGAACTTGTAACGATTAAATTACACGCGATTTAACAAAGTTGCCGTAACTTTATTATATAAGCAACCTTAATATATTTTCTATTAAACATAAACTATAGCCTATATTTATCTCCATGATCGAGACCTCTAGGATGAAAACTTAAATGCTAAAACTTTGAAATAATGATACAAACTTCCCAAAACCATTGAGTTTGTTTACTAACACTCGATGTGCACCATTTTACGACTAGCTTTTCCAAGCCGTATATTCACTTTCATGAAAATTTCAACGACACTATTTTACGACGAAAAGTTACAATTTCATAATAAATCACAAAACGATTATCATAGGATGTTGATTCAACGTATATACTTGTAAATTATTTATAAACATGACGAGATGTCATAAACATATATTTCGACGATAAATTCTATTTTTAAAAACGTACAAGTGGTATAGATTACATATGGATTTGCATGCACAACATTGTTTCATGACTTATATTAGAGCACATCATTCATTTTAGGTTGCGGATAGTTTCCGAGCCTCATTTTCGTGCACTTCATTTTGTTAGCATATCAATCATACCAGGTGAGTTCATACCCCGCTTTTACTCGTTTAAATTCTTACCAACTCTTTGGGGGAGATACATGCTTAAATACTTGTTTTTACTCTTGCGAATACTCAAACCATTATACAATTGTGTTACACTATACTTCTTATACTCTTTGGACATTATGTGTGGTTTATTGCGATATGTGCCTTAATGTGCTAAACTTGTTTTCAATTATGCTTCAACATACATACTTTAGCAACTGGTTAACTCCTGCGGGAGCCGGCGGAGAGATATTGATAGTACTATCGGGCTGACGCCCCCACCCTTGGGTCCCTAATGACGTGACCTGGGGTGAATATAATCTGTTATTCAATGAAACATAACAAACAATTTAGACTTGTCAAGAGGTTCAGTTGGCTGTGATTCTTTGCATTAAGTACATGTATATATCGTATGCACTTATGTCCTACTTACAAACAAGATTGACAATTCTATTTTAGGCAATGGGTTGTGAACACATAGGTTGCGAGTTTTGTATGGGCGGAACTCGGAACTGAATGGATTTACAATGCCTTTGTTGCATCAACATTCTTTATAGACTTTTTCAAATCATTTTCAACAAACTTATGAACTCACCAACCATTGTGTTGACACTTTTTAGCATGTTTATCTCAGGTTGTAAGGCGATAGCATTTCATGGAGCTTTTGGGTCACATGGCATACATTGGAGTCTTGTGTTTTTATCTATTACCATTCGACATGTTTTGTAACCCTTTATGTATTATCAAACTTTGGGATCTTATGTTTGTAAACTTCAACTTTATTTAATCGAATGGTAAACTTTTCAAAACGTCTCATTTTAGAGGTCGTTTTATGTATCCATACTTTGTGCTATGAAGTCATACCCCAAAGACACTATCATTCCGCTGCGATATTTTGGGGGTGTGACAACAGGTGTTGTTGAAAGTCAAGTTAGTGCAGTTTAAGGAAGTGGTGTTAATTAAGATCAAGCAACTGAAGATCCCATCATACATGATGCATCCCTGTCACAATCCCAGCAACATCAAGATGAAGCAATTGCTGATCCCAGCATGCATGAGCAATCCCAGTGTCAATCTCAAAGAACATGATCAATCACGTCGATTCTCACTGCGGTCAAGTGATGTGCAAGCAGTTTCTGCTTCAACCCAGCCTGCTACACGAAGAATGACTAGGCTGCAGGCTGCACTGGAAAGAATGATGGCCTCACCATAGGTCAATTCTGTTATGCTAATTAGCTATACAATGTTTCATCTAGTTTATTTCCTATGGACAAGTTATGTACTCTAAAAACATATGTGTGTGTGTGTGTCTAACTGTAGTTCTCATGCTTTGAAAAGTATGCAATTTTATGCATTTGGATTATATCCATTTGCATTAACTATGGAACCATGTCATTATTGTGTATTTTTATAGATTGACTAAGCTTGATGTGTGAATAATTTGCATCAAAAGTAACCAAAGCTTAACAGAACCTCATAAGAATGTTGACATTTAAAAGTCAAACCTAAATAAATTGCTAACCATTTGCATACCCATAAGGCATTGAAAATAAAAAACAAACCAAACTGAATACTTCATAACAACGTTACAACAATTCAAGATACTGAACATTAACCATCTCGCCTCATTACATAAAAGCTAAAAAAGTTATCCCAATGCATAAACAATCAAGAACAATATCGAACTGAGCACCAGGTAAATCTTCCACTTCCACACGTCACCTTGAGTAGCTACTAATCTTGCCTCAAGCTCATTTCTCCCCCTCAAAAGGCCTGGTATGATCATTCTTGAACGAGCACAGATTTCAGGATCATACCATCGTATCCACCGACAAGAAGATCCCTATTCATGATTATGACAAGTCATTAAACAACCACCATTGTTATAATGTACTTTGCTGCTTGCGAAAACAAACTAATACAATAAATATTAAGAATCACTTACTTCAACAGGACAACCAAAGAATCGACGCCCTGGGTTGGCAGAGGTCCACAAAGTGCGAATAATAGCTTGCTTACCACACCAGCAACGTACCATCTTGAAACTATTATCGTTTTGTAGAAGACTGTTTTTGTAGGATAATTTAGGGATGGATGATAAATGACGACCAAACCGTGTTACATAGACATATACTAGCTACAAACACTGTACAACGGTTTGTATTGAGTACGCTACAGTGAAATACGGTTTTGCCCTCACCAACATAACGTTGACATCGGTGTTAATGGTCAAGGGACGAGTTTGGCATATAAATACCATGTTTTGGACCTCCGGCTATGATAATGCCCAACTTTGTCCTATCGCGATGCGCAGTGACAAGTTTAGGGACCAACAGTGTATTTTAGTCTTTTTTAAATTCACGTTTTTTCTTAAATTAGCGTTTTTTTTAATTAACTTTTTTTAGTTAACTTTTTTTTAATAAATTCACGTTATTCACGTTTTTTTAATTCGTGTTTTTTTTCGTTTTCATACATTTTCGTCTGTTTTCATACGTTTTCGTCCATTTTTCACACGTTTTCGTCCGTTTTCCGACGTGTTTTTACGCTTTCACACGTTTTCATCCGTATTCATCCGTTTTCTTACGTTTTGGTCCGTTTTCTTACGTTTTAGTATGTTTTCTTACGTTTTCGTCCATTTTCATACGTTAGTGACTATCACAAGTGATTTTCTGTGATATTCAGAATATCACTTGTGATTTTTTGAATATCACTTTGTGATATTCAGAATATCACTTGGTGATTTTCTGAATATCACTTGTGATTTTCTGAATATCAGTTGTGATTTTCTGAATATCACTTTGTTATATTCTGAATATCAATTGTGATTATCTCAATATCACTTTGTGATATTCTGAATATCCACTTTGTGATATTATGAGTATCACTTGTGATTTTTTAGATATCACTTTGTGATATTCTGAATATCACTTGTGATTTTATGTTACAAAACATTAGTTGAAAATCACTTGTGATATTCAGAATATCACAAGTGATATTTTGAATATCACAGAATATCACTTGTGATCATCTGAATATCACAAAATATCATTTGTGATATTCAGAATATCATTTGTGATATTCAGAATATTAATTGTGATATTATGAATATCACATAATATTACTTGTAATATTCAGAATAGAAAAATGATTATTATACCTACTAATCATGCCTACAAATGAACCTAATGATTTGATTGGTTGATTTAAAAAATTGATTAGTGGGAATTTAAAGAGACATATCACTTAATGCAATTGTACAAGTGATTTCTGCATTAGGTATATATTTAGGCTTGTGTTGTAGGTCTAAATAGCATAACTCTTCAGAATATCACTTGTGATACTCTGAAACGTATGAAAACGGCCGAAAACATTTAAAAAGGACAAAAACGGATAAAAACGTTAGAAAATGGACAAATATGTATGAAAACGGACGGAAATGTATGAAAGCATAAAAACACGTATGAAAACGGACGAAAACGTATGAATAATGGAAGAAAACGTAAGAAACCGGACGAAAACGTATGAAACCGGACGAAAACGTATGAAAACGGACGAAAATGTATGAAAGCGAATAAAACAAATGTGAATTAAAAAAAACGTGAATAATGTGAATTAAGAAAAAATAGAAAGAAAAAAGAAAGACAAAAAGATAAGAAAAAAAACATGGACTTAGGTTTATCTATTAAATCTTATGTTAATCCCCACCATTAGATCATGGATGATGGAGATTAGTCCATTGGTAAGCACTAGAATAATAGTAAGCAAATGAAAATTCCTCTGTTATTGTAATGTATTTTAATTGTAATTGATGAAATCTGTTGATTTGTCTGGTTGACTTACAACGTAATGAAATTCAATTTTTTTATAAAACTTAAAAATTAATATAAAAATAATTCAAAGCTTTAAGATCATTTGAGGACAAAACATTCTTTAGATATCAAGGGATCAATCTCCACCATCCATCTTCCCTCCATTTTTACTTGATCTAATCGATGAGATTAATCTCAACAATTTAAAAAACTCACTTTCATCTTTTTTTTTCAAATATTAATATCTTTCAAACCGTTAATCGTTAAGTGAAAAAAATATACCATTACTACAAGCATTTAATTATCATCGTTGATCGCTTACTAAGCGCCTTAATTTATCTTAATCGGTTTAGTCAAATATCGCTTAAAAATTGGTCAACAAACCGATTAATCGGACAAAATTTGTCAAATATCGCTTAAAAATGGTCAAAAAATCGAGTAATATTTATGTTTGACTTTGAACTTTGAAGAATTATGTATTATGTTTATATTTGAACACTTGAAATATTTGAACTTTGATGCACTATGCTTATCTCATACATATAATATCATATAATATAATATTTAAAATTACAATTTTGTGCAGAAAAATTCAAATCCGATTAATCCCCAACTAATCTCCGCATAACCGATTAATCGCTAGGCCATACCCGACCGCCTCACTAGCGCCTAACGACTTTTACAACACTGCATATGGTTAAACACTAATTTGAATATCACATGTGATATTAATGTTAAATCACACATGATATGTAATATCACATGTGATATTCAAATTAGTGTTTAATCACATGTGATTTTTTTTTTTAAAAAAAGAAAAAAAGTATAAAAAAACGTGAAAAACACGAATTTTTTTTTATCGAAAGTATATCAAAGTGCCTATCTATAGAAAGATAATTAAATGATTGTCGTAATAGTATATTTTTTTTCGCTTAACGATTAACGGTTTGAAATATATTAATATTTGAAAAAAAAAAATTAAAATAGTTTTTTTAAATTGTTTTTATTAATCTTATCCATTAGATCAAATAAAAATGAAGAGATGATAGAGGGTGGAGATTGATCTCTTGGTATCGAAAGAATGTCTTGTGCTCAATGATCTTAAATCATAGTTGGACGGCCTATAAGTTTATTCTGTATGCTAAAAGCTAGTTATAATGCCCGCGCACATGCGAGTTTTTATATATTGTGTTTTTTAAAAATCGATTACTAATTTATTTGTTTTATAGTTTTTTTCCCGTGTGTCGGTGTAGAGCGATAGGTGGGAATCAGCATTTTAATCTTAAATTTACACGTAGGCTGGAAGATGTATGTATGTGCGGGTGATTTTTTTATTTCTTTATATTAGACACAAATATTTTTAAAATAACTCCCGCTTTTTACTAAGTTTATTTTTTGATATTTTTGACACTTAAACTTTTATGTTTATTTTTTTTTCTTGACTATATATAAAAACATTTTTTTAACTATTGCCAAATCCGGAATATTAGAGTTTTTTTAGTAAATATTTTAAAATAAAAATAATAATAAATAAATAAAATATTACCAAATAAGGTATGAATTAATTTTTTAAAACGAAAAGTTCTCGCTAGGAGTTTTGTTTTATTATATAAAAAATTACACTGAAAACTTACTTTGCTTCCTCATACATTATTATTTTTTGATATGTTAGGTTGGGCACAGTCGAAGGATAAACATCGGTCGGTCACCAATTTTTTGGTTCGACAACCGACTTTGAAGTCGGTCAAGTCGAGTGTGCACGGGTGGTCATCAATCGGTCGACACATAAAAATTTGGGTATCGGTTGAAAATCCAACCAATATTCAAACACTCCCATATAACCGTTTAACATTTAAAAAAAAACTTTTTTTTGAAAAAACGTTACCACTTTTCACATTCTATAAATACCAACCTCAAACACACTTCTAAACACACAATTTCAAACATAAGTCAACCTCAAACTACTTCTCAACACAAGATTTATTATGGCTTGCTGTCTCCCTGTTGTTCCCCGTTCACTATCGTTTAAAACAGTTTAACAAGTTAAAAGTGAACTATGACTGAAATTAACATAAAGACAACACACTTAGTAATTTTCAACGTCATATTCTTATTAGAAATAATTCAACAAAGAATACGTTACCCAAGTACTTGCGAAATAGTACTTGGGATTGAAATGACAAAGTTGGGTGATTCCTCTCTAAGCTCAGGCTAAGTCTGAGCATAACTCTTAGAGCTCAGAGCTATCTCAGAACTAAGTTGTATTTGGAGGAGTGAAAAGATGGCTTGCGTGTATGTGTGTTTTACAATTCACAAGCTTAACCTTTTCACTCCATCTCTTATGCTATTTATACATGTATGATATTTGACTATTTCCTAAGTGACAACCGACATCATACGAAGACAAAATATTGATGTATTTTGTCTCTGTTTACAAAGACTATTCTAGGTAAGAGACAAGACTACTTTCCTAAACCTAGTGATGACACTGAGCCCGATCTTTGCCATTCGGGAAAGTTGACTTTGGTTGATAAGGACTTCGTCTTATCTGATTCAAACTTTCCTGCCTTGTCCCGCTCTTTCTACAGTCTTTACATCCTTGGTCTTCTACTTGAGTTTGTCTTGATGTAAGAAGTTGGAGAGGAATCTTAGGGATTCATGAGTTATTGTCATCACTCACTGAATCCATCATCTTCTTCTTGACTCAGTCTTCACCCATTAAGTTCCGCCTTACTGAGTTGAGAGACTCCTTCGCATCTGGGTATCCCGAAGATGACTCACTGAGAGGCTATGCACTCAGTGACCTGATTAGTGTTAACGGATTAAATACTTGGGCTATTTTCTATTCAAATCCTAGATTAAGGGGTTTGGGTATTTCTTGAACCAAACAGTCTCCCTATTTGGATATACAAATAGCCTAAGTGGTTGATCGATGTAAGTGAGCAAGAGGCTTCTTCTTACACTGAATGTACTAATGAATACAATAAGGAACACCGAGTAAATGAATAAAACATACATCGTTTATTGATCGATTACATAGTTCCTATCACTAGTACAAAAGATAAAACAAAATGATGTCAATCCGGATGGATACCCGTGCTTCAAGCTTCACTTTCTTGGTGATGAGTGTTTCCCTGTCAGATGGTCTCGATCTTGGCATTCGGTCTTGACAGAACCTGGACGTTTGCTTTGGGGATTGGATCCGAGAGGCTACAGGAATATAGCTGATCATTGCAGCCACTCCGGCTGATCAATGTCACTCCATCTTTGAAATGCGGGTTCCGTAGACATCAATGTGGAATAGCCCTCTTCGTGCTCTTCAATCACTAGACAGTTTACAAACTTTACTCCCTCAGGCAGTTTTCTGTTGCATTCAAGGCCAGGTACTTTGATCTCAGGTTGGAAATCAACTCTTTTCCTTTTGCCTGTGGAAGCTTGTGGTTGAGATCCTTGAGGTGCGATCAAGGCAGGTGAATTCTCATTGGGTTGGTGCTTCCCTTAGCCTTTCATATCTTTTGCTAAGCATCTTCATCAGCTCCTTGACCACCTTGTTTTGCTTCTTTCCAATGATCGGACCAAGTTCATCAAGTTCAGTGATCCCAAAGTCACTGAATTTTAATGGATCATGAACTTCAAAGTGTATTTTGTCATCCCCTCTATAGACATTCATAGCCAACGGTTTGGTGTTGGGAATGATTTTGACATCGGTGATTTTTTCAGGAAGCCTTCGGCGGTCATTGTCCGTTATATTCTTTAATTCTGTTTTGCCTGAGAGCTTGAGTTTTCTTTCTCTTTTCTTCATCTTGAGCTCTCATTGCAGCCTATTTGAGCGCCTGAGCTTCCATGAACTTCGTCCTGCCTGACCCTTTTGAGCTTGCTTGCATCTATTCCCATATTTTCAGCTTCTTCGGCAATCACTTTGGTCAGTGCCTCCTTTGTCTTTTCATCCTCAGCTTGTTTCAATTTCCTCTCTTCTTTAGCAAGGTGTTTCGTTAGTTGTTGAGGAGTGAAGAGATATTCAGTGTCACCGATTTTGTAGGGAATCCTCTCAGTTCAGATGGTTGTCGGTATGCTTTTGCCCTTGCTTTGTCCTGAGGAAGATGATGCAATGATGGGAGGTGTTGTTGTCAAGATTGGTGCTAAGACTGTCGGTGTTGTTGTTCTTTGGAGGTGGTAGTGATGAGATTGGTACTGCAGAGACTGGTGCTGATAATGATGATGTTTGAGCTGCGAGACGGTGGTCTTCGCTCCTCCTCAGTGTGAAGAGGAGTTTCTTCAGCAATATTCTTCCCCTCAACTGTTGCCGTAGCGTCAGTGAGGGCAAGAGTTGGAGTAGGTGCTGAGGGGGACTGACCAGTTTGACCTTTGAAGGCCCGATAGATTTCAGTCATCATGGCCTTTATGTCTTAAGTATCTGCTTGAAGACCAGTGACCTTTGCATCCAAGTTCGCATGAGATAATTCCAAGGCCGTCATTCGTGGACCAAGATTCCAAGCCATAGAAGACGAGGCCTGAGTTAAAGCAGTCACCTGCGTATTTATAGAGTCCAATGTAGCTTGAAGAGACTGGACTGAGGATGGAAGACCCGAACATTTTCGACTTGAGCATGTTGGCGATTCAGTGAGGTTTGAGGATTGTTTCAAGTGCGCCTTAGTAGCCTCCAAAGACTTTAGAGTTGAGTCTGGGTCTTCTTTGACAAACTCTCGGATTTCATCTATCGTGGTTCCTACACCACAAGATGTTTGAGGAATTTAGCCATGTTTTCATCCAGTCGGTGAATGTTGTCATACATCAGATCCCTATGCTCATGAACATTTTCATCAAAACCATGTACTTCAGCCTTTAGATTAGCATAACTCGCAGCTGCCTCGGTGTGTTGCTCCCATAATGTGTCGTGACCCCGAATATAACCTTCTTGATGCTTTGGTGATCCATGAAGCGAGCGTCTTTCATGAGTGGGAGAACATTATCAAATCGGCAAATTCATCGTGGATGAAGAGGAGTCATCATTGGCAGCTAGCACTGGTGATTTAGTATGCTCCTGTGGATGAGGTTCTTGTTCAGCTTGAACCTCGGCGTCCATTTCTTCTCCGGTGATAAGATTTCATCATCACTTTCAGCAAGGTCATCATCAGATTGTAGCAATTCAGTAACCTCAGCAACCGTTAACAAGGGAGTGGGAATGGGTTCCATATCAGCGGATGGTATTGATCCCTCGAGTCTTTGTCCCCGTGGACCCCTCGGACACTGGTGGGAGTTTCCAGTGTCTTCTCGAGTCGATTGGTTTTGGGTTCCGTATCGTGGGTTGTTTCTTTCCTCCGAGTCTTTGTCCCCGGTGACCCCCGAGACACGGTGGGCGTTTCCAGTGCCTTTAGCGAGTCGGTGAATGTTGTATCCCTATCGGCGGGTTGTTTGATTCCCTCTCGAGTCTTTGGGATCGTCGGTGTGCCCTCGGACAAAGGCTTTGATTTGCTAATGTCATCACTGGGCGTTGTGGAAGGCGCTCCCCTACCATCGGGTTGTTTGTTTCCCTCTGGATCTTGGGGAGTAGTAGGTGTGACCAAGGGCACTGACTGTGATGTTTCAGTGTCCTTCGTTGTCACGAGGGTGGTTGTTGCCTGGTCAGTGGGTGTCTTTTTGGTCTCAGGCTTTTTGTGCCTCTTAGGCGGTGCTCCTGAAGCCTCAGGGCCCTGGGACTTTGGTTTAGTCTTAGTCCCGTCGAGACTTCCCCTTTTCCTTTTAAGAGCAGGGTTTGGAGACACGATCCCTCCGGTTGTTTACAAGCAACCATATGGGCCGTCAATTCAATAGGTGTGACAAGGGATGGGTCCTTTAGAAAGTTTGAAGGACTCAGATGCTGTAAATTTCCAAATTTTTCATCCGAGTATAATTGGCACCGATACGATTGTAAAGCACAAGAGACAAACCTAGGATACGAAATATACTTCGTCCTAGTTTTGCTCTGTAGCTTCGTTACAAGATCACTGTAAATGATCTCCCCTATGTCGACAGTGACCCCATTCATCAGGCAGTATGCCATCATCAACTGAATGGAGTTAACCTATTCAGTGGATGAGTGGTTCCCGCCGAGGACCTGAATCACAAAAGTGAAAAAGATCCTCCAAGCCACGGGGAATGAACTTTTAGTGACCGGGGTCCTGTCCAAAAATGTGGGATCCAAAATGATTTGTTTTAACCCATCCTTCACGTGGAAGGTTGGGATGGGCGACATAAACACCTTTGTTGTAATCTAATCCTGTTGAAGTGCAAAAGGTTTTGAAATCCGGGTATATTGTTGCCCCCATTAAGATGAACTGATGAGATACTCCCTGAGTGGTCTAAGGTTATTCTCATCAGTTGAAGGTGTCGGGTCAAAGGCTTTAGCAGTAGCCCAAAACTCCCTAAGGTAGTTTGGGTACACTACTGATGGACATTTTACAAAGGCCGTTTTGAGTGGGCAGTTGAACAAAAATTTTACAATGTCTTTATAGGTTGGGACATTTTTAGGGTATTCAAAATTACCTATGACATTGTTTGTTTTGAATTCAACGTTTGTAAGATCCCCTACCCACTGAGAAGCAAACTGGAGAGATTGTGTTCTAGCCATATCTATTAAAGAAGTTTTTAGGGTTTAAAAAATGTTTGGCAAGAACAATCGAAATGTTTAGATCTCTCTAGTTTGTGAGAAAAACTTTTGTGAATGTTTACAAGGTTTTCCAAAAGAGATTTTGAGCACACACAAATGTTTTGAAATTTTTTGAAATGATTTTGACAGAGTTTAATTGCAGAAAAGATTTGTGTGTGTTGATTGCGTTTGAGAAGAGGGTATTTATAGAGTGATAAGAGGGGTGTTTTGTGCACAAATGGAAAAACTAAGAGAAGGTTTTTGAAAGACTTTTGAATTTCCCATTTAATGCTACCACTCCATTACCCGCAGTAAAAATCCCGATTTTCAAGGGAACAGTTGCAGTGCACTTTTGCAGTGATTAAAATATCAATTTGATATTTTTGTGAGAGGCATTAAATGCCAAGTGGGATGACAGTAAGACAAAGAGACATATATTCCTTTATTAAATTGGCATAGTTACCAACATAGGACATTAAAGTAAGCGATACTTGGACCATTAGTTACTCATTCAATGCTCTTTGTCAAGTGTCAGGACCCTGAATGAGTCTTACTCATTCAGTGAGAGGTTTATTTTGGATTTTGGGGAGGATGAACCATTTTAGAGACCTTCTGAGATTGGTTTTCGATACTTGACTTTCAATGTCAAGCATTCCCAATTCAGCTTTCAGTCTCCTCAAGGTAGGTTCATCCAAAGGTTTGGTGAAGATATCGCCAGTTGATATTCATAGGGATGAAATGAAGTTCTATGTCTCCTTTCATTATGTGATCCCTGATGAAGTGATATCTGATATCTATGTGTTTGGTTCTTTGGTGGAGAACAGGGTTGTTGGAGATTGCAATTGCACTAGTGTTATCACAGAAGATGGGCACCATTTTATAATGGATGTCATAGTCACCGAGTTGACTTTTCATCCATAATACATTGGCACAAAGCATCTGCTGCAGCTACATATTCAGCCTCGGTGAGGACATAGCCACGATTGTTGCTTCTTTGCACTCCAACACACTAGTTTTCCTCCAAGAAATTGACAGGACCCTGAGGTACTTTTTCTGTCCATGGTGCAGCCAGCATAATCGAATCGAGTAACCCTTGAGATCAAACGCTGAGCATATTGGATAATATAGTCCAAGGTTTGGGGTTCCTTTCAGTGTACCGAGTATTCTTTTGGCTGCATGAGGTGGGATTCTTTGGGATTGGTGATATCTTGCTATTAGACAGTGAAAATTGTATGTCCGGTCTAGTAGCGGTTAGATACATCAGTGATCCAACAATCCCTCTGAAATGATTTTGATTGACTAATTTGCCGGTGAGATCGGGCCCAAGGTTGTTAGGTGGAACCATTGGTGTCTTCACTGAGGCATAGTCAAATATCTCATATTTTTTTAAGAGATTTCTGGTGTATTTCTCTTGGACTGATGGATATACCTTTATCGGTTTGCGATTTGTAGTCCAAGAAAGTATGTGAGTTCCCCATCATGCTCATTTCAAACTTCTTTGTCATTAGTTTTTCAAACTGTTTGCAAAGTTTGTAGTTTGTTGAGCCAAAGATGATATCATCAACATACACTTGGACTAGTATCACATCCTGTTGGGTTCTATAGACAAACAGTGTGTTGTCTATCTTTCCTCTGACAAACTTGTTTTGTATCAAGAAGGCTGAGAGAGTTTCATACCATGCCCTAGGAGCTTGTTTAAGTCCATAAAGAGCTTTGTCAAGCTTGCAGACATAGTCAGGGAATTCACTACTCTCAAAGCCTGGTGGTTGCTGAACAAACACATCTTCCTTGAGATCACCATTTAAGAATGCACTTTTAACATCCATTTGGTAGACCCTGAAGTTCATGTATGTTGCATATGCAAGGAAGATCCTGATGGCTTGTAAGAGGGTTCAGAAGTAGTTTTTGAAAAACAGTCTTTTGCAAAATGGCCTCTTTTATGACACTTATAGCATTCAGTGTCTTCAGTTGCTTTAGCAGTTGAAAAACCTTTGTTTCTTTTTATAAACCTTCGAGAGTTAGCGAGGAGTGCCCTTTCCTGAAATTCAGCATTTAGGTCATTTAGGTACTCTTCACTTGATCTCTCATCGGGCTCATCATCCGAGTTTTCTTGAAAATCTTGAACTACATTGTTTGAAAAGCGTTGATATTGGTGATGAGGTAGTGGTCAGGACTTCTTGACTTCCTCGAGACTTCTTTAAGTCTAGGTATCGTCTGTTGATGAGGTTTTCCTCATAGACAAATTTCCCATAAATCTCGGGAAGCTCAAGATTTTGGATATGATTAGCATTCCTGAGTCCCTGAGAGATATTCAACCACTTCTCGGGAGGACTGTTTACAAAACCAACATTGATTTCATGCTTAGACAACTTAACACCATCATTTGAAAGTTCATTTAAAAGAGTTTTGTATCCGGTGTAAGTTTGAGAGAGAGTTTCTGAGTCCTTAGCCCCGAAGGTGTTATACTCAAGTTTCAGGTCCATTATCCTGTTTTCCTTGGTATCTGATGGTCCTTCATGACTATGAACTAGGTCATCCCAGGTTTGCTTAGCGATTACTACGACTTATAAGACTCCATAATATCGTCAGGAAGACAAGATATTATGATACTTTTGAGTCTTTGGTCCTGGTTGACTACTCTCCTTTCATCCAGGTCCACGAGCTTCGTGTTTGGGCAACCCTTCAGAGTCTTTGGGATAAATGGACCTTCATTTATACACTTGATATAATAAGGTTCCATCCCAATCAAATAGCAAAGCATTCGCTTTTTCCATTTGTTGAATTTGCCAACTTCAAGTCTAGGGGCAACAGTTGAATAAGCTCCACCCTTTTTATCGACTAGTTGGGGTACATCAATTTCAGCCATTAAGGATCCTAATTTAAA
The DNA here is from genome assembly GCA_910596185.1 of Chrysanthemum makinoi. Classification (NCBI taxonomy): domain Eukaryota; kingdom Viridiplantae; phylum Streptophyta; class Magnoliopsida; order Asterales; family Asteraceae; genus Chrysanthemum; species Chrysanthemum makinoi. The sequence goes on along the minus strand of OU343218.1, from coordinate 91,341,293 downwards.
AACTTTTAGAGCGGCCAAAAAATGAGTTTTATAATTAGCCTTGCTCTGATACCACTTGTTGTTCCCCGTTCACTATCGTTTAAAACAGTTTAACAAGTTAAAAGTGAACTATGACTGAAATTAACATAAAGACAACACACTTAGTAATTTTCAACGTCATATTCTTATTAGAAATAATTCAACAAAGAATACGTTACCCAAGTACTTGCGGAATAGTACTTGGGATTGAAATGACAAAGTTGGATTACTCCTCTCTAAGCTCGGAGTTAAGTCTGAGCACAACTCTTAGAGCTCACCGAGCTATCTCAGGAACTAAGTTGTATTTGGAGGAGTGAAAAGATGGCTTGCGTGTATGTGTGTTTTACAATTCACAAGCTTAACCTTTTCACTCCATCTCTTATGCTATTTATACATGTATGATATTTGACTCTTTCCTAAGTGACCAACTGACATCATACGAGAAGAAAATATCTTGATGTATTTTGTCTCTGTTTACAAAGACTATTCTAGGTAAGAGACAAGACTACTTTCCTAAACCTAGTGATGACACTGAGCACGATCTTTGCCATTCAGGGAAAGTTGACTTTGGTTGATAAGGACTTCGTCTTATCTGATTCAAACTTTCCTGCCTAGTCCCGCTCTTTCTTGATCTTTACATCCTTGGTCTTCTACTTGAGTTTGTCTTGATGTAAGAAGTTGGAGAGGAATCTTAGGGATTCATGAGTTATTGTCATCACTTTGAATCCATCATCTTCTTCTTGACTTCGGTCTTCACCCATTAAGTTCGCCTTCTGAGTGGAGAGACTCCTTCGCCTCGTATTGGGTATCCCGAAGATGACTCACTGAGAGGCTATGCACTCAGTGACCTGATTAGTGTTAACGGATTAAATACTTGGGCTATTTTCTATTCAAATCCTAGATTAAGGGGTTTGGGTATTTACTGAACCCAACACTCCCCCATTCCGTTGAAGATATGAAAATGTACATTGACAAACAATGCGAAGAAGATGATGTGGCTCGAAAAAACGCTATTATAGACGTTATCCATCTGTTTGAGCAGGCAAGGGCAGAGAAGCAACGTATGAGAGCAGACTACACGACTTGCAACGACATTACGCCTGAACGAAAAGCTGTGATCGACAATTTTTTTATGGATGAAGCTCACAAAGAAGACGACATTGCTGACAAGTTGTGGGAGTGTGTTTAACAGATAACAAACAACATCAGCACCAAAATCAATTGGAGCTATTGGGAGAACGAAAAAGATGGTGTAGGTGCATCAACTTCGACTGCCAGCTTTGTTGGGGAATCTCTGTTAGACCAGGAAGATTTGGCTCGCATTGAGGAATTTTTCGGTTATCGGACTCCCTCGTATGACTCTGCATGCGGGGAGCATTCAGATTAGGATTTATGATTTATGTATTTGGTATCGTTTTTATTTTTAATATATTGTAATGTTTTTATTTTAATGAATTTTAAATTTATTGTTTAAAATGTATGAATTAAAAAATCGGTTATCGACTGTGGTAACTTGATCGTGTGTCACGTCGTGAAGAGAAAAGGCGATGTTGATGCGCAGGTCCGTGTGCCTTATATCCTTTTGAAAATACTTTTATATATACAGATAAGTCGAAATAATATTATAATCGTCACCAAATCAAAAACAAATATCAAAATACTATAAAATAATGGATTCAAGATCACTATGACTTAATTAAATAATAACCTGGTAGAAAGCCAGTCAAATACAAAGAAGTAGTTTTATCGACATTTATCTGGAACAGACTTAACATCTATCGCTTTGAACACCATTCGGTCACACTCCACAACATTGCCTTTAAATATCCCTATAAATACAGTATCATTAAATATCTAATTTTGGATCGTTAAGTGTTTAAGTAATAACAATAATAATAACAATAATAATAATCGGTGAAGATGATGAACAGTCTTTTCCGAAGAGCTACATCTCAGGTCAGCCCCCATTCTTGGTTTTATTTAATGTTGATTGATTTTCGTACTAGGATTGGATTACTGTATTTGTTTCCTTAAAATCATATGGGGGTCATGTTTAAAGTGATGATACTAAGATATCACACGTGTGGTCCATATACTAGAAAGTTGTTATATCTTCTTTTATTTTGTGATTTTGAGTGGAGATAATTAATTTATAGTGTTTGGCTACATTCAACTCATTCTGATAATCCTTAGATGATCATAATAAGGTAGTCTTTTTACGCGTTTAATGTTTAAGGAATGAAACATGAGATTCTTATGTGGAGCATCTTACACTTTATTTGCATCTATTTTTTAATGTATTTTTCTTGACATTCTTTAGTATAAAGTTGATTTCAACTTTAAACTTTCCATGACGAAAATGTCAAGGTTACCCAATTTTCATTTGTCGATGTCACATGTGGATTAAAACAGTTTTGACTATGGGATATTCTGTAACTAAACTAGTCTATTTGCCTACTGGAATTAGTTTGAAATCATCAAGTGTATTTGGACTATAGTAAACATCTGTAACAGCGGAACTTTTTATATAAATCAAAGAGTTATTGTAATGTTTACTAAATCATGTGGGTGTCATCAAAACTTGATTGTAATATATAAGTTGTATTTGTAATCTAGTCAGTTATATTCACACAATAGGCATGTGGGTGTCATCAAAACTTGATTGTATTCGTTTGAAGCTTTTATTAACATAGTTACATATCCATTGGTTTTCCTGCGTGAAGGTTCTATGAGTATAATACACTCCAAATGTGGGCTTAAATTAATAATTGCTATACAATATCAAATCCCTTGTCTTAAGAATATCTGCGATATACAGATCGGTTCTTACGCAAAAAATGTTGAAGGTTCCAGAATATTGCTGACAAGATGGGCGAGTACCGATGCAGTACAGAGTAATGATGGTAAAGGGTATGTTATAAAAAGATTTGCGTTAAGCTCATAATAATTCTTTATCAAATTTGAATTTGTAAAGGAAATTGATAGTTGTCTGACCGTGTATGCAATATCTTATTTGAATTGTTCAGGTTTAAGGGACATGACATGATGGCTCCTTTCACTGCTGGATGGCAAACGAGTGATTTACATCCCTTGGTAATAGAGAAGTCTGAGGTAAGCATTCTCGGCATGATACTTATAAATGGAGAAGGTTTAGTGTCTAGGGAGCTCAGCAAAGTGTTAAAAAGTCAGTCAAATCAGTGTTCTCTTTAGGGTATGGTGTGCATCAAGAGCTACGCTTCAAAAAGCAACCCATTTTTGTGTATGCCATAAAACTGGATGGTGATGTTTCTGTTTAGTTGTATGAGTTCAGATGTTGTCTATTCTCAGTTCACTTGGTTCCTTGTTTAACTTTTATTATCTCAACCAAAGCAATATCATCAACAACCGGAGACATGTTTTGTGCTTGATATATACTGTATAAAGTAGGGCAGGTTAATATCAAGATATCATTAATAGCCGTCTTACTGATTATATGAAGCTCTAATAGTACATTTCACTAAAACTTGGTTTTATGCATTGGATGCCTGCAGAACATAAAGATACTGATTGTAATAGGGTATTTATTCACTCTTAGGGTTCAATAATGCTAGTATGTGAAAATGCATGATGAAGAATTCACTATAAACAGGTTTCTTATTTCTTAATACGCTAATTGGTTTTATTCCTGGTTCTTGTTGCAATAGGGTTCATATGTTTATGATATCAATGGGAAGAAGTATCTTGATTCCCTTGCTGGTCTATGGTGCACAGCTTTAGGTATGTTCATGGTGCTTGCACTGAAATTTCGAAAAAATACGTAATTATTTATTTCATTTATTACCGTACATTAATTTTTGGAACTTTCAGGGGGAAGTGAACCTCGTCTTGTTGACGCTGCAACTAAACAGCTTAAAACTTTACCCTTTTATCATTCCTTTTGGAATCGTACTACAAAACCCTCTCTGGTATGATCAATCAATCGGATGTGTAAATTTAATTTTTAAAGATGGATTGATGCGACTATTAAAGACGCCCTCTTCTTAAATGTTATGCAGGATCTTGCAAAAGAACTTCTTGGCATGTTTACAGCAAGTGAAATGAAAAAAGTATTTTTCACAAATAGTGGCTCAGAAGCTAACGACACTCAGGTTTCTTATTCTTTACTTTCTATACACATTGGTTATTTTGCATTGGGTATTACTTGTAATAAATTCGATACTTAATCTTATGGTCACTTAATTTCCATCTTGACCTTTATCCTTTTTGTAGGTGAAACTGGTATGGTATTATAACAATGCACTTGGAAGGCCAAACAAGAAGAAATTCATTGCTAGATCAAAAGCGTAACAATTTTTCCTAAGTGATCATGACCTGCATTTTCCTTTTAATGGCTTCCAGACTGCTCTTGTTTTAATTTTATTATTTAATTTCCACAGATACCATGGGTCAACTCTCATATCAGCTAGTCTTACTGGGTATGATCTTTAAAAACTTATTATGGTCAACAGAAAAGTGCTTTTATCATTCTGGACTGCTCTTCACGTGTTCTTTTCTTTTGGCAGCCTTCCAGCATTACATCAGAAATTCGATCTACCTACTCCATTTGTATTGCATACTGACTGTCCCCATTATTGGCGATATCATCTTCCAGGTTTGCCTTTGACTTCTTACTTACTGTTTATTCTACCTTCTGTTTCTCATCGTTATCGGTAGATGTGCCCAGGTTTGACTCATGTAGTTGTATTCGATCTCAAACGGGTCGAGGTCTAAATTTTAATAAATACATATCTCTAATTCGTTAAACGGGTCGAGGTCTAAATTTTAATAAATACATATCTCTAATTCGTTCTATGTTAACATCTATTATTATTTTAATAATATTGTTTGGTAATCTTAGGTAACACATGCATCATTATAAATAAAAAACATGAAGAAAGTATTGTTATTTAATTTCCACAGATACCATGGACCGACCCATTTTGATTCATTAGCTTACCTGCCCATTTTGCCACCTCTACTTGTCACTTATTTAGATATATGACTTGAGTAAACTTATATTTAAGTAAATTCTGTGGCAGGTGAAACGGAGGATCAGTTTTCAACCAGATTAGCAACCAATTTGGAAAATTTAATCATCAAAGAAGGACCAGAGACGGTATTGTAGAAAGATACATGTATTGATTTACTTTAAGATCATCGGTGATTCTTGTGAATGACATGTTACATTCTTGTTGGTTTCAGATTGCTGCATTTATTGCAGAGCCAGTAATGGGAGCTGGAGGAGTGATACCTCCACCTGAAGGTTATTTCGAGAAGGTAGTTTCCAAATTATAAAAAATTTACAAACATTAGCTTATTTTTAATTGCAAGTGTTTCTCGATCTTTACTAAAAGCTCAATTTCTATGCAGATCCAAGATGTAGTTAAAAAATATGATATTCTATTCATAGCAGATGAGGTACTGCTGTAGTTCATCCTTTGTCAAATATCTCTTTTTTAGAGGCAATAATCAGTTTTCAAGTATTAACGGTATCATGAATATGTGAAGCATCTTTGTAATACATCTGCATGTTTTTATAGGTAGTATGTGCATTTGGGAGGCTTGGATATATGTTTGGATGTGATAAGTACAATATTAAGCCTGATCTTGTTTCCCTAGCCAAGGTACATTCATCAAACTATTGATAATTTTTTCAATATAACCCGTGACTCATAAAAATGAACTCAAGTCTTTTATAAAAATAATATAAGCCGAGTTTTTCAGGCCCTTTCGTCTGCATATATGCCCATTGGAGCTGTTCTTGTTAGCCCGGAAGTTGCAGATGTAATATCTTCTCAGAGCGATAAACTAGGTAAAATCACACCTTCTTTCATTCTTATTTGGTGAATCTTGAATTACATTTTCTGACATTGATAATTGTTAGGTGCTCTTGCTCATGGATTTACATATTCTGGGCATCCTGTAGCTTGTGCTGTTGCATTGGAAGCACTTAAAATATACAAGTAGGTGCTAATTTGTCCATCTCCAAATTATTATGCTTGATGGACGTGTTAATTCAGGCTGCCTTAAGTTTTTATGGGTGAGACGGGTAAATTAAGAAAATAATAATAATAATAATAATAATAATAATAACTTTGCTTAACAGGAAACAAGTCAAAATGTGTCGAACGGGCTGAAAGTCTCCCAAAGTGTCATTTGAATTCAAAAAACCTCCTAAATCATGTTGTTCAACAAATCATGCTATTATTGATATAAAAAATTTACGTATTCATATATGACAAACTAAAAATCCATGAATGTTTTTGGCATAAAGTGTTTCGGGTCTACCAACCCATTTCGCCAAATGTAACTATGATTATTGGTACGGATCTAATGTTTGAAGGCGTTTTGTGTATTTTCCAGGGAACGAAATATTGTTTCGCAAGTAAGAAGCATTGCCCCACGGTTTCAAGATGGTTTAAAATCATTTTCTGGAAGTCCGATAATTGGGGAGGTACGTCATATCCATTAAATTATTGTTGTGTTACAAGAATATGTAGCTAACTGATGAATATTAAAACTTTGTAGATTCGTGGAACGGGTTTGATTTTGGCTACGGAATTTTCCGATAACAAGTCACGTGACACCCCCTTCCCTCCTGAATGGGGTAAGACTTTGTCCTTCATGTATTAGTTTTATTATTAGTATAAGTATTGCGTTAGGGTATCTAACGTCTATGATACACGAGTTTAGGGGTAGGCGCATATTTTGGAGCTGTGTGTGCGGAACATGGTATGTTGGTGCGCGTTGCTGGTGACAGCATAATGATGTCTCCACCTTTTATAATCACCCCAGGAGAAATTGACGAGGTACATTTTTAACAACTTTTGAAGGACTATACATTAACACACTCGTTTCTGCGGCTAGTTGGCTGATAATTTGTTTTCGTTGCAGTTGATAAGCATCTATGGGAAAGCACTAAAGGCAACTGAAGAAAAGGTGGAGGAACTGAAATCTCAGAACAAAGCCAGCAATTGATATTGCCTAAAGTGGCAAAGGTAACTAGTGAAAAATTACATGCTTACTGTAGAAAATATATTAAATTTACCTGCATTTCTGGGAGAGTTGAAATAAAACTTAAATCTAGATATTGCTTAATAGGTTAAAGATGGGTCGGGTGTGCTACATATCAGTTAAAAATAGAGATTAAACGTCTTATTTTGGTTTCTTAACCAAAAGAAATTCTTTAATATTTGATCACAAAAAATATTATAAATAGGTTGAAATCGCTAACTCTAATAAATTGGTGTTTTATAGCAAGTCACTCGAGTATTAATGGAAAAAGCAGGAGGAACACAAGTGGATCTCAACTAGCCAAAGACCACTCTATATAGTACTCTCGAAACATGGGATGTTGCGTACAGCAAGTATTGCAAGCAGTTTGGGTGCAGTTTTGGTTGTAATAGCAAAGTGTCTGATCGTTTTTGCTTTGGCTGCACATGTAAAAGTCGTATAAATACATTTGGGTATAGTTTACTCTTTTTTTTACTACTAAAGAAAAAACATGATTCAAGTGCAAGTTATGTGTTTCATGAACCAATTCTACATAGTTCGAAATTTCACCGTGTGTTGTCATGTTTGAGATTTTTGTTGCTCAGGCCAAGTGTGATGAATTCAAGTCTAGGACTTGTTAATCATTCATAACTTGAAAGAGAGTAAAAGAAAACTTCTTTTATATATGTATATGTAGTTAAGTAGATATACAATAAAGGCTTAACTGGATGTGTTGAAATTTGGTCATGTTATTTGAATCATTAGATTCTTATGATCAAATGTGCTACAGGAAATGCTGTTTATGTGTCGCTTAGTCCATTACTAGCAGAGTGCTCGTGCCATGTTTCATATGTTAGTAAGGACATGGTATGATGGTAGTGGTCAAAACTTCCATGGTAGTACCGAGTAAGAGTCCTTGTTTGTGTGCGCACGGTTTTTTTTTTAAATGATAATTTTAACTATCTCATAACATTTACACCATATATTTATCTCATATGCTCTAAGAAGACTTGAATCCACAACCATTTAGTTGAGGAGCTTCTCACATATCATATGGTATTATTTGAATAAAAGCCCTTTGATGTGTGCGCATAACTTTGTATTTGTATGATTAAAAAAAAACCCATTAATATAAAGGTTCGTACACCACAATTCTTAATTGGAATCTTAATTGCAAATTGGTGTTTTTGAATATCATAATTACCCCAATATTCTTATAAAAATCATAATTACACCAATATCCTTTCAATACTTCAAAATACTCATGTATACCCGATTAACCAATTTAATTAATACTATACAACTTAATTTAAAGACATCCTACATAAATATTAATGGACAAATAATATGACAATTTTACCTTTTGAAAAAATTACTGTACTAAACATGACAATTCTAAACATGAAAACGTCATATGATTTGAACACCACACTGTTGTTCCACAGGGTGTAAACGAGACGAGACAACTCGTGAGTTATTCGAGATCGACTCGTAAACTACTCGAAATCGACTCGATTAAAACGAGTCGAGCTCGAGTTCGAGCTACTCGAGTACATTTCCGAGTCGAGTTCGAGCTTCAAAATACTTAGCTCGTAAAGCTCGCGAGCCTTATCGAGCTTCGATTAAATTACACATTTACCCTTTTATATAAATACATTTACTTAATTTTCATAGAAATCAGGTCGAGCCGAGCTTGATATAACGAGTATTTATCGAGTTCGAGCATGAATGTAGAAATAATCGAGCTCGAGTTTTATATCCCGAGTCGAGCTCGAAATATAAAGCTCGAACGAGCTCGAGTCAAGTTTCAAGCTCGAGTTTTGGTATTTGAGTTGAGCTCGAGCTTGGCAGTACTCGGCTCGGCTCATATACACCTTGTGACGACATAAACATGGTGCCTCCATTTCCCTTTTCTAATTAGGTTTTTGATAATGTTCTTTGTAATATGCAAAGCCTAGTATAATCCAGACTTGATTTCATTCACATGTACTCCGTATCTTATTATATTCAATACAAACAACTCGTAATTAGCACAATGCATGGCTGGAGATTGGGCCAATTGATAGAATCTGGTGGACAAGAACGATGTAGGATTTATGGGTACATTGCAATCACTAATCAAATAGACATGAACCGCATCATCACGAATAATTTTTACAAGCGAAGCATTAAATCACTCTGCAAATAAATAATAAAAGTCTTTGATACAGACTTAGTCCACCTACATGTTTCTATGAGATTATGTAACAAGCAGGGCCACATGAAGAAGAAGATGGCAAAGACTTTTTAATTTAGGTAAAAGGGTAAAAAGGTAATACAAATTGTTAACCAATATTTAAGTAAAATTTAGCAATTAAAATTATTTAAATAACTTTAAAATATATATGTGGGTATAAATGAGTATTTTGAAGTTTTAGAATGGTATTGATGTAAATTTAAATTTTGAAATCATATTGAATTGATGTAATTTAGAAGTTTTGTAAGGATATAAAGAGTAAATTGCAAAAATCGTCCTTGTGGTTTAATTTGCTAAATTACAGCGTTTAAATAAATTGTGGTTCATTAAGTGCAAAATTGTTAGGAATTTAACATTACGCGTTCACTTTAGTCCTTCGTCATTGCAAAAACCGTCCTGTGGTTTGCCAAATTTCACCGCGAATTTGTTGAAGGGCCGAAAAGTGAAGCGTGCAAATCGACGTTTTGCACTAACAATAACCATGAAACAAATGGCCAAACAAGGACGATTTTTGCAATTTACGATATAAATGAAATTATCTTTATTTTTTATTTTATTATTATTCTATTTTTTTTTTTTACTTTTTTTTGCTTTTCACATAAATGCACCATGTATTAGATTTCCAGTTAAGATGCAAGGCATGACTCATTTATGTGAAGCCACTAGTTTTGGTAGAACATTTATCAAAATACCTGATATGCAGCATATAAATTAGCTGGAATTGAAAAGAGTCAAACATTAAAGTTCTGACTACTAACCATTAAGTGAATATTGCCAAATAAATGTGAATTAAATTGAGTAACTAATTAGGAACCAAAGTATATCAACATTTTGAGACAATCATGTTTGGTTGGCATTAATTCGTTGTAATTGTAATCTAAATTACATTTCAATCATGTTTGGTTGGCATGGTGAAAGGAATTGCAATTCAGATTACATTACAGTGACTGTTTGGTTTGCATTGTAATTGTAATTCAGTCATTACAATTACATCAAGTGAGTGAATCTAGATTACATAAGAAGTTGGATGGAAAGTTTTGAATTACGTCGTAATTCAGAATTTGTTTACTTTAAAAAAAATAATAAATAATAATAATAATAATAATAATAATAATAATAATAATAATTAATAATATTAAAATAATTATAATAAAAATAATAATAAAAATAAAAATAAAAATAATAATAATAATAATAATAATAAAATAAAATAATAAATAATAATAATAATAATAAAATAATAAAAAATATATATGAATAATAATATAATAATAATATAATAATAAAATAATAATACTAATAATAATAAAAATAATAATAAATAAAATAATAATAATAATATTATAATAAATAATAATAATAATAATAATAATAATAATAATAATAAATGATAATTAATAATTAATAATAATAATATTAAAAAAATAATAATAATAATGATACATTATTATTATTATTATTATTTAATAATAATAATAACAATAATAAATAAATAATAATAATGATAATAATAGTAATATTAATAATAATAATAATATTATTATTATTATTATTATTTATTTAATAATAATAATAATAATAATTAATATAATAATAAATAAATAATAAATAATAAATAATAATAATAATAATAATATTTTATTATTATTATTTATTATTATTATTTTATTATTTCTTTTTAATATTATTATTTAATTATTTTTATCATTTTTTATTATTATTACTATTTATTATATTATTATTAATTATTATTATTATTATTTTAGTATTATAATAATAATTATTATTATATTATTATTATTAATATTATATTATTATTATTATTTTATTATTATTATTATATTTATAATTATTATTTTATTATTATATTTTTATTATTAATATTCTTTTTTTTACTATTTTATTATTATTATTATTATTATTATTATTATTTATTTTTAATAATTATTATTATTTTATTATTATTATTATTACTATTTATTATTATTATTATTATTTGATTGCTATTATTTTATTATTATATTATTATTTTATTATTATTATTATTATTATTATTTTATTATTATTATTCTTATTATAATTATTATTGTTATTATATTAACTTTTTAAGTTTTATAAAAAAAATTGAATTACATTACGTTGCGAGTCAACCAAACACATTGACAGATTTCATCAATTACAATTACAACACATTACAATTACAACACATTCCAATTCTTTAAATTACAATTACATCAAATTACAATTCCCCAAAGATTATAATTTCTTCAAAAACATTCTGTGAACCAAACGCCCCCAGGGGTGGAAACGAGCCGAGCCGCTCGTGAAAAGCTCGGGATCGGATCGGTAAAAAGCTCGAACGAGCCGAGCCGAAACGAGCCGAAATTTAATAATCGAGCTCGAGGCTCGAAGCTCATACAAAAGCTCGTTTAGGCTCTCGCGAGCCTAAACGAGCCTTAGAAATATATACGTATATATATTTTCTATACGTATAACCGTGTTAACGAACTCGAGCTTTGTGTTAACGAGCCGAGCTTTGTGTTAACGAGTCGAGCTCGAGCTTGTGAAAAAATTCACGAGCCGAGCTCGAGCTCAAAATGTGAGGCTCGAAACGAGCTCGAGCTCGAGCTTTTTATATATAAACGAGCCGAGCTCGAGCTCTGGCAGGCTCGGGCTCGACTCGCCTCGTTTTCACCCCTAGATTAAAAACATAAGGAAGATACAAGATAATAAATAATATAAGGACCATGATAGTTATAAAATTTCTAGTACCTTCAATTTAATACCATGGAAATACTGTCCCTTAAACTCAAGTTGAGCTAGTAGATACAACTTAACTCTTTTCAGATCAAATAAATATGTTAAATCTTCATATCTTTATCTTTATCTTTACTATATAAAATAGAAAAATAGTCAAAGAGGAAAAATGAAAAGTTAAAAATTGAATATTGAAAGTCAAGTTTTTTTAAACCTTTTCAAATGTCAAAATAAAAATTACTCAAACTTAAAACGTCAAAACTAAAAATTGAATACAATATGGAAATAGTCAAAAGATTCTCAATCAATATTAAATGTATCTTGCATGGAAAATAGTCTTGTTGTCATGTGTGCATGAAAAGCAGTTAAAAGAATTATATCATGTCAAAGGAATGAATTGGTGCCAGATGGATGATCCAAATGCTTTTAAGCTTGATTCGTATTTTTATACCAATCCAAATGCTTTTAGCATCACAATAGGGTAACGCATTTGTTATATTCATATCCTATTTCACATGTATTTGTACTCCCCAGTTAAGTTAATCCCTATATAAGATGACCATTGAATGGCTACCAGGAAAATGTTTGAACAATTGTTTTTAAAGAATAGTGAACTTTTCTTTAACTTCTTTAACCATCAAAAACGATGAAGAAAAGTATTACTCCCTCCGTCCCACATTAAGTGTCCACTATGACTTTTTTAAGTCTTTTTTCTTAAACTTCGACTTTAAATATTTTTGTTCGTGTTATGTAATATTTGATGCAAAATATATGAATGGATTAAGTTTTTAAATGTATTTTCATTTGTATAATTTTCATTAAGTATCATATAACACAAAAAAATATATTTACGGTCAAAATTAAAGAAAAAAGACTTGAAAAAGTCATAGTGGACACTTAATGTGGGACGGAGGTAGTATGTTAAAAAGACGACTTGCTCTTTTTTTTTAGTGTATGTTTACGCTATGTGTAGTTGTGGCTTTTTGCAACTTTTTAGTTTTTACATAAATTGTATGTCTACGCAGGTCCAAAAGAATAGAATAATGTCTTTGAAATTTGGTATATATCTGATGTGAGATGAAACTTTGAAAAACCATTTGCATCCAAAAAGTTTATCCAACAGTTAAAAAATATGTCTGGGTTGAAATGGGTCACATGGGTGGGGTTGGGTTGATTTGTTGTGGGCACATCCAATGGGTCAATTTGTTGTGGTTTTACATTGAAGTTGTTAATGCTTTATAAGTAAACAACAGTAGTTATATGTTGTATATTACAGTACCTAAATGCTACAAAAAATTGCTTCGGTAACTGTAAATGCCAACTTAGAACCAAAAATATATTGCATTCCTCATGTCAAAGATATGAGCCAATTGCATTACTATACTATATGACTATAAAAGCATAAAAAGTTCTCAGCTATATCATACAACTTGATAATAAGTTCTGAACTATTACTTATCTTTTTTTTTTTTGTAGAAATGGGATCCTTACTTTACCGTTGAAACTTTCAAATCCCTTAAAAGCCCACACGCGTGGTACAAACTGGATCAAGTGCGCGTCTACTATGTTTGGACAGATAAGAAAGAGAACAAACTGTACTTGTTCTTGCACGACAAACATGTAAGGGTTGTAAAATACATAAGACATCATTAATTAGAACAAGTATATATACTAACCTCAATATCGCACACGTCTAATACCAGGGTGAAAGGATGGCGGCCGTAGTGCCGCAAGACCTGGTGGAAGAGTATAAAAACAAAAACTTGGATAACACTTTTGTTTCTATCCACCATTTTCAAATTCACTATGTTGACCCAACAGAATATCCAAGGCACGAAAACTACAACTTCGTGCGAAATGATGTGTTAATTGCGGTAAACAAAGAAGACGACCGTCTCTGAACTTTTGTTTCCTGACGAAACCGAGTTTGTGAAGCATCCGTGGTTACCTTCAATAAGGGCTATTCTAGGTGATAAAACACCAAGGAAAATGCTGACCCGTACATATAATTAAATGATGTTCTATTCATCGAGCTTGATTAATCTTACGTATTCCTAAACATCTTCTTTTATTTATTTATAGATACTATTGGAAGAGTAATTAAGGGAGAGCTAAAAAAACACGCAGGTTATAACACGTGCGAGTTGTTTCTAAGAGATGTGACGTAAGTGTGCCTTAAAAAATGTTTTACATATATTATTTGTGTTCACGAGCTGACATTTATTAAATCTTGATAGAGGGGCGAAGATTAAGTTTATAGCATTTCATACCTTGTGAAAAAAATATGCAATGCTCGCATGGGTTATCAAAGAGAAAGGAGTAATATACATAACCCCGTGTTAAGCTCGTGCATGCCGAACCAAGTACAAACTCTACTCAAATTTATACTTACCTTTTTCATTAAATATTTTTATATGTCGTTTGATATATATTAAGAATTTTTGCTAGAGTTGAATTATCACATGTTAGAATCGTTTGTAATTACATATTGATCCTTTTTCACGTTCTATTTTGAACGTTATACAAAATACTTACCACAATATCGCATATCGTTAATTGGCTGCCGCTAGAAACCGATGCCGCTAGGCACGGGTACTCGCCTAGTATAATATCATGTGTATATCATGGTATCTTTTTAAAAACACACACGATGATGACTAGTACAATACAATGAACACAAACTATAAGTGCCGAAGCACTGCAATTGATCATCACAACAACACCACTTCACTTCTGGTTTAGTAGTGTTACGATACCCCTTGCAAACAAGGGATCCTAGATTCTCATTTCGTAGTGTCGACTCACTCTCTTCATGCCCCTTTATTCTTGTAAGACTTGTGCCTACATTCATAAATACTATATTAGACAATCTGTACCGTACAATGAAAGCATATATGAGTATATATATGAACTAATATTAAAAAGAACAGAAAACATAAAACTTACAATTAAGACCAACAAACTGATGCAGTTACGGAAGCAATCAAATGACTCAAGACTAAAGATTAATCAAAAGACCGAAAACCATCACGGTTTCTTGACAAAAGTCAATTTTCATATAAACTTCATAATGTTCATCCCCATACAATGGAAGACGTTCTACTATTTAAAGAAAAACAAATCCTAGATAAACTAGGAAACATATAATATAAAAATCAATAAACACTAATAATAGATTAATGTTTCCCACTAATAATAGATAAACACTCATAATAGATTAATGCTTCCCCACCAAGAAAACACGTTCCCATAATATCCGATTATCCGCATCATTCTCCCCTCTTGAAAAAACTCGCCCTCGAGTTTTAACTTGATCATAACCACACCCACACTGGTCAAAAGGAACATCGTGTCTTCTCTTTTTCAATTGTGGTTTCTTTTGAATCGTCCCATGTTCCATGCTGGCCTCCCTAACAATTTTATTATTCCTAATCGACCCACTTGTCTTAATTTCTACATGCTTGTTAAAATTCATATCACCAAATGGACCAGCCGACTTAAACGCATGCTCATCTATGCTTAAATCATCTTTATTAATTGTGACATCTTCTACACGAGCAAGCCCATAAAGTTTGGAATTACCAACAACTTTTAATGGAAGTATAGCCATCTTTTGAATTTGAATACCATAAGATTCGGATCCCATAACGTGGACACCATCAACATTCACATTACCTCTGTTAATCACTTCCACACCCAACGCATCATCACCGCTATCTAACGACACCTCTTCTTCGTCCTCAGATTCATCAAACACAGGTGACACATGATAGATACCTAACGAAACCACTTCGTCGTCCTCATATGAATCAAACACGGGAGGAGAAGTATAGCCAAACTCCTCCTCATCTTCATCAAATCTTGGTGTGTCTTCCTAAAAAATCCGGATAGTAGGAATTAAAAGAAGGATACTCCTCCTCCTCGCTCACATCGTCCCCCCAACGATGTATCCCGATTCGGTTTCCTTCCTTATCATCTCCTGTTGCAACTCAATCTCTCGGATCCTTTTCGGATCGCCGATCTCGTGTTGTATTTCAAGATTACTGGGACTCGTTGGCGTAGTCGCTAATCTTGAGATCCCATGGGTCGTGATCAACACCACCACCCTTTGCCTCGATTCGGGCGATTACGTGGCGAAAGTTGACCTTTACCATGAGCACGTGGTCGGGGAATAACTTCGTTGTTGCCTCGGTCGGCGAATCTACAAGCAAAAGTGTCTTCTCTTCCACGTAGAGCCATTTGAAAACCAAAGCTTTGATACCACCTGATGCAGTTACGGAAGCAATCAAATGACTCAAGACTAAAGATTAATCAAAAGACCGAAAACCATCACGGTTTCTTGACAAAAGTCAATTTTCATATAAACTTCATAATGTTCATCCCCATACAATGGAAGACGTTATACTATTTAAAGAAAAACAAATCCTAGATAAACTAGGAAACATATAATATAAAAATCAATAAACACTAATAATAGATTAATGTTTCCCACTAATAATAGATAAACACTCATAATAGATTAATGCTTCCCCACCAAGAAAACACGTTCCCATAATATCCGATTATCCGCATCACAAACAATAATGTTAGAAACGCAAAGCATAAGATAATGGTATTCATTCTCATAAGCTTGGCCATGGAGACGAGTGTTCAGGAATCTTTAAGGTTTTTTGTTTGAAATATGAAGATCAATCATAGGTACTTATATGGATGTTTCTTCCTCATATATAGCAAGTCGATCAATGATATTTTATACATAATTTATGGTGGATTAATTACAAATTACATGGACTGATGTCATTGCAATGCTTTCACAACAATAAGAAGTGCTATTTTATGATCAATATTTATTACAATAAATTAAGTTATAGTTTGTTGACTAGTTATATGTTGACTACTTGAAACACTTTTTGTTTAAACCGTAATTATAACATTAACACTTAATAAATCCAGTTACTCCATAACTGTACATAGCTGGATACCCACGCGTTGTGGTGATAGATATCCATGTGATTAAATATTCCGGCTCGCAAATGCATTTATATTATATGTTTTTCATAAAAATAATTTATTGATGATATTGCTAAAATATTTCTTGATGATGACAGAGACTTTATATTTATAATTGGTAATTATGATATGTGTATTATAACTTTGTTTTTCTGCAAGAAATAATATGACTTTGTAACATTTGTCTCAAATATACCTTATTTAGATTCTGTTGTACGCTGAAAGTGAAAATATTAAATGATACTTAAAGATAGTATAGTTCTTTTCATGCGCTGAATTTTCAACTTTAAAAATGTAGTTCACTTTTTTTATATGTAGTATTGATAATTTGATATAGATATTCAATCATATTAAACATATAATGTTATATCTATATCTATATCTATACTACTTACAATGCATCTTGTACCTTCTCTCCTATTAATTTTTTAAGATTTCTTAATATAGAACTTTTAAGCAAATACAAGTAAAAAAGCATAAGTTACAACTATTTAAAGTACAAATAAAACAAAAAAAACAATATTTAACATATACAATTAATACATTATTTAATTTACCCATTCACCAAAATATACAACCATTTAACCACAATGTACAATCTAATCAAGCTACTAAGCCAACCACTTAAAAATAAAGCCATTAGGCTGCCCGCAGTGGTCGGTTGACCGATTCGGTCGCCATTACACCGACCGAGTCGCCGCCATTGCAGAATGAGGGTCGAACTGGGTCTGTCGGCCCCGAAATTGACGAAGGGTTCATCCGCTCGACCGATAACTCACTCGACTAAAAAACAAAAAAGTGAACCGTTATATTATTGAAAAAACATTTTTAACTTTGTATGTTTTTTGTTAGACTACCCATTGGTCACTCCCCAACTCACAGTAATAACAAAGATCTACCTAGACTCAAAAACGAAAAGGAAACTAAATAAGATCTCCGTTATTATTATTTCTAAATTAATTGTTAAAAAAAAGTATAGCGGCATAACATCACATTACCAGAAAATTCAGTCACATAGTACCCGTCGCCGCATCGCGCGGGTACCTTACTAGTTAAAAATAAAGAATGGTTAGCATCTATTGATTGTTATTTTATATAAGAATGCATAATCAGTTAATCATTAACTATATGCCTATTTTAGCAAAATCTGCGTGTACACACTGTTTAAAGAAAATATTTGAAGTAGTCAAAATCTTCGTTGTACTCATTGGTTTAATATATTTCATTGTACTCATTGGATACTTGTACAAGATTTACAGTATAGTTTAACTGTTTATATAGTTAAATGTCTCAATCATAAAGTTGAGTGTGCAAATCACATCCTTTTATGAAAGTAGCAATCAAGGTAGTTACATTGTTTTATGAGTATCGGTTCATATATAATTAAGGTCCTTGTCACATTAGGGGGAGGGAGTGGTACCCTAATACCCTAAGTGTCACATCACCTCTATGCAATAAAAACCCTCAAACTCAAAATTACCCAATTCTACCCTAACACTACCCGATTTGGAGGGAGTGGTACCCTAGTACCCGATTTTTTTTTAATACATAAAATCACATACAATATTTAAAATAAAAACATACCATTTCATTAAAAATAAAAACATTACATAATACTTAAAAAAACTACAACTTAAAAATTGAAACTACAACTTAAAAAAAAAAAAAACATTACATAAGTTGAAATAAAAAAACAAATGAAACTACAACTTAAAAATTGCAAGTCCATCTGTGTTTCACCGCAAGTTCATGTTTTTGGGTAAAACGAATTCCAACATAGCGGGATCGCGAATGTGATCATGCGGCTCCAAATAAAACTTCATCTCCTGTTGTGTATTCTTGAACTTCGCCCCCTCAAGTTGTGTAGCCAACAATTGTTTCGCCAACGCATCCTTCTCGCTTTTTTCTTCTAAATATTGTGTCTTCTTTAGTGTGTAGGAGTTGATTTCATCCGCAACACTTGAGACCGAGGAGGATGCGCCTTGCTTCTTTTTCATCTTTCTTGATTCAAGTGGAGGGTGGGGTCTTCATTCATGTCGGGAATGGTGTTGCTTGCCGATTCATACTCCCCGACTTCCTTTTTGAAGAATTGCTTGTCGACCGCCAATATCTTGAAACATTCTTGCTCCGGCCCATTTGTCATGACCTCTGACAACCTCCCACGCCAAGGTATTAGTAAATTGTCTTTTTTTTGCTGTATAGTAATCCGACTCAGCTTGCCTCACCACGTCCAAGTCGTTGCACCCACTAGCCTTAACGCTTTCTACATTATATACAAAATAATAAAAGGTATAGCTTAAACAAAATAATGTAATTGTAAATAATAAAGTATAGATTATGTAAAATAAAAAATATAGTTTGTACCGCTTGGAGGTAGTAGCCGTTGAAAATACCCATGACCGTGTTCATTGTTTTCCACTTGGTATTCAACGCATGAAAAGTTCGTGAACTCGAACCCATAGTTTCCTCGTAATGCTTGAGAATCCGTTTCCAAAAACCGTCGGACTTTTGTTCATTACCGAAATGACACACACATTCGAGATTTGAATCCATGCTTTCGCCAAAGCCTCCTCTTGTCGGCGACCAAACTTCACGGGCCTCCTCCCGCCGAAGGATTTTTCTTCCCTCTCGGATCGACTTCTTGAACGCCCTCATCTTCGTCTTCTTCGCTTGGTAGTTGTTGTGTTTCGAGTACTCTACGCCATCGTCATTATTTTCGAACGGGGAGAACTCACTTGTAGTAGTGATGTTGTAGTGTTGTGGATTCATTTGAGGAGGACCCATATTATATTGGTAAAATTGATGTGGAGATGGGGGTTGTGGAACGTAAAATTGATTCGGGGATGATTGAGAATAAAATTGGTTCGGAAACGGAGTTTGTTGTGGTTGCTGTTGAAAGGGTTGAGACCGACCTTGACGCGAGGTGGAAGTTTTTTTACCTCTTCTTGGATCCATGGTTTTGTGTTTTTGAAAGATTAGTGTGTGTTTTTATTTGTGTTTTGTGTGTTTTTATTTTGAAAAAGTGAGTTGAAAAAGTTTGGTTTTAAAGGGCGTTTTTTTTTTTTTTGGCAAACTAGCCTTTGAGATCTCCCCCAAACGGACATTTTTTTCAAATTTTCTCACCAAAGCCGCTCGGGCTCACAAACCGAACAACATACCCGATCGTGCTACCCGATGAGGAGGGGACGGTGTTGCCGATCGGGGTAACATAAACCGATCAGGCTACCCGAACCCACTCCCTCCCCCCTTAGTGTCGTTCAATGTAATTCAAAAACTATTAGAGCATCTTCAATGCATTGTATATTATAAAGTTTAATAGGTTGACACATCAATATTATATTTCTTCTAAAAACACATTCACAATCCATTAAACCTTACTAAGTTTATTTGATTTACACATCATCTTTTTCCATGTTTTATTCAATATAAAATACCACATATTATAGTTGAATAGGTATCATATATAATAGGGTCCCCACTTTTATTGTATAATGAAGGTGTGTACAAACTTGAATACCCATTCAACCAACTTGCCACCTGGACCATCCACAAAGGATTAAGCACTTAATGTGAAAACTTTTTTGCTATTGAATGATGTCATGTAGGAGCATTGTGGATGCTCTTATCTTGCATCACAAAATTATTTGTGAATGTGATATTAGAGCATGAGCAATGCAAAAAACTATAATGACTTTTCATTTTTGCCACCTCAACATTTTAATAAATTTTGTCAAGCAAAAAGCTATCTTTATTAAAACAACTCCAATGCATTAAAAGCTTTCCAAAAGCTTTTCATGAATAAGTTATATATTTAAATATGTTCATGAAGGGAGCAAAGTGAAAATTTAACAACTAAAACTTGGTTTGCACTGTGTTTTCAAACGCTTGTAAAACTACAAGTCATTTTGCTAAAAGTCTTCAATCAAGCTTTGCTTACTATGCAACAAGTCATTCAAATAGCTTTTTGTAATAGTGTCAAGTCTTTGCTCAAGCTCCCATTGCGGATGCTCTTAGGTCACCCACAATCATGACTACCAACGATTACCATTTTATCTGTCATATCAGCTTTTTTCTCTCCGACGACTGCCAAACAATTTTTTACCATAATAAGAACGACCATCATTTTTTTTAACATTACATGTTTTATAAAGCATCAAATTTACAAATAATAATTAAAAAAAATACCAAACTAAAACTTAAAAAAAATGTCAAAAATAAGTCAAACGTACTTCATTATCTTCTACTCATCCTCACACACTGAAAACACACACACACACTCACTGAAAACACACACACACCGAATGAAAAAAAACATCACAAACACAACACATTTTTTTGGTGAAATGGTAGTCCTCGGTAATCTAGTATACGACCGAAATCGAAAAAAACCACACGACCGATAGATGATGGAGACCCCACAGTAAGAAGAATCGATCGCCTAATCGGTCGACTACCAAGGTGACTACCCCACTGTATATAGCCTTAGGATAAAATGATATTTTCAAGTTTACATTATTGTATTAGAGTGGTAATCGACAAATATAAACAAAATCCTGCTTTGTTTTTTAAATACTTTTTATAGACGACTGAAATATGTTACCGATCAATATTGAGCCAAATCAAAGCGAGTGACAACTTTTAACAAAAAGCCCAAATCCTTAATATGACCCGGAAGGAGTATTGCACTAAGCTCATGACCCCAAAGCCTTAACATGATATGTATGCATAAAAGCACAAATAGATGCTCCGGTAAGTGTCTAGCCAAAACACTTAATATGTCCTCAAATGTTATGCATCTGTTTGACCGGTACCTTTGGTCAATTTGGTGCTACCAACCCGGATGGGGGTGTTAACCCAATAGGTCTATTAAAGACATTGACGCTCACACGTAACTAACGGTTCATGATATGTATGGGGACTTAACGACTAATGTAGTAACTTAGGCAAAAATGTTTATGACTTTATGTACTCGTGTTTGTATGTAAAAATCAAGCATTGTATTTTCACCCTGAGAATTTCAAATAATTGAAAACACGTAAAGAAATGGAGCTATGAAACTCACCTCGTGATAAGTAGTAATCAGGAATGAATAAGTCAAGGTGTAAAGTGAGATGACTTTGTAACACGACCTAAGTAAATAAGGTTCGTTTTAGTGATATGTAATCATGGAATAAGTTTATGCAAAAAGCATTTTCAAATGTTTGTATTATCATTGTTTGTGTGGTAGTTTATAAGTCAAAATAGTCTTTCGTCGATGTGAAGTATATATATAAATATTTTATAAAAATGTTTTCAAATATTTGGCTCTATAGATATATAAGAAAGAGGAATTTTCAAATGCTTACTCTTATTTTGGTGCTTACCAAGGGACAAATCCTCACCATCCATCTAGTTTGATCTAATGGTGAGGATAAACCTAAGATTTAATATGGAAACCTAAGTCCATGTTTTTTTATCTTTTTTCTTTGTCTTTTTGTTACTCTTATTTATTAATTTATTTTTTTTGGAATACACGTTACTATTTTAAATTCATGGTTTTTTTTTTTTTTTGAATTGGCTTTTTTTTTTAGTTCACGTTTTTTCATTATTTTTTTTTAATTTTAATTTCACGTTTTTTTTATTCAAGTTTTTATTTTTTTTTCGCTTTTATACGTTTTCATCCGTATTCATACTTTTCGTTTGTTTTTATACGTTTTCGTTCGTATTCATATGTTTTCGTCATTTCTTTTACGTTTTCGTCTGATTTCATCCGTTTTCGTACGTTTACATCCGTTTTCTAACGTTTCCGTCCATTTTCTGACGTTTTAGACGTTTTCATACGTTTATATACATTTTCGTATGTTTTAGACGTTTTTTTCCGTTTTCATACGTTTCGTCCGTTTTCATACGTTTCGTCCGTTTTTAGACATTTGCGTCGTTTGAGCGTTTTCGTCGTTTATATACGTTTTCTGTTTTCATACGTTTTCGTATGTTTTCTTACGTTTTCGCCCGTTTACGTCCGCTTTCATACGTTTTCATTTGTTTTCTTACGTTTTCGTCCATTTTCTTACGTTTTCGTTCGTTTTCCTACGTTTTCGTCTGTTTTCTTTCGTTTTTGTCCATTTTTCATACGTTTTTAGACGTGCTTTTACGCTTTCATACGTTTTCGTCTTACGTTTTCGGCCATTTTCATACGTTTTTGTCTTTTTTTAGGTTTTCATGAATTTTCGTCCGTTTTTAGACGTTTTTGTCTGTATGTTTACGTTTTAATGTATTTTTGTCCATTTTCAGACGTTTTCATACGTTGTCATCCGTTTTTTTACGTTTTCATCCAGTTTTAGACTTTTTCGTCTGTTTTCAGACGTTTTCATCCATTTTTATACGTTTTCGTCCGTTTTCATACATTTTCTTCCGTTTTTATTCGTTTTTGTCTCTTTTTATACGTTTAGTTCGTTTTCAGACGTTTTTGTCCGTTTTCATACGTTTTTCATTCGATTTTATACGTTTTTGTCCATTTTCAGACGGTTTCATTTTGATATTTGTAAGTGACACTTATTTATCTTTTGTGCTATAACACTGTAAGGAAGATGAAAAGTATTACATTCTTCATCATGTATGTGTTATCAGTTGTGATACTCAACTAAGAATGTGATAGTTGTGTTTTTGAAAATATTTAGGAAGATTTTTGTGTGTTTATGATATTATGAAATATTATAAAAGTTGTTCAACTGAAACCAAGAGATGTTATGATACTTTTGTTAGACTTGTGGTGGATTTTTCTATTTAATGGATACATTGTGCATGTTTCAATATGTTTTATAGCGGGATTTAAAAATATCTATGGTTGAATCAGCAAACTAAATAAGCTATGGTTGAAGATAGCACACATCTTTATAAATAAATTGAGGAAGCTCAAACACTTGTGATATCACAGGTGATATCACCTCACTTGTGATATCACACGTGATATCATGTGTGATAACACCGTTGATATCACCTGTGATATCATGTGTGATATTACCGGTGATAGCATGTGTGATATCATAGTTTATATCACTTGTGATATCTCCAATGATATCACCTGTGATATCATGTGATATCACCTGTGAGGTGATATCATGTGATATCACCTGTGAGGTTATATCACCTGTGATATCTTGTGTGATATCACAGGTGTTTGAGCTTACTCAATTTGTTTATAAAGATGTGTGCTTTCTTCAACCATAACTTCTTTAGTTTGCTGATTCAACCATAGATTTTTAAATTCCGCTATAAAACCTATCGAAACATGCACAATGTATCCATTAAATAGAAAAATCCACCACAAGTCTAACAAAAGTTTCATAACATCTTTTGTTTTCAGTTAAACACATTTTCTAATATTTCATATTATCAAAAAATACAAAAATCTTCCTAAATATTTTCAAAAACACAAATAAAAAAAATAAACAGAATCATCACAGTAATATAATAAGTGATGTTTATTATCATTTCTTTCATATATACTTGGTAAAATACTAAATTCTTATCACATTTGGTATGAATTTAATATTTCACATTATTAGTTAAGTATCACAACTGATAACACATATATGATGAATAGTGTAATACTCTTCATCTTTCTTACAATGTTATATCACAAGAGATAAATAAGTGTCACTTAAAAATATCAAAATGAATAAAAAGGAAGCAAACTATGAAAATAGAGACTTGACATATTCTCAAAATCAAGCAAGTGTTGCATTAAATTAGCATTTTTTAAACAAAATAAGAATTCACCTAAAGAGACTTTAACCCTTTTATTTCTACTAAGAGTATAATACATTGATTGCATTAACAAAATATGCGCTTGTCAATTGCGATGAAAGGCACAAAAACTATCTTGTAACTGAAAATTATAAAAATATTAGAAAATATATAGGTGATAATATATAAAAATATACAGAACAATAAAATATATTAGGTGATATTAAAGGTTAAAAAACATACTTGTTTGTTTATGAAATATCACAAGTGATATTAGACATTAACTTTTTTATAATAAAATATCACAATTGATATTAGACATGTAACATAATAAAGTTTAATAATAAGCCTGAAAACATATGAAAAATAGACGAAAACGTATAAAAACTGTAAAAAACAAATGAAAACGTATGAAAACGAACAAAAACGTATGAAAAACGTATAAAAACGTATGAAAACAGAAAAAAAGCGTCTGACAATGGACGAAAACGTATAAAAACGGAGGAAAGTGAACGAAAACGGACGAAAATGTCTAAAAATGGACGAAAGCGTCTAAAAATGGACGAAAACGTAAAAAAAGGGACAAAAACGTAAGAAAACAGACGAATACGTATTAAAACGGAAGAAAACGTAAGAAATCAGACGAAAAGGTATGAAAACGGAAAAAAAACAGACGAAAACATAAGAAAACGAACGAAACCATAAGAAAACGGACGAAAATGTAAGAAAATAGGCGAAAACGTTTGAAAACGGACAAAAACGTAAGAAAACGAACGAAAACATATGAAAACGGACGGAAACGTATGAAAACGGACGAAAACGTAAGAAAACGGACGAAAACATAAGAAAACGGACAAAAACGTAAGAAAACAGAAGAAAAGGTAAGAAAACATTAGAAAACGTAAGAAAACAAACGAAAACGTAAGAAAACAGACAAAAACGTATGAAAACAGACGAAAATGTAAGAAAACAGACGAAAACGTAAGAAAAAGGATGAAAACGGATTAAAACGTATGAAAACGGACAAAAACGTATGTAAACGGACGAAAACGTATGAAAATGGACAAAAACTTAAGAAAACAAACGAAAACGTAAGAAAACGGACGAAAACGTAAGAAAACAGACGAAAACGAATGAAAACGTATGAAAACAGACGAAAAAGTAAGAAAACGGATGAAAACGTAAGAAAACAGACGAAAACGTAAGAAAACGGACGAAAACGTATGAAAACAGACGAAAACGTATGAAAACAGATGAAAACGTATAAAAAGCGGAGAAACCGGACAAAAACGTATTATGAAAACAACGAAAAAAACAAAAAACAAAAAAACATGAAATTAAAAAAAGTGATTAAAAAAATTACAAATGAGAAAATAAATAAGAAAGATAAAAAGACAAGAAAAAAACATGGACTTAGGTTTAGACATATTAAATCTTAGGTTAATCCTCACCATTAGATCAAACTAGATGGAAGGTGGGGATTTATCCCTTAGTATGCAAGAATTTTTGAGTATGCAAAATAAAGTTTCGGCTCACAATATATATGATAATTACAATTGACTTGTACGGAAAATATCACGAAAATATCCTTTATAGAAAATAAAACTTCTTCGGATTCTAAAATAAACAAAACAAACTCAAAGTTACTCGGTAAATCATTTAAGAAATAATCGTTAAAGTTTCTGGAAAATGTATATAATATTAATGTCTCGTGTTTTAATAACATTTAAAATAAAATTTAACATTGTTAAATTATCTTGTTATTTATAAAGTATTAGTTTCGTCTTTTAGTCGGATTTAAAGAAAAGTAAGTTTGTAAAATTATTTCTAAGTATAAAATTTTAATAAAAATTAGGCATGACCCGTTCATTTATACTCATTTTCCAAGTCATAGACTTTTATTAAAATAATAACAATTTTCAACCTAAAATCTCAATAAAACATTGTATAACGTTTAGAAATAATTTGAAACCAATATTAATCAAAATAGGTCAAATAAATATATAACTAAATAAGTCGAATTAATAAGTTAAAAAATAAGCCAAAAACTTCATAATCCAAAATAAAGCTAACAAATAAGCCCTTATTGGGACGAAAAGCCGAATGACGGAATGAGTCAAAATAAGCAAAAATAAGTAAATGCTTATGCTATTGGGCCAATTAGGCCCATTAATAGCCCCATAAACTTAAATAAGTTCAATAAGTTCGAATAAGTCAAAATAAGCACTAATAAGCTATCCAAATAGATACTGGGCCGACTTGGCGTAATATAAACCCAAATCGCAAATCAAATCCAATAAACTAACCCAATAAACCATTTGGGTCGCGTAAGCCAAAAAAAAGTTCAAATAATCGATAAATAAGTCCGAATCAAATATGTAACAAAATAAGCCAAAATAATAAGCTAGAAAAATAAGCCAAAAATAAGTTTTATCAAATAAGCTTAACCAAAATTAGTTTTTGGGCCGACAAGGCACAATAAGCAACGAATAGCATGAATAGTCCAAAAATAAGCATTAATAAGCCAAACAAATAAGCACTTGAAATAAGCTGAAAATATGCATATAAAAAATGAGTCAAAACCTTTAATTTACCAAAAGATTAAACGTTTTAAACCCTTATGGGCCGATAAGCCCATAATAAGCCCATTAAGCTTGAAAACAAACTAATAAGCTACAAGCTTATTCAAAAATCCTTTTTAGTATCTTGTGAAACCAAATAAACCACACAAATTTAATGATACAAATTTCCTATACAAACTTAGTATGTGTCGAAATCAATAAGCTCAAGTGAGCTTATGTAACTTTTTAAATGTAGCTTTTTAGAAAAAGAATTGTACTTTTTGGATGTTTATATGATGTACATTAAGGAAGTACAAGAATTAATTAGAAAAAATTACTTACAAGAACAAGGTGTTAATACAAATATCGTCATTAAACGTTATTTACATTTTATGATCTTTACCTAAGTTTTGTTAACGACAAAAGTAAATTTAATTCTTATAAAGCTTAAAGCTTGTCAAAGTTTAATAGATATTAAAACAAGCTTTTCAAATAATATCTTCATCACTCAAGCATTTACATTTTGATTAATCATATTTTTTATATGACTCTAAACCATAATGTATGTTAATATTTTTAGATCAAGAATGTTTTAGTTTCTTAAAACAAAACATTACATATGTATTTACATTTTAACATATTTCTAAAAATAGAAAACAAACACATGACATCATGTAGTGCATCATTGAAATCTTTAGAAAATTTCACTAGATACTTTGTGTAGATTTAGACTCTACATATCTTACACAATCTTGGATAGATATGGTTGACTTTGGTAAGATTTTGGTGATCTTGTTGTCAGACCCCGACGGCACCAAAACTTAACACGGACGGAACCCTTTTGAGGGATCCGTGGTCCGTGGTGCCTGCTGAGCATTTTGGCTATAAATAGCAAAGCCAAACCAAGTTGTTTTTCTTCCCTTTCTATCATATTCACATACATTCCTTCTCTCTAACATTTCTAACTCACTTTCATATCATATTAGTGATCTCTTTTGTAGCAAAGAAGATCAAGGCATATTCAAGCTTCAACAAGTTGTTGGAAGTCTTGTTGTTTGTTGTTGTATGATATAGTGTTGATTCATACATCATTGTTGTACCAAACCATCATAATCTTGTGAGTGTGAGTGGTTAGTATTTTAGTCCTTAAAATACATTGTGTGTGGGAGTGATTGTACCTTTGAAAAGAACTCGACATCTAGCTTAGTGTCGGAAATAGTGTGTAAGTGAAGTGTAAAGGTTTCTCCGCCGTTGAAAGGAGCTTGTTGACTAGTAAGTTAAACTCTCGAGTGTGAGACTAAGGGAGTGGAGTAGGGCAAGGAAAAAGAGTCCGTGTAGACCGAACCACTATAAACAACTTGTCGTGGTTTGATTGTTTCTTTCCTTATCTACTCTTTATATATTGTTTGCATATTGATTTATCATTTACTAACATATCTAAGATCAATATCAATTGATCTTTCAATAAGTTTCAAAACAAAGTTTTTAATCGGTAAACTATTCAACCCCCTTCTAGTTTTTCACAATTTGTACCAGAGCCTCGTTGCTCAAAGAATTTCTAAAATATATAGTATTTTATAAACTTGAAACGATCCATGAATTCCGAAAACTTTAAAGAAGGACAATCTATGGAAAGACCACCAGTCTTTGAAACCAATGGATTTATCTATTCGAAAAACCGTTTTGAAACATATGTAAAATCAAAAGATATAGATCTTTGGTTTGTCATAATTAAAGGAGACTTTAGTTCTACAACAAAAGATATTTCTGTTGATGATCAAAAGAAATTAATAGCTAAAAATAATGAAGCTAAAATGATGTTTTATAATGCTTTGCCTAGAAAAGAATATGAAATAATTTTTATGTGTGAAACCGCTAAAGACATTTGAGAATCTTTGATTATTACACATCAAGGAAATTCACAATTCAAGGATAACAAAATTGATCTTCTTGTTCAACAATATGAACAATTTGTTATCCCTGAAAATGAAACCATTGATTGTGGTTTGGCTCGCTTTAATACTATTATTACATCTTTTAAAGCACTTGATGAATCTTTTTGTAGTAAGAACTTTGTCAAGAAATTTCTTAGAGCACTCCATCCGAAGTGGAGAGCTAAAGTGACGGCTATTGAGGAATCAAAATATCTCTAAAAAATGTCACTAGACGAGCTAATCGGAAACCTCAAAGTACACGAAATGGTGATGGAGAAAGATTCAGAAATCATCAAAGGAAAAAGAGAGAAAATCAAATCCGTTGCTCTAAAGGCAAGAACGGAATCAAGTGATGATGACGAATCTTGCTCCGGTAGTGAAGATGAGGAGTATGCCATGGCCGTTAGAGATTTCAAAAAGTTCTTTAGAAGAAGAGGAAAGTTTGTAAGAAAACCTCGAGAAGAAAAGAAGCCATTCCGAAAAGATCGGGATGACAAAAAGGGTAAAGGTGAAAGAAAGTGTTTTAGATGCGGTGATGCAAGTCATCTAATAGGAGATTGTCCCAAGCCACCTAAAAGCAAAACTCAACGAGCTTTTTTAAGTGGTGCTTGGAGTGATAGTGAGGATGATGAAGAATCAAGCAAGGATGAGATCGCTATAATGGCACATGAATCAAACGAGGTACATTCCGACTCATCCTATTCCTCTATTGATGATGACACTTTGCAAAAATAATATAATCAATTGTGTGAGCTTAGTTTAAAAATCATAACTAAAAATAAGTTTTTAAAGACTAAAAAGGAATTTTTAGAAAATGAAGTCTATGAGTTAAAAGAAAAGGCTAAACGATTAGAAAAGGGAAAAGCAAATGACGATGGTTGCAAATCATGTCAAGAGCTTAATCTTGAAATAGAAAAACTAAAGCTCACACAAGAAGTTCTAATCGAACATAATTCTAAATTTAAAAGGTTTAACAAAAATATTGCTTGTGCCGATGAAATAGTTAGAATTCAAAAAACACCAGGAAACATGAATGGACTAGGATTTAATGAAGTTTTAATTCCAAAGAGTCAAACCAAAACGGTCGAAAAAGACAAAAAAAATGTCAAAACTGCTGCAGTACAACACGGACCAGACGGACCCAGAAATAGGGTTCCGTCCTTTGTAAAGATTGGTGCCGTGGGGACTGCAGCAGGACATAATGTTTGTAATACGGACCGTAGTGAATTTGTCAAAGTAATAAAGAAAACCAAGGATAATGTTAAACTAAAACCTGCTGTTACATTAAGAGTAGGACTTGCTAGAAATGAATTTAGATCTAAAACTACTCAACAACCATATAAAACACCTATTGCTAAACGCCCCTTTCCTAAAAGCAACCACAACATACAACCCAACTATCAACATAACGGTTGGAATCAAAACTTCCCTAGACCATATCAAACTCCAGATTACATGCCATGGAACCCTTACCCATCATTTCCATATATGAACCAAGTAAATGGTATGTTTAACCCAAACGGACCCATGAGATATTGGGGACCAAACGCTTGAGTTATTTGTGTCTTAGGTATGCTTGAAAGTTGGATTGGAACCTGATGAGTGGATAAAAGATAGTGGATGCTCACGATACATGACGGGCAACAAAAGCCTCTTCTCAACATACCAAGAGTATAACGGAGGTAATGTCACTTTTGGTAGCAATCTCAAAAGAAAAATCATTGGCAAAGGTACGATCGCTCATAACTCCCTAACTATTGAAAATGTTGCTCATGTCGATAGGTTATGATGTAATCTACTTAGTATTAGCCAATTATGTGATAAAAAGTATAAAGTACTATTTAAAAAAAATGGTAGTAAAATACTAAAAGATGGTATCACCATAGCTAAAGGAGTTAGGAAAAATAACATATACGCCATGAAAATAGATAAAACATCTAATGACAAAATTTGTCTAACAACCTTAGATGATAGCTCAACTCTTTGGCATAGACGCTTAGGTCACGCTAATATGAGACTTATCCAAAACCTATCTTCAAAAGAGCTAGTTAGGAATTTACCAAAACTTAAATATGACCAACATTTTTGCGACGCTTGCAAAATTGGTAAACAAACGCATAGTAGTCATAAGGCTAAAAACATGGTGTCCACATCTAAGTGTCTAGAAATTTTGCATATGGACTTGTTTGGTCCATCCGCTATAAGAAGCTATGGAGGCAATGATAACATCAAATAGTCCTGAATATTAAGTGTCAATTTCCCCCGATAATGCTTGTAATTTATATCATTTATATGGATTTACGCTTGTTTTCCATTGTTTTCCACTTTCAGGTAAATTACGAGCATTGGAGCTAAAGAGACGCGGAACTGGAGAAATATCAAAAGATTTATCATAGTATGCTGATTTTGAAGAAGTTACGGCGTAACTCTTCTATCACATTACGCCGTAACTATTGCGTGACTCAGAAAACCAACTCATCAGAAGGTTACGGCGTAACTCTTTCCAAAGCTACGACGTAGCTACATTAGGTCAAATGAGGATCCACGCCGTTGATAACTACGCCGTAACTACATCCTCAACTACGGCGTAACCAAGTTTAATGAAGACTACGGCGTAACCACTAATAAGGTTACGCCGTAACCAGCAGATCTAGTGCTATTACGGAGGAATTGAAGGTTACGGCGTAACTCTTATATTAGTTACGCCGTAACCCAGATCTGGCCTATAAATACCCCACGAATTCCAGTATTTCTAATCATTCCATTCCACACACAACAATCAGAGAACGTGGTAAAAAGCTAAAGGAAGGTCCAGAGGAGCATACGGAGCTGTCTCCAAGGGAGAAATCACTCCCCTACGATAAGCATTAGCATTTTATATTCTTTTTACTTTCAATTTATGTATTTTGTACCTTTGAATATTGAATTGGTTTGTATGATTAATATGAGCGGCTAAGCACCTCTTGGTGCTGGCCTAGTTATGATTCCTTAATTGTTTTGTTTGCGTTTACTTTACTTCCGTACAATTATTTCTAAGTGTATGCATGCATAGTTTATTGGTAGCCACCCTTGGTTCGGTAGTTTTGAATGGCGGTAGAGGCCAATTGCCTAAGAGATATGACCAACTGACCTTATGTGAGCGGACTGAGACGGGAAGGGTAAGATATGACAAACTGACGACCCTTTCTACTTGTGCGATTTGACCAACTGATCACCTATCGTTTGGATGAACTTAAGAATTAGGGGGTGAGTGTCTAAGTTCCTAACGGCCGGGCACTCACTATTATAAATCTAGCATGTAGCGGTACTTAATGACTTGGCTTAGGGGACCACGAACAACAGGACTTATAAGGGGACACCTGACTTCTCCTGTGGTGGCATCTTTGCTGATAGGTTAGGGCGAATTGACCAAATGTTGTCCTCTCGAATTTGACCCAACCTGAAGTAATTGGAAGTAAGTAGACGTAGACATAATTAGCTAGGAGGATTAACTAGGTTAGCACCACTCTCCTCTATTGATTTTCCCTTTACCATTTATCTAATTTTATTTTATTCTGCTTTAGTAGTTTAATTAATTAAATCATTATTGAGACCTTTATTAATCTGTGACACCTAGACATAGTAATAATCCAGCACACATAGCTCTTGGGACGACCTCGGCTTTACCGATTACTACACTACACATGACCGGGTATACTGCCCGTTAGTGCACTAGGGTAGACCATATGTATAACGATACTTTATAAATATTAAAACCTGGTCAGTGAAACCTGCATCAAGTTTTTGGCGCCGCTGCCAGGGAGTTATATTAGGATTTTTATTTAAGTCTTTAGTTTTGTTCTAATATTATGTCTCTTACTATGAATGATTATCTCACCACCTCTAAAAGTAAACAGGGAATCACCGTTCCTGCTCTTGAAGAAAATGTAAAATTCGAGTTCTGGGGACTCTGTCTTGATGAACTAAAAAGATGCTGCTTTTATGAAACCAAAGATGAAGAAGCACATGAGCACATCGCAAAAGTATGTGAGATCGCCGACTTATTCCACGCGCCTTGGGTCTCCCGAGATCATGTTATGATGAGGGCATTCCTTTTTACCCTAAAAGGAAGAGCTAGAGATTGGTTAAAGAAACTTCCATCTGGATCTATCACAATGTGGAATGCATTTAAGAAGGCCTTTCTTAAGGAATACCGAACCCCTGCAAAAATTCTCCAAAGAAGTTGATGAAATTAGGAGGTTTAGCCAACTCAATGATGAGCCACTGTTTACAGCTTGGGAAAGATTCAACGAAGCCATCCTAAAGTGCCCCGAGCATAAACTCAACAAGCATGAGCAACTGCAAATATTCTACAACGGGTTGAACATAAAAACTCGGTAATTATTAGACTCTAAAGAACCTATCCCGTTAATGACTACTGATAAAGGATGGACAAGAGTTGAAGAAGTAGCTCTCCACTCATCATCGTGGAATGAAGATCATATCGAGTTACAATCGGTAATAATGAATCTGGAGAAATTTGAAGTAGATATGCAATCCCTTACTGAAGAAGTCAAGATGGTTAAACACAAGTTCGATAAACCCATTGATGGGAGAGTAACAGATCCAGAAAAGGCTGTGAAGATGCTTGTCAAGGAATCCAGCAGAAAACAAGAAGAGAACGAAAAATTGGTTTTTAAATATCAAGCGAGATTACGACAATGTGCTGAGAACACAAGCAGCTGCTATAAGAAGACTTGAAAATCCAGTTGGAAAGCTCGCAGAATCTATCAGAATGAGAGATGAAGGAGAATTACCTAGCACAACTGAACCAAATCCTCGAGATCTAGCCCATGCCATTACAACCAGAAGTGGATTAAACTATAAGGAACCAGCCTACCCTTCAAACTCGAATGATCTGACCGAAGAAACGCCTCAAGACAACAACAAAGAAACCGAGGAGGCTCAACCTACTGTTGAAAAAGTCCATCCTTACATTCCATAAATTCCATTTCCGGGGAAGAATTAAGAAGGAACAAGAACGAATGCTATTTCAGAAATTCATGGAGAAATTACAACAACTCAGCATCAATATTCCTCTCGTTGAAGCTCTTGAGAAAATGCCGAAATATGCCAAATTCATGAAGGATCTCCTTACTCATAGAAGACTTTATGATCGGACGCAGATAACTTTAAATCAAAGATGCTTTGCCGCCCTTTTAAAAGATATGCCTCTCAAAGAAGAAGATCCAGGGAGTTTCACCTTACCTTGTACTATCGGGGGAAGAGGATGATATCCCAATTTTGCTTGGAAGACCCTTTTTTGCAACCGCACATGCTATGATTGATGTCTTTAACAAGAAGATTTCATTGGAGATTGGAAACAATAAAATTACCTTCGATCTTGAAAAGTCAATGAGATATGCTTCTTTCACTGACGAAAACCTTGATGATCTCGACCTTATCGAAGCTAACGCATAGAAACATGCCCAGGAATGCTTTCTTCCCCTAACCTTTGAAATCATTGAAATTCGAAGATAATGATGGGACATCTAGCGATGGAGAAACCGAAACGGAGGAACTGGCCGCGAACAATCAAACATTATGTTCAGTAAATACCCAGAAGCTGATACTACCCCAAAACTCAAGGTGCTCCCTCCTCATTTAGAATATGCATTCATTAATGGGGATCTTAATTTTCCTGTTGTGATTTCTTCTTTGTTATATAACGAAGAAAAGGAGTCGTTACTGCAGGTTTTAAGCAAGCACAAGGGAGCAGTTGCGTGAAAAGTCTCTGACATAAAAGGAATTAACCCTTCATACTGCTCTCACAAGATACTTATGGAAGATGATTTTAAACCTGTAGTACAGCCACAGAGGAGATTAAACCCAAAAGTCCAAGACGTGGTAAAAGACGAAGTCATTAAGCTTCTGGATGCGGGTCTAATTTACGCTATTTCTGATAGTCCTTGGGTTAGTCCTATTCATGTTGTACCAAAGAAAGGAGGAATGACAGTAGTCACCAATGAAGATAATAAGCTGATACCGACTAGAACAGTCACTGGTTGGAGGGTGTGCATCGATTACAGGAAATTAAATGGCGCAATACGAAAGGATCACTTCCCCCTTCCATTTATCGATCAGATGCTAGAGAGACTCTCTGGACATGAGTATTACTGCTTTCTTGATGGATTCTCGGGATACTTTTAAATTCCTATCGCCACTGAAGATAAAGAAAAGACAACTTTCACCTGCCCGTACAGAACAGTCGCCTACCGAAGGATGCCTTTTGGACTATGTAACGCTCCCGCCATATTCCAACGGTGCATGACTGCAATATTCTCGAATATGTGTCAAGATTTTATGGAAGTCTTCATGGACGACTTCTCTGTTTTTGGTAACTCTTTCTCATCTTATCTTAATAATTTATCTAAAATTCTTGCCAGGTGTGAAGAAACCAACCTTGTCCTTAACTGGGAGAAATGTCATTTTATGGTAAAATAAGGGATTGTTTTGGGGCATAATATTTCCCAAACAGTGATCGAATTTGATAAAGCTAAGGTTGACGTTATTTCTCGACTGCCTTATCCAACCAACCTAAAAGGAATTAGGAGTTTTCTTGGGCATGCGGGATTTTATAGACGATTTATAAAAGATTTTTCCAAAACTGCCAAGCCTATGACCCAACTCCTCGTGAAAGATGAAAATTTTGATTTTAACGATGATTGCAAAAAAGCTTTTGATATTTTAAAAGAAAAACTGACTACTGCCCTTGTTATTATTGCTCCTTATTGGGGGAACGATTTTGAACTTATGTGCGATGCTAATGATTATGCTGTGGGTGCTGTTTTAGGACAGAGGGTGGATAAAACATTTAAACCCATTTATTACGCTAGTAAAACCTTAAATGAGGCGCAAGAGCATTACACAACTACTGAAAAGGAACTCCTGGTCGTGGTCTATGCCTTTGATAAATTCAGATCTTATTTAGTAATGTCAAAAACTGTTGTCTACACTGACCATTCTGTTTTGAAGTACTTGTTCAATAAACAGGATGCCAAACCAAGATTGATAAGATGGGTGCTGTTGCTGCAAGAATTTAAAATTGAAATCAAGGATAAGAAAGGGGCAAAAAACTTAGCAGCTGATCACCTCTCACGATTAGAAAACCCTGAGCTTGAAGAGCTTGATAAAGAAACTATTCGGGACTCCTTCCCCGACGAGCATCTCATGGGAGTTAGAATTGAGGATTCCAGCTCCGAACCATGGTACGCAGATGTGAAGATCGTTTATGAGCTCTAGGGGATAATAATAACAAAGACAAACATGAATGCATAGCGGAATAATAAGAACATCAATGTTATTGCTAAAGGTTTTTCGCCATCAACTCTACAAACTAATACTAATCGATTAACTACTAATCACTAATATACTAAATACTAACCTAGGCGTTTACATGAACATACGCCTAGGAACACACACACACCTTTACTAATGGTGTTCACATCTTGACACACTAAAACCTAATTCCCTGCCTCTCTTTATATACTAGAGAGTCTAGGGTTACATTTGACTACTAGGGACTAAATAATAATTTCTTCTTTAACAAGTAGGTCCCTTGTGTTTCAATCTTCATCATTTGTCATCTTTAGTCCTTCATCTTTCACACGTTTTGTCTTATCAACTCAATTATAATTCCTAACAATCTTCCCCTAGTTGATAATGACAAAACCAAATAAGCACGAACTTCCCCTGAAGTTAAGATGTCATGAAAGATAAGAACTTCCCCTTAAACATGCAATCACCAAGAATCTTCAAGTTGCAAACCGTCTTTGTCACCTTTCTTCCCCTTTTTGTCATAATCCACTAGGAGAAGCTAAGTAGAAGCAACTTTGATTCCAACCACCACAAACCAATATCATACGACTAATCCATCCTTCTAATGCCTCAAGATACCCGCCATGAAGATCACCAAAAAGCTTGCTAAAAATGAAATGAAGGCAAAAGAAATCTGAACCAGGAGTATAAATACCAACAAGTAGTAGCAAAAATCTTCCCCTCGAATGATGCTTGTAAATGACCATAAGAACTTGTCGAATAACTAACCACCATGATTACAAATACGTTGTAGTTCCAGCCATGAAGAACATAGTACCTCCTAAAATACTAATAAAGATGACTATAATCGCATTTGAAACCAAGTAATAGTAACATGAAGAATAGTTCAAAGGTTTACCAATCATTCCAATCATCGTCAAAGTCCAAATAAGTATGACAATATCTGAGATCTTGAACCTTGAAATCAACCAAACTTTCATGTATGTATAACTACCAAATCCGAAAACCAAATCGATCTCGTGTGTGTGTAATCAAAATAAACTCCATACCAAGCTGAGAATCAAATCCATGAATGACTTCCCCTCAATTCCAAAACAAGCCTATTAGCAACACTTTTTCTGTCACTAAACTGTCGCTATGTTGCATTCTCCTTCCTCCAAAATCTATTAGTGGCGCTTTTTCTGTAACTAAACTGTTGCAAATATGTTGCAAAACTATCTGAATATTGAAGCAGTACTTAAGTAACCAAGTAGCAGTACTTTCATCCAAGCAGTACTTTCGTCCAAGCAGTACTTTCGTATCGTGGAGCAGTGGTAACTGATTGCATCCTTCAAACGTATTGCTTCGTCTCGTAATCTTTCTCCAAGTTTTTCTAGCTCTCTTTTTTTGTTACTCTCGTGGTATGCAACTGCTCCAATATATATTGCAACCAAATCAAGTTCTATCCGACAACTTTAACTCAGCCAAATACTAGTTCATGTTCTGTCCAATGAACTTTAACCCTCATACAGTAACATGATTTTACAATAGGATGAATTGTTTAAAGCCAATAGTACAAAACCTCAAGCGTAACAGTATCAATCGTATATACGCATCAATACTAATTGATCGCACAATGAAGCAGTACAAAAACGTTTTAACACTAGTAAGTTGATTCACCAGTACCTTTACTCGTTACCTTTACACCTTGACATCAGTAGCGTTACTTCCACAAGTGTTTAACATGTCTGCTTCAGTAACTTTAATATTAATAAAAACCACCTGTCAACAATCTCATGCAAGAAAGAGTATATGCACCTATCATCTTTTAGTACGAGGTAATACTAGCATACAAATTAATGTATACTAATAATATTCAATGAATTTGAAGGCCCCAAGCAATCATCTATATAAAATCACAATTAATACTGTCTTCAAAAGATATTAAAGTCGAATATAAGTAGGACATAGGACACCGACCTATGTTTTATTGCTGGTCTCATGATTCTTCAAATCAGCTATATTATTCGTCAATAATCAACCATGATTGAGAAGTAATTCTTCAATAACAAACGTGAATAATGATTAAGAAATCAAAGAATTTGAATTTGTTAGAGATTCATTATCCTCATTAATCGTCAACAGCAACCAGTTTAAGAAAAATCCCTAAAATTCGAAATTTAAAAACTC
Source organism: Chrysanthemum makinoi (assembly GCA_910596185.1). Lineage (NCBI taxonomy): Eukaryota > Viridiplantae > Streptophyta > Magnoliopsida > Asterales > Asteraceae > Chrysanthemum > Chrysanthemum makinoi. The sequence goes on along the minus strand of OU343218.1, from coordinate 91,302,555 downwards.
CTTCAGCAGCCATATTCGACATCTTATAACTTTTGATTGAGAGCCTAGATCGACGATCCCTCTGGTGGAAAGTTATATGGCTATATAGAGAACGTCCACCTAAAATTTCGTCACGATCCAACGGTTAACGAAAAAGTTATGCCCTCTTGAAAACAGTGCTGCAGAAGTATATACGAAAAATTTCAGACTCGAATTTTTTTCAATCTTTTTCTTCGAAAAACGTTGTAGATCCCTATATCAAGAGCTCCCCTATCTGATACCAATTGTGAAGATCGTTTATGAGCTCTAGGGGATAATAATAACAAAGAAAAACGTGAATGCACAGCGGAATAATAAGAACATCAATGTTATTGCTAAAGGTTTTTCGCCATCATCTCTACCAACTAATACTAATCGACTAACTACTAATCACTAATATACTAAATACTAACATAGGCGTTTACATGAACATACGCCTAGGAACACACACACACCTTTACTAATGGCGTTGACATCTTGACACAATAAACCTAATTCCCTGCCTCTCTTTATATACTAGAGAGTCTAGGGTTACAATTGACTACTAGGGACTAAACAATAATTTCTTCTTTAACAAGTAGGTCCCTTGTGTTTCAATCTTCGTCATTTGTCATCTTTAGTCCTTCATCTTTCACACGTTTTATCTTATCAACTCAATTATAATTCCTAACAGCAGATTTCGCTAATTACCTCGCGGCCAGAGTATTACCGAGCAACAAAACCTACGATCGAAAGAAAAAGTTCTTCTCAGATCTTAAATATTACTTCTGGGATGATCCGTTCCTTTTTAAATCATGCCCTGATGGTATTATTCAGAGATGCGTATTTAGAAATGAGCAAAAACATATTCTGGAACATTGTCACAACGGACCTGCAAGAGGACACTATGGGGCCGACAATACTGCTCGGAAGGTTTATGAGGCCAGATTCTTTTGGCCTAGCATTTTCAAAGACGCCGCAAAACATGTTAGGGATTGTAACGCTTGTCAGAGGGCAGGGAACATCTCTTCTCGAAATTAGATGCCACTCAATAACATTATGGTATGTGAGGTTTTTGATGTTTGGGGGATCGATTTTATGGGACCTTTCACTCCTTCGAAGAATAAAAGTTATATCCTTGTAGTTGTCGATTACGTTTCAAAGTGGGTCGAGGCTGAAGCTCTGCAAACATGTGATGCTAGAAGTGTCATTCGTTTTTTGAAAAGATTATTCTCCAGGTTTGGGATCCCTAAGACCATCATTAGTGATCGAGGGACACACTTTTGTAATGCTATTATGGAGAAAGTTCTCAATAGATATGGGGTACTCCACCGAATGTCTACACCTTATCACCCACAAACCAATGGGCAAAATGAAAACACCAACAGGGCACTCAAGCAAATTTTAGAGAAATCAGCCAGCAGTAACAGAAAAGATTGGTCCGACAAACTCGACGAAGCGTTATGGGCATTGAAGCGGCTTTCAAAACTCCTATTGGAAGCACCCCTTTTAAGATTGTTTACGGGAAAGCATGTCATCTTCCCGTAGAGTTGGAACATAAAGCATATTGGGCTCTCAAGAATGCTAACTTGGAGGCTGATGTAATCAAGGAACACCGATTTTCCCAAATAAATTGTTTAGCTGAATTACGAGACGAAGCATACGATCATGCCAAAGCATACAAAGACAGGACCAAAAGATGGCACGATAAGCGAATTAAGGATAAAAGATTTGAAGTAGGACAAGAGGTACTCGTTTTTAACTCAAGACTCAAATTATTCCCTGGAAAAATGAGATCTCGTTGGGTTGGCCCCTACACAGTAAGTAAGGTGTTTCCTTATGGGACTATTGAGGTTCATAACAAGGAAGGAGTATATTTCAAGGTAAATGGACACCGCGCAAAAATTTATTATGGGCAAGATGTTAGCAAGCCTTCGGGAGATGAGTTCTTCGCACCTGCCTAGAGCTCCGCGGCCCTGAGTCTAACTTAAAGACTCGTAAATAAAGAAAAGTGCTCTTTCAGGAGACAACCCGAATTATCCCTTTATTTTGTTCTATTTCCATTTGTAGGGTTTGTGTTTTCTAACCATTTTTGCAGGAACGAGGAAGTAATTCTGTTGCGGTTTCTTGATCGACCAGAGTTACGACGTAACTCATCTGTGTGATTACGCCGTAACCAACCTTTTAGCAGCAGAATTCTTGACGCATTAATCATTACGGCGTAATACCATCTCCGTGGTTACGCCGTAACCACTCGCTTTGAAGCTTATGTCAGGTTTTGCCAGTTACGGCGTAACTCCCTCATAAGAGTTACGACGTAACCTTCCTCTGCTTTAATTCTTTCATTTTAAAACGCAATAACCTTGTGTGGAGTTTTTTAGAACTCTTTGAGATCGTTTTGAGCCTTAGGGTTAAACAATAACATATACATACGCAGCGAAATAACAAAGAACAATTATGTTATTGACACAAGGTTTTTCATTCACCATCACCTCCAATTATATTAATAATGTGTTATCTAAACTATAACAAGGATCAAAGACTTGATCTTGGAGGTTAACTAACACTAACTACTAACCCTAGACGTTTATAGGAACATGTCTAGATAACTAAACTACTAACTAAACTAGTCTAGGCGTTTACAATGAACCATACGCCCTAGACACACACACACACACTTTTAAGTCGACTACATCTTGGAAGACATGTGTTAAAACCTACACCCCATGTCCTCTTTATATACTAGAGGATTAGGGTTTACAAATCTCTACTAAGGACTAAATAATAAATCTTCTTTTGCAAGCAATTCCTTCCATCTTTTTGTAGATTTTCTTCTTGTCACTTTAAGCCCTTGATGTTTCATTCTTTATTGTTTTGTATCATCGAATCAATAAAACCAACACCTTGTATTAGTATTTTAAATGAACTTTGTGGGTGTGTTCCCTGTAAACCCTCACGAGACTTCACTCGTCCATTTGGGACACCAAGTGGTTTAAAAGGCTTGTTGCAAATGCTAAATGCAACCGTGATTCCTACGAAAGTGAGTTAGGTTTGTTTTTCATTTTTCATTTTGTCTTTTTAGAATTATGCTTGTCGGTATTGTGATTACAGGGATTGAAGTTTGCTCATGATGCTTATACGAAGGCACGTCTCTTTTTCGTGGGCCTTCTTTCTTTTTGGAGCAAATTTCAGGGAAGTTCTCGCTCTAATTCTACTTTTCTCTTCACCTTTATTTAATGCTTAGTACAAAAGGGACTTTGTACAATTCAAGTGGGGGGGGACGGGAGTAGAATTATCTTTTGAACATTATTTTGCCCTCGTTTTTCTAGTTTATTTTGAAAAATTATGCCATTTTTAAAATTTTGACATGTTTTTCTTAACCTAACTAGATTAGACCTTAGCCGATCACATACAACCCTTGATATATTATGGATAGATTAGCCTTATCCGTTTCCAATATTTTACCCCAAATCCACCAAATTATGAGTGTCTTGGGTAGCTTGTAAACTTTAGAACTTGGCCTTTGCATCATTTCGAGACCATAGACGAGGTATGTTGAGTTAGCTCGATGTATTTGGACTTTTCAGTTTTAGAAGGCAATATTATAGGATTATCACCCAAACAACCTACCATTGTGTGTCTATCGGTTAGTCACCTCGACTTCTCGACCCCCATGTGAAACCCTTTTGTTGCACTCACCTTTAGTGCAAGATACCCCTAGATACACCCATCTGAGCCATTCCTTTCATTTTGTTAACCCGATATATTGTTTCGATACACCTATACACCTTAGCCTCCTGTAGTCTCTATTTGTGATTAAGAAGTCATCATTTGCCTAAGTTCAAGGTTCGAGTGGAAAGGTTCGGAAATCACGCTTTCATCAACAACATTACTGAAGATCATTGAATACCCCCGAATTCCCATTGTTCGTCTCAAGTAGGGGGATATTATGTTTAAGTTATTATTGTTATGTTGAAAAAAAAAAGTTGTTATGTTATTGTAAAGTGCGATGTTATAAGCACTATGTTATGAGCTTTATTGATTTAGTATCGAGGAGGCCACCTCGGTCACATTTGAAGATTGGAGTTGGTAGTTATGCAAACAGTTGGAGAAAAGGTAGTGTGCCCATCACGACGTCCTCTAATGACACATCTACCTTATATTTCATGATCCGGTTTCTTGACTTCAAAGCTTGAACTTTGGGCGGACGGTAAGTGGTGATGACTTGGTTATAGATTTAGAATACATGCTTGTTTTTTATTTTACACTATTTATATATCCCATGTCTTATCCTACCCTTTAGTCATGAAGCGTGTCTAGGTGATGCAGCGAGCAATCTTTGGTGTCTTGGCCATGGATTTGGTCATGTATCATTGATTTTGTCCACTTAGCCGTGACATGTTAGTAATGACGAGTCACCCCTTAACCTTTGTCGTGTCTACCCATATTACCTTCGAGAATTGTTTAGACCTTAACTCTAGTGGTGGAGATTTGTGTAACCGTCAAGCTTATGATAGAATACATGCTATGACTGTGCGATTGAGTGATCACCCCGAAATTGACACTTAGAATAGTTGAGAGATTTGAGTGTTTTGTTCCCCTTTCGTGAGGTGTTCGGCTTTGTTTTATAATAAGGTTTTAAAACGTACCTTTTTTAGGGGTCGTTTAAGCCCTTATTTGATCACTTTTGTATCCGTTATTACTTAATATCGGTCCTTTTCACTTTTTTGGTCTCTTGAAGGCAAATTGCTGGAATGACACTTATTTGGACGAAAAGGCGCGGATATACGAAGAAAATGGCCAAAGTCCAGAAATCGAGACACTTAAGTCTTTGAAATACAAGGGGACGGCGTCGGTGCTAACTGTGGACGCCGGATCACTTTTGTGACGGCTCAGTAGCCAAATTGCTTATTTACAAGTGACGGTGTCGGGCTTTAAAAGAGTAGGCCGTCGCAACTCGGGCGGCCTAGATTTGATCGACGTCGCTGAAAGGACGGCGTCACAAGCATAAGTTGACGCCGTCGCAATACTAACGTGGCCAAGACGAAACCCTAATGGCCGACGGCGTCACAAATCATAAGGTAACGCCGTCGCGAATGTAATCTTATATATAGAATCCGAATTTTTCATTATTCAGTGTGTAGTCTTTTGGAGTAAAAACCTAAGCCGAACCAAGGCTGTCTTGTACAGTATTTTAGGGTTCCAAACCCTATCTTACATCAAGATAAGTGTTTTACTTCATTAATTCAATTATGTTTTCAATTATTTATGTGTATGCTTGCATGTTCTCCATGTCCGGCTAATTTACTTGTGTGTTTGCTTAGGGAATATGAAACTTAACTATTGAATATTGATTGGTTGTCTCTTATCTTAATTGTTAATGATCTAGTAATGCGATAGGTCATTCGTTGTGTAGTTAATGCTTGATTAATCTTTGCGAACCTTAGACTATAACACCTAGAGTAGTTGTAGGCTAAACCATCCAAAGAGTACCTTAGAGTTAGAGTTTATAAATCCTAGAGATTTTGTAGACGAGACCCTTTGGTAGTTTCAAAGAGTTAGGGATAAACGCATACCCTACGACCTTAGACACACAACGCGATTAGGAATAAGGACGTGACAATTCAACCATCAATGGGAGATAATTAAGGAGTAATACAACCTAAGTAAACACATTTTTAAACTATCATACGAGCACACATTAATTAAACATAGACTACCCTCACCTTATGTAGGACCTTACTTTTATCAACCTTATCACAAACCCACTTAACAAACACAAGTATCACCACGTTTACCACGCTACGCGTAGAAAACGTTCAACCCAAAACACAAACATAAAGCTTACACAAAGAAGGAAAGATTAAGATAGATGGTGACTTGATGTTTAAACAAAACCGTGTATGTGGAGATAAGATAAACACAATAAAGTTGTATATTCCTTGAGAGAGAAAATACACACACACACACTTTCAAGCACACCCCTCAAATGACCATTTGAGGGGTATTTATAGTCCAAGGGACTTGATGCCCTAAAAGGCTTTCCTATGGGCTTCGTTGGACTTGGATTGGGCTTGGGATACTTAAGCTTATAAACGGCTAACATACCCTAAAGATTAACCAATTAGCTTAGCCCAATCCGCGAGCCCGTTGACTATTGTATCACGATATCTAACACACGTTACAAAGTTCCTAAACGTGAATGACCATCACTTCTAATAAAACTATTAAGGCTAACAATCTCCCCCTAAGGGGTGGTCATTCAAATGATGCTCCACTTGAATAGGTCTTTACTTTTCTCGAGCTTGAACTTTGTGTGTAGATATAGAATAGTCTTGATTCTTTGTTCCTTCATAGGTGTCTCCACGTCTTTCTCCACCATGCTCACACTTCTATTTGTCTTTTGGTTACCAATGATGTTGTTCTCGAGTCTTTAAACTTTGTAGATTCTTTGACATTGACGAAGAATCATCTTTAACTTTGAGTTGCCTTTGATTTTGATGAGAACTTTCATGTGTTATTGGCATGAGCATGTGGATGATGCAAGACGATCAATCGCTCCGGAGCTTCCATAAGAAAACATAAAAACAGGTTAGTAATAAGCGGATTCCGGCACTTACAAGTTTGAATTTCGAGGGTGTTAACAGCATAGTGTGAAAACACATCTCTAATTCTCACAAAGGCCGTTCCTGAACTGGAGTCCCACAAGTGATATAACGCGATATACCGGTACATCTCAGCATTCGGATGAGTCGCTGAGGTAGCATCACCCACCTGTAGACCGTTTGAGACACACTAAAAGCGTAATCCACGGGGAGTTACGAAGTGACCTGCTGTCATGTGCTTGATGTTGACCACGGCAGGAGTTTCCATTCAATCACTTTGAAGATCACAGATGTGAAACTTCTCATAAATGTTACAGCAGATTTCTAAGATCAGCGTAGGACTCTATAATATATCACTTGTGTCCTTATTGATGAACAACAAGCGATGTCATGTCAAGTGTTCCTATGAGATCTTTTGATGAATCTCGTGGCTCCAGACTCAATTAGTGCATTTTGGTTTTCCTGAGCGGAGACTAGGGAGATGGTCTCCTTCTTCAATATCAACAATCTCTAAGAGAAAGTCGATAGATTATGTAAGGTTCCCAGTGAGAATGAAACAAATCCTTTTAAGAGGAATTGAGTGGCTAGAAGGTTTAGTGCAGTGCGTCACTGGGTCCATGGCGTCTTTGTCTTCAATACCAGTGTCATCTAGTGACAACCAGTAGCATATGTATTGAACCCGGTTTATGCCCTAAGGTTGAATATGGAGGGCTATTTCTTTTCACCCTTTCTTCACATTTCTTTTTAATTCTTCAACCCCTTCTTTCTCCTTTCTCACATTACTCCTTTTTTCAATCATACCTAAGGACTTCTAATACTAAACTATTGGTGATGTCCTTGGGTAGATCCCTCCGGCTCTGGCGGATCATAGGACGAATTTCCTATCCTTAGTCACCTTATAACTCCATGACTGTCCCATGTTGCCATAAAACCTTTTCTTGAAAATCTCTTGTGGAAACGTAGAAGGGGGGTTGAATACGTTACCGTTTAAAAACTTTAGATCTTTAGTATCAAATCGCTTATGAAGCTTGTTATAATATGAAAGTTCCAATTATTGTTTGTGACCAATGTAAAGCATAGTAAACCATGTTGTCACACAAGTATTAACATCAAACCACATCACAAGCAATAGTATAGTGCAACTATAAAAGTAAAGAGATAAAGAAAGGAAAGTGCAAACCGAACACGATGATTTATAGTGGTTTGGTCACGGATCTCCTTTCCGCCCTACTCCACTCCCCGAGTACCTAACTCGAGAGTTACTTCACTAAATCAACAAGCTCCCTTCTCGGCGGAGAAAACCTTACAATCGTCGCTTACACTTTTTCCGGTACAAAGCTAAATACCGAGTTCTAGTTCGAGGTAGAACCAACCTAACGTCGCCTATACAATATTTCCGACACTAAGCTAGATGTCGAGTTCTTTTACACGGGTACAACCACTCCCAATATGTTTTATGGCCCAACATAACAAACCTTGTGTTTTATGGCACAAACACATAAACCATCTAATCTAGTTTGGTGAAAGTGTTGTTATGATGCAATGATGTTTACACTAATGATCCATGACACAAATGTCTAATGGATATGAATGACTACTTCTAAATGAACTTCCATTGATAGGAAGCCTTCATGATGAAGATCACAAGTTCCCCAAACTTGTTGTGATAGATCTTCAGCTTGTGGTGAGTTGGGATGGCTAGATCTCCAAGCTTTCCTTGGTTGATCAATGTAGAGTATGCTTACAACAAAGATGAATGTTAGAAGCATTATGATCATGATCATTAGGGTGTTTAATGTATGTTACTACATTGTTAATGATAGATCTAAATGTATGCAAGAAGGTGGAGAAGGTGTGTTTTCAAGTTGTGAAGAAATGAGAAAACAATGGGCTTCTATTTATAGGCAAAAGGGGACAGGAGCGTCCACGGACCACGGTACCAAATAAAGGGTTCCGCCCTTTATGCATTTTGGTGCCGTGGGTGCCTGACAAGAAATATAAAAAATCTTTCTTCAAATCTTTTCAAGATTTTACCATATCTTACCAAGATCACATTTGATATATTGAGTGTCAATCTAACCAATATATTCAAGAGATCTTCCAAGGATTTCAAAGATGATGCATGCCATGATGTAACATGTATTTCCATTTTTAGATTAAAATGTTTATCAAAGTAAACTTGTAAAATGTATTATGTAACTAGTTAATAAAATGTCTAGTTACCTTTTGAAATACTTGTGAATGCAAAATGTAAAATGAGGTTCTAAATAGAATGGTTAACCTATTAAAATACTTAGTGACTCTAAACGTATTTTAAACATTCTATATGATTTGTTAATGGGTTTGATCATAATGCCACATAACAAACATGTACGAACCTGTGTTGTAACATACGAGGACTTGAGACATCGAGAGGTGTTGAATGTATGTTGAGACAAATGTAATTACAAGTAACTTGTACATTTTACGTTATGTATTACAAGTTACATGTTTGTCATCAATCAAAATCAACGAGACTGTATAGATTAAATATCATAATATTTGCACTAACAATCTCCCCTTTTTGATGATGACAAATATATGTAAACGTAATAGAAAGTAAAATGTAAAAGGTTACTTGTATCCTTACTACCTTTACATTACCTTCTCCGTTTACACTCTTCTCCCCTTTTGTCGAAACAAAAAGGGCGTGTCCTTGGAGTTTAACTTCATTTCTCCCCAAAAAGGCGAGCTTGCATCATTCCTAGTGAAGTTAAATCGTCTACTTCAATCCGTCCCTTGTTTGGTAGCGGATCCATGGATCAAATAAAGAGGCTTAACCTACATCAAGGTTAGTTTTATGCAACAAAATTATGAGAAATATATGAAAAAGAAAAATGCATAGCAATGTTAGCCTATTTTCTCCACTTTTATCGAAGCACAAATGCTTGTTGAAAAGTGAGAATGATGCTAAATGCGTGCATGCTCCCCCTTGACGGTTGCTCCCCCTTGTTTGAGGCGTCAAGGTATGATTAAAAACCTACAAAACAAATATTAGTGCAAAACTATATTCGTCATTGGACGAGTAAGTGATATACAACAAAGTGTGTATAAGATGCATTCAGTAAATTCTTGACGGAAGCTCCCCTTGCTCTAGGGCGTCAAGATGAACCTTCAAAATAAATATTAGTATAATAGAAGCTTTGTCTTTAGACAAATATGTCATATACAACCAAGTGTATAGACGATGCAATATGAGTGCTTAAAGGGTATTCCTCCTTGTTCTAGGATGTCAAGAAGCACCTAAAATAAGAAAAATAATTGATGCAAACTTCATCCTTAGATGAGTAAGTTATATACAATCGAGTGTATATGGTGATGAACCTACAATGAAAAACATTAGTGCAATATATTTCATCTTTTCACAAAGAAAAATAAGATGTATATATGTGATAAATGATATAATCAAAGATCTCATGAAGTGTAGTCTCCTAATTACAATCATAAGAAAAGTGAGAATATAATATGATAAAAGCCTACAAAATAGTTCCTAGAAATAAGATATGAAGTCTTCCACGGGTGTGCCACTAGTGGTGCTAGTGTTGGTGTCGGTTTACTAGTAGGATTCATGTGGTGATGATAGATGACTCGAGATTTACAAAAGTAAGTTTTCGCTAATCCATGGTGGTGATGATTAGTGAAAGTGGTGATGGAAGGTGGTGGTGATTAGGTAGGAAGCTATTAAGGAGTTAGAAACTCGTATGTATAGCAAATATAAAAATATGGACTCATGCAATCCTTTCGTCATGTCAAGTGACCAAAGCTAAGAAGAAAAAAAATATGAATGGACATTGCATTTCAATGATGCATAAGGGTTATGATTTGAATGATTTATTGATGCTAACAACCTATTGTTTTGAGCAAGTTCTCATATGCTTCAACCCAAGAGTAATCAATAATGCGTTCTATCTAAGAATATATAAAAGTGATAACATGAAGATAAATTCGTTTATTGATTGACACGAATTATAAAAATGACATATTCTAGGTGACAATGGGAAAGGTAGTATTAGCATGGTTTTGACCGACATGGATGATTATCACTTTGAAAAGAAGTGAAGACAATATGGAAAATACTAATAATAATAATAATGAGTACCTATATGAGGATGAGAATGACATCATATAAGTGAGAGTTGGATGGACCAACGTGTTGGAAATGGCTGTTTTGATTAATATATTGTTTGCACTAACAATGACATGCATGATATATGTCAAGCGAGAAAGGATAAGATCCTATGATGGTGTTCTAGATAGTGAAGTTGTAAGGTGCTAGTTTTAAGGAAAATCCTAGATTCGTTGATTATGGAGATGAAGAAGTTTGTAAAACACATGATGTGTTTTTCACTTGATGAGGTATTGGTGCAAACTTGTGATATAAGGTTAAAAGGTTGAACTAGTTGTGGTTTCGTGAACCGGTTTTAGCTAAGTGGTGTTTACCTATGTGTTGGTATTTTAGAGTCTAAGGGACATAAATTTTGACAAAAGAAAATTATGTGAATGGATTTCTCTCCCCCTTAATTGGTGGACATCCAACATAATGTGTATCAAATAAGGAATGACAACAAAGTGTTTAGGAGGTTATTCGGGTTAACGAAAGAGATGAGCTTAGTGATGTTTTTCCGGATGATGGTTAGCATACAATGAACTTCATCCTTAAAGTCACGTACCTCTTCTCGATTAATACGAGATGATCGTATGATGAGGCATGTGGTTTCCTAATAGGAAGTGAAGAGGATTAGAGTATTGTTATAACTAAATAATGATGGAGATGATTTTTGGAAAGCGGAAGCTTAAATTGAGATTTGGAAAGAGGTCGGTTGAAAGACAAAAATGCAAAGCCAACCCGCTAGAACTTAATTCTATATGCTTTTAAACTATATGCAAGTGTAGGGGTCCCATAAAGCATATTACTAATCTATGTAGCAATAAAGGGGATTATGCAAAATGAGCATATAAAAGTTAAAACCAAGTGAGATAACAAATAATTTGTTATCAACCTACAAAACAAATTTGTTAGTGACAAAAGATGTTAACATGATAGAAATCAAATGATAACATATTATATAAGCAAAAACAACACATTTCACTTAGTAGACAAGAAATCACCACACAAGATAGCATCAAAACAATCATATTATGCAAGAATATGACTTTATTCAAGACATTTCATTATGAGATTGTTTTGTCATTAGACTTAGATACTTAAGCATACTTGGATATACATTAATCTATGTGATTAATTTGTAAGATAAAAAGGCTTCTAAAAGTTAGTCATACCAAAAGCACTTTGACAGATTATATGTGCACACGTAGCAAAAAATAGTGTGACAAGAAGCAAAAGAAACAAGATGAAAGATTCATGCAAGCCATGTTTAAGACATAACAATTTGGAGCATGTATCATTTAGACCATCTTGTGCATAGATTTAAGGAATGTCAACAAAAGACAATAGCTTTCAAACATGGATACATTAATGACATATTATGAGTTCACAAATAACACATTAGTCATGTGAAACATTATATAGATGACAAAAATTTCTTCAACCTTAAATATCATGCAAATCATGTTTACGCTTAACATTAAGTAGCATAAAGCATCACAAAAACTTTCTAGGGTTTACACATTTGACAATTAATCAAGTAGGTATCAAACACCAAGAAAATGTCAAGACAATTGATCATTTTAAACAAGAGCATGTATCATTTGGATCGTACTACACATCGATGTAATGAATGCCAACTAATAGCTTTCAAACACAAATATATCATATCAAAATTATCACGTATCAGAATGCCATATTATGAGTTCATAAGTAACATGTCAGTTATGCTAAAAACAATTCAAAAGTAAGCATCATGCAAATAAAGTTTAGATTTAAACATTTAGTAGCATGAAACAAGAATACAAGCATTATGAAGATAAAACCGTACTAAGGTTTACACATTTGACTAGTTATCAAACACTAAGATAATGTCAAATCAACGTATCGTATTAAACAAGAACATGTAATCCACACATGTAAGTGCAATGCAAGTGGTTTTACTAAGGTTTACACATTTGACTAGTTATCAAACACTAAGATAATGTCAAATCAACTTATCGTATCAAACAAGAACATGTAATCAACACATGTAAGTGAAATGCAAGTGGTTTTAAGAGAAAAGTCATATATACTACTTGTTTGATTAGTATTCCTAAGGTGAGGCAAACTATCAATGTTTTAACACTTACTTTAGGCAAGTATAGGAAAACAAAATTTTCAAGTTGGAGAATGAATATGAGACTATTACTAGTGGTGCTCAATTAAGGCTAAACACGACCATTTTTACGGGTGATTCCACATACCCAACTTCTCTTCAGGAAGCAATTCAACCGTTAGGTCAAATTGAGTTTCTAGTGCAATAGGTTCTCCAGTAGTCATTCTCATGTTAGAAAGATGGGAACTCCTACTTTTGCATATTAAAGTGCATAAAAGATGATAGTTTACCAATACTTGGCTTAATGTGACTTAACTAATATGCAATATAACTAAGGTGATAAAGACGTCATGTTATACAAATGAGCTTTAACAATGGTGTGTTTGATGTGTTTGAATCTTGTGTTTAGAATCTAAAGTTGTTCAAATTACACAGCTAATTGTATGATCTAATGGATGACATCTTTTATGTTGAGTTGAAGTGTGTACTTTAAATGTGAATTGATCATCTAAGACTAGAGAATGGAATATGTTAAACTAAGAACGTTCTCAAGAGAGCTCCTTGGAATATTATTTAACAAGTCTAAATAAGGTTACCAACTTCAATAGATCTTATGTATGCTCTAAAGATGTGTAGTTTTAACCTTGGATGAGCAAGGTTAGGTTATGATGTACGCTTGAAAGGACAAAGATATAAATAGTATCTTTCAACAAATGAGATTATCCCATGGGATAAAGTTATCATGCTTGTGAAAACAAGTATGACAAGATGAATTGGATATGCTAGTTCATAGAACTTGTAGATGTTTGTTTCAAGATCATTTAGCCAATGAGGTGTAATGAAATCTCTTGTAACACAACTATTTATGTCGTAAGAGTGATGCATAGGATATACAATATCCTTTTAACAAAATGAAAGCTTAACACATGAATCTTAGTCATAATGTTCTTCAAAACATCATGTTTTCCTAAATGAAGATATGAAGCCAAAGTGTTTGAATCGGATAGTCCCATCTAAATAAACTTGGTCTCAAGATTATATTCACTAGATGATGACAAGAGGAATTCACTCGAGTTTCTTATGTATACTCCACAAGAGTCATTGTTGCTTGGGGTGTATGATGTTGGCTTTGAGATTGCATTTTAACATATGTTGTTAAAATGTTGATTTGAGGTTTAACGAAATTTATGCAGAAGTTTAACGACAAAGTATTACTAATACTTTGATAATTTGTGAAGGTAGTACTACTTATACCTAGTGGAAATTGACAACAATTACCAAGAGCACCATGCTTATTTGATAGTTGAGGTTCTAGCCATAATGAATTATCTAAGTCCTTATATGTGGGAAAGGATGTTTGAGTTTGTTCAAACGTGCATTTGATTTAGTACAAGTGTTGAACACAAGGGCTTTTTGAGCAATACACTCAATGAATTCAAATGATGGTAAGGATGGTGGATTGGTTGATCTAGGTGGTAGGTCTTCTAGTGTGTCTAAATAAGGATGTGGTGATGTAGGGGTTTGTTGTGCTATAGGAGTACTTAGGTTGATTATTTGTCCATAGATGTTGAACACAAAAAGTACGGATACTAATTCTTATGGTTCATTGGTTGCTACAACTAGTGGGTGAAGTGCTTGAAGTTTTGGTTATGTCTATGAAGCTTAGGGGCTGAGGTATAGGTTCACCTTGAAAGGGCACGTTTGATTTAAAGGATGCTCTTGGAAGTTCATGAGCAATACGCTTAATGGTGCCAAAATATGGAAGAGGGATAGTAGGTGTCAAAGAGGGATAAGTGGCACAATGGGTTGTTTGTTTTGGATAAGTGTTTCAACATGTGTTGTTAAAATACTTGGGTGTTGATTTTTAGGATATGACTTTTAATGACTACAATCGTAAGTCGCATATACTTGAATATTTCGGATGAAATACTTAAGTTGTCAATCCTAATTTGTTGAGATTATAAATCTTAGATTGAACTCAAGGAAAACAAGACTTGATAGTATGTCTTTAACATACGTGTGAGTTATGACTCTATGTAAATACTTATCGTCTTGAAGGATGACACATTATTTTCATGTTAACCAAGTGAGGCAATACATGTAGATACAAAACAATATCTATAATCATATGATAGACTTGTGTATGATATCTCTGCAAATAATGAGTCCAAATTTGTTAGTCTCGGTAAGTCATCTAAGTCAACCGCAAATGGGTGAGGAGATGTTGGTGGTGTTTTGGATGGTTGTGAAGTGGTCATAATTGTGGGTGATTTTGGTGGTGGAGTTGGAGTACTTAAGTTTAGAAAGTTCACATCTTGAATGGGTGATGAGATGTTGAGAGGTAACGAGTCTGAGGATGAGGAGTTCAAGTTAATGAAGTAACAAGATCGAACGCTAATCCTAGTGGTTTTCTTAAGTGGCTTATTTGAGGTTGAGGATTTTGTCATTTTGACTTTGTTTTAAGAAATGCTAAGCTTGAGGAAAAGTACTTGTGCGAAGGTGTGAAAATGACCATCTGAATGTGTTGATTTATGGAACTAAGGATTCACACTTGATGTTAATCCATACAAAGATGGTAGTTTAATGAGATGGAAGTGTCTAAAATCATGTCAAACATCCTAAGTTAATCCATTGAGGATGTGTTGAATAAGATATGAAAGATATGCATTAACAACTATCCTAGAAACGAAATTTGGTAAATTAGATTGCAGGATTTAGTAAAATACAACAACTTACAGTAGGTTCCACGGCACCATTTATTTACACATCCGGAACCCTTAAATTGGTGCCGCCTGGTCCGCCTGTACAGGTATGGCGGTACCAAAAGCTATAATGGGCGGAACCAAATATTTGGTGCCGTCTGGTCCGTGGTGACCAGAAATCTTCACAGACCCATATTTAAACTATCGGGGACTTTTTCGAAACCTGAATTTTTGCTTAAAACATGTGACATTAATCATTTCTAGTTAGGAAAAGTCAATAACATATATACAAACATAGTGGAGCATAGACTTTGACCAAGGGCTAACGATTTTCACATATAAGTGAAAATGGGTAAAATTTGATAACACTCGTGTGTTATCCCCTGCATGAACCGGTTAGCATACATCAATGTTTTTAGTTAGTTTATCATCCTACCAAGCGAAAACACATAAATTACATCATACAACATTGTTTTTGTCCTTGTACCAAACACTCTCTTAAAACTTCCATTTTTCAAAGTACTTGACTAATTTACTTAGTACTCATTGATAATTGAGTTATGACATTTCATAAGTTATGCGAGATGTTAGTATAACCTATGCAAAGAAAGTTATCTAATTCTACAAGCGATGGTAAAACAATTTTCCAACTTAGTGCACAAAATCTAGCAAAGTCCTATTGTGCATAAACAAGAAATCGTCAAACTAGCGAATAAATAACATGGCAAGATTGACACTTATATTATGCAAACAAACAAGTGTAAACAACAATTTTAAAATAAGCAAGCAACCATATATGCAAAAACATAAACAAGTGGTCATTTAGCATAGCATAAAATGAAAACACTTTTAGTCATTTTAGCGTTTAAATATGACGATGTATACCAAGCTTGATTAGTTTCCTTTAAACATATTACCAAATTAATTAGTTTCAAAAGAAGTTGTATCAAAGTTCTAAGAATACCAACTTAAATTGTTTGATTCAAAAATTTGAGTTTTTATGTTAAAGCGAAACTTAATATTTTAGACATACTGTAGTATTTGGTCTATTTTACTTATTTAAAATTAGACTCAGGCCATGAAAGTATTTTTAAGTGAAAGTAGACTCAATTCCCTTTAAAATGATAGGTGGCTCGACTCGTGCGGACTTACGGTTAATTAGTTATGATTTTTTGAAGTTGCCCAAAAAGCGCATCTTGTACACGGATTCCACGGAACCAAATAAAGGGATCCGCCCTTTATAAGATTTGGTGCCGTGGTCCTCTGAGACAAATTCACCAAAACTAGTATTTGACATAGAGAAAACGTGTGTGACTTACTAGATTTCATAGTAAACATATAATACACATATTTAACAACATATCTACTTATGTAACTTATCTTAAACATTTACGAGGTGATTTTTCAACTAAATTTATAGTTATCCCAAACACTCATTTTAAAATCATATTTATTAAGTAAATTTTCTATAAGCACACAATACAATACTTACTAGTTCTTTCAACAAACTTTTATTTTATTTTTCAAGAAAACCTTCAAGCTTGTATACAAAGTTACATTTAACAACAAAATTTCTAAGTATAACAAGCAAAGCATTTTTCATATTATTTTTAGCTTCAATGGTAATTTGATACATGGATCGTACCCTATTTTAAAACCATTTGTTTTGAAAATAAGAGCCACGTGGCTCTGATACCAATTGTGGAAACGTAGAAGGGGGTTGAATACGTTACCGTTTAAAAACTTTAGATCTTTAGTATCAAATCGCTTATGAAGCTTGTTATAATATGAAAGTTCCAATTATTGTTTGTGACTAATGTAAAGCATAGTAAACCATGTTGTCACACAAGTATTAACATCAAACCACATCACAAACAATAGTATAGTGCAATTATAAAAGTAAAGAGATAAAGAAAGGAAAGTGCAAACCGAACACGATGATTTATAGTGGTTGGTCCGGATCTCCTTTCCGCCCTACTCCACTCCCCGAGTACCTAACTCGAGAGTTACTTCACTAAATCGACAAGCTCCCTTCTCGCTTAAAGGGAGAAAACCTTACAATACGTAAACACACTTTTTAGGTACAAAGCTAAATACTTGTAAAAGTTCTAGTTCGAGTTACCTTTTGTAGAACCAACCTAACGTCGCCTATAACAATATTTACCGACACTAAGCTAGATGTCGAGTTCTTTTACACGGGTACAACCACTCCCAATATGTTTTATGGCCCAACATAACAAACCTTGTGTTTTATGGCACAAACACATAAACCATCTAATCTAGTTTGGTGAAAGTGTTGTTATGATGCAATGATGTTTACACTAATGATCCATGACACAAATGTCTAATGGATATGAATGACTACTTCTAAATGAACTTCCATTGATAGGAAGCCTTCATGATGAAGATCACAAGTTCCCCAAACTTGTTGTGATAGATGACTCGAGATTTACAAAAGTAAGTTTTCGCTAATCCATGGTGGTGATGATTAGTGAAAGTGGTGATGGAAGGTGGTGGTGATTAGGTAGGAAGCTATTAAGGAGTTAGAAACTCGTATGTATAGCAAATATAAAAATATGGACTCATGCAATCCTTTCGTCATGTCAAGTGACCAAAGCTAAGAAGAAAAAAAATATGAATGGACATTGCATTTCAATGATGCATAAGGGTTATGATTTGAATGATTTATTGATGCTAACAACCTATTGTTTTGAGCAAGTTCTCATATGCTTCAACCCTAGAGTAATCAATAATGCGTTCTATCTAAGAATATATAAAAGTGATAACATGAAGATAAATTCGTTTATTGATTGACACGAATTATAAAAATGACCTATTCTAGGTGACAATGGGAAAGGTAGTATTAGCATGGTTTTGACCGACATGGATGATTATCACTTTGAAAAGAAGTGAAGACAATATGGAAAATACTAATAATAATAATAATGAGTACCTATATGAGGATGAGAATGACATCATATAAGTGAGAGTTGGATGGACCAACGTGTTGGAAATGGCTATTTTGATTAATATATTGTTTGCACTAACAATGACATGCATGATATATGTCAAGCGAGAAAAAGGATAAGATCCTATGATGGTGTTCTAGATAGTGAAGTTGTAAGGTGCTAGTTTTAAGGAAAATCCTAGATTCGTTGATTGTGGAGATGAAGAAGTTTGTAAAACACATGATGTGTTTTTCACTTGATGAGGTATTGGTGCAAACTTGTGATATAAGGTTAAAAGGTTGAACTAGTTGTGGTTTCGTGAACGGTTTTAGCTAAGTGGTGTTTACCTATGTGTTGGTATTTTAGAGTCTAAGGGACATAAATTTTGACAAAAGACAATTATGTGAATGACAACAAAGTGTTTAGGAGATTATTCGAGTTAACAAAAGAGATGAGCTTAGTGATGTTTTTTCTGGATGATGGTTAGCATACAATGAACTTCATCCTTAAAGTTACGTACCTCTTCTCGATTAATACGAGATGATCGTATGATGAGGCATGTGGTTTCCTAATAGGAAGTGAAGAGGATTAGAGTATTGTTATAACTAAATAATGATGGAGATGATTTTTTGGAAAGCGGAAGCTTAAATTGAGATTTGGAAAGAGGTCGGTTGAAAGACAAAAATGCAAAGCCAACCCTCTAGAACTTAATTCTATATGCTTTTAAACTATATGCAAGTGTAGGGGTCCCATAAAGCATATTACTAATCTATGTAGCAATAAAGGGGATTATGCAAAATGAGCATATAAAAGTTAAAACCAAGTGAGATAACAAATAATTTGTTATCAACCTACAAAACAAATTTGTTAGTGACAAAAGATGTTAACATGATAGAAATCAAATGATAACATATTATATAAGCAAAAACAACACATTGCACTTAGTAGACAAGAAATCACCACACAAGATAGCATCAAAACAATCATATTATGCAAGAATATGACTTTATTCAAGACATTTCATTATGAGATTGTTTTGTCGTTAGACTTAGATACTTAAGCATACTTGGATATACATTAATCTATGTGATTAATTTGTAAGATAAAAAGGATTCTAAAAGTTAGTCATACCAAAAGCACTTTGACAGATTATATGTGCACACGTAGCAAAAAAATAGTGTGACAAGAAGCAAAAGAAACAAGATGAAAGATTCATGCAAGCCATGTTTAAGACATAACAATTTGGAGCATGTATCATTTAGACCATCTTGTGCATAGATTTAAGGAATGTCAACAAAAGACAATAGCTTTCAAACATGGATACATTAATGACATATTATGAGTTCACAAATAACACATTAGTCATGTGAAACATTATATAGATGACAAAATTTCTTCAACCTTAAATATCATGCAAATCATGTTTACGCTTAACATTAAGTAGCATAAAGCATCACAAAAACTTTCTAGGGTTTACACATTTGACAATTAATCAAGTAGGTATCAAACACCAAGAAAATGTCAAGACAATTGATCATTTTAAACAAGAGCATGTATCATTTGGATCGTACTACACATCGATGTAAT
Source organism: Chrysanthemum makinoi (assembly GCA_910596185.1). NCBI lineage: Eukaryota > Viridiplantae > Streptophyta > Magnoliopsida > Asterales > Asteraceae > Chrysanthemum > Chrysanthemum makinoi. Next base: position 91,282,474 of record OU343218.1, on the reverse strand, counting down.
GAATGCCAACTAATAGCTTTCAAACACAAATATATCATATCAAAATTATCACGTATCAGAATGCCATATTATGAGTTCATAAGTAACATGTCAGTTATGCTAAAAACAATTCAAAAGTAAGCATCATGCAAATAAAGTTTAGGTTTAAACGTTTAGTAGCATGAAACAAAATAAAGCATTATGAAGATAAAAGAAGGTTTACACATTTGACTAGTTATTAAGATAATGTATAAACAAGAACATGTAATCCACACATGTAAGTGCAATGCTAAGGTTTACACATTTGACTAGTTATCAAACACTAAGATAATGTCAAATCAACTTATCGTATCAAACAAGAACATGTAATCAACACATGTAAGTGAAATGCAAGTGGTTTTAAGAGAAAAGTCATATATACTACTTGTTTGATTAGTATTCCTAAGGTGAGGCAAACTATCAATGTTTTAACACTTACTTTAGGCAAGTATAGGAAAACAAAATTTTCAAGTTGGAGAATGAATATGAGACTATTACTAGTGGTGCTCAATTAAGGCTAAACACGACCATTTTTACGGGTGATTCCACATACCCAACTTCTCTTCAGGAAGCAATTCAACCGTTAGGTCAAATTGAGTTTCTAGTGCAATAGGTTCTCCAGTAGTCATTCTCATGTTAGAAAGATGGGAACTCCTACTTTTGCATATTAAAGTGCATAAAAGATGATAGTTTACCAATACTTGGCTTAATGTGACTTAACTAATATGCAATATAACTAAGGTGATGAGGACGTCATGTTATACACATGAATTTTAACAATGGTGTGTTTGATAAACAATGTGTTTGAATCTAAAGTTGTTCAAATTACACAGCTAATTGTATGATCTAATGGATGACATCTTTTATGTTGAGTTGAAGTGTGTACTTTAAATGTGAATTGATCATCTAAGACTAGAGAATGGAATATGTTAAACTAAGAACGTTCTCAAGAGAGCTCTTTGGAATATTATTTAACAAGAATCTAAGTGAGGTTACCAACTTCAATAGATCTTGTGTATGCTCTAAAGATGTGTATTTTTAACCTTGGATGGATGAGCAAGGTTAGGTTATGATGTGCTTGAAAGGAAAAGATACAAATAGTATCTTTCAACAAATGAGATTATCCCATGGGATAAAGTTATCATGCTTATGAAAACAAGTATGACAAGATGAATTGGATATGCTAGTTCATAGAACTTGTAGATGTTTGTTTCAAGATCATTTAGCCAATGAGGTGTAATGAAATTTCTTGTAACACAACTATTTATGTCGCAAGAGTGATGCATAGGATATACAATATCCTTTTAACAAAATGAAAGCTTAACACATGAATCTTAGTCATAATGTTCTTCAAAACATCATGTTTTCCTAAATGAAGATATGAAGTCAAAGTGTTTGAATCGGATAGTCCCGTCTAAATAAACTTGGTCTCAAGATTATATTCGCTAGATGATGACAAGAGGAATTCACTCGAGTTTCTTATGTATACTCCTCAAGAGTCATTGTTTCTTGGGGTGTATGATGTTGGCTTTGAGATTGCATTTTAACATATGTTGTTAAAATGTTGATTTGAGGTTTAACGAAATTTATGGAGAAGTTTAACGACAAAGTATTACTAATACTTTGATAATTTGTGAAGGTAGTACTACTTATACCTAGTGGAAATTGACAACAATTACCAAGAGCACCATGCTTATTTGATAGTTGAGGTTCTAGCCATAATGAATTATCTAAGTCCTTATATGTGGGAAAGGATGTTTGAGTTTGTTCAAACGTGCATTTGATTCAGTACAAGTGTTGGACATAAGGGCTTTTTGAGCAATACACTCAAGAATTCAAATGATGGTAAGGATGGTGGATTGGTTGATCTAGGTGGTAGGTCTTCTAGTGTGTCTAAATAAGGATGTGGTGATGTAGGGGTTTGTTGTGCTATGGGAGTACTTAGGTTGATTATTTGTCCATAGATGTTGAACATAAAAGTACGGATACTAATTCTTATGGTTCATTGGTTGCTACAACTAGTGGGTGAAGTGCTTGAAGCTTTGGTTATGTCTATGAAGCTTAGGGGCTGAGGTATAGGTTCACCTTGAAAGGGCACGTTTGATTTAAAGGATGCTCTTGGAAGTTCATGAGCAATACGCTTAATGGTGCCAAAAGATGGAAGAGGGATAGTAGGTGTCAAATAGGGATAAGTGGCACATGGGTTGTTTGTTTTGGATAAGTGTTTCAACATGTGTTGTTAAAATACTTGGGTGTTGATTTTTAGGATATGACTTTTAATGACTACAATCGTAAGTCGCATATACTTGAATATTTCGGATGAAATACTTAAGTTGTCAATCCTAATTTGTTGAGATTATAAAGCTTAGATTGAACTCAAGGAAAACAAGACTTGATAGTATGTCTTTAACATACGTGTGAGTTATGACTCTATGTAAATACTTATCGTCTTGAAGGATGACACATTATTTTCATGTTAACCAAGTGAGGCAATACATGTAGATACAAAACAATATCTATAGTCATATGATAGACTTGTGTATGATATCTTTGCAAATAATGAGTCCAAATTTGTTAGTCTCGGTAAGTCATCTAAGTCATCCGCAAATGGGTGAGGAGATGTTGGTGGTGTTTGCACAAAGTACAAGTTTTGGAGACTTTAGTAGTGAAGGTGTTTTGGATGGTTGTGAAGTAGTCATAATTGTGGGTGATTTTGGTGGTGGAGTTGGAGTACTTAAGTTTAGAAAGTTCACATCTTGAATGGGTGATGAGATGTTGAGAGGTAACGAGTCGAGGATGAAGAGTTCAAGTTAATGAAGCAACAAGATCGAATGCTAATCCTAGTGGTTTTCTTAAGTGGCTTATTTGAGGTTGAGGATTTAGTCATTTTGACTTTGCTTTAAGAAATGCTAAGCTTGAGGAAAAGTAACAGTGAAGGTGTGAAAATGACCATCCTGAATGTGTCGATTAATGGAACTAAGGATTCACTTTGATGTTAATTACAAAGATGGTAGTTTCTAATGAGATGGAAGTGTCTAAGATCATGTCAAACATCCTAAGTTAATCCATTGAGGATGTGTTGAATGAGATATGAAAGATATGCATTAACAACTATCCTAGAAACGAAATTTGGTAAATTAGATTGCGGGATTTAGCAAAATTCAACAACTTACAGTAGGAATCCACGGCACCATTTCTTTGCACATCGGAACCCTTAAATTGGTGCCGCTTTGGTACAGTGTGGCGGTACCAAAATGCATAATGGGCGGTACCAAATTTTGGTGCCGTCTAATCCGTGGACACCAGAAAACTTCACAGACCCATTTTTTAGGTGTCGGGGACTTTTTCGAAACCTGGAATTTTGCTTAAAACATGTGACATTAATTATTTCTAGTTAGGAAAAGTCGATAACACACATACAAACATAGTGGAGCATAGAATTTGACCAAGGGCTAACGATTTTCACATATAAGTGAAAATGGGTAAAATTTGATAACACCCTGCATGAACTGGTTAGCATACATCAATGTTTTAAGTTAGTTTATCATCCTACAAAGCGAAAACACATAAATTAAATCATACAACATTGTTTTTGTCCTTGTACCAAACACTCTCTTAAAACCTCCAATTTTCAAAGTACTTGACTAATTTAGTTAGTACTCATTGATAATTGAGTTATGACATTTCATAAGTTATGCGAGATGTTAGTATAACCTATGCAAAGAAAGTGATCTAATTCTACAAGCGATGGTAAAACAATTTTCCAACTTAGTGCACAAAATCTAGCAAAGTCCTATTGTGCATAAACAAGAAATCGTCAAACAAGCGAATAAATAACATGGCAAGATTGACACTTATATTATGCAAACAAACAAGTGTAAACAACAATTTGAAAATAAGCAAGCAACATATATGCAAACAACATAAACAAGTGGTCATTTAGCATAGCATAACAAGAAAACACTTTTCGTCATTTAGCGTTTAAATATGACGATGTATACCAAGCTTGATTAGTTTCCTTTAAACATATTACCAAATTAATTAGTTTCAAAAGAAGTTGTATCAAAGTTCTAAGAATACCAACTTAAATTGTTTGATTCAAAAATTTGAGTTTTTATGTTAAAGCGAAACTCAATATTTTAGACATACTGTAGTATTTGGTCTATTTTACTTATTTAAAATTAGACTCAGGCCATGAAAGTATTTTTAAATGAAAGTAGACTCAATTCCCTTTAAAATGATAGGTGGCTCGACTCGGGACTTACGGTTAATTAGTTATGATTTTTTGAAGTTGCCCAAAAATGCATACTGTACACGGATTCCACGGAACCAAAAAAAGGGATCCGCCCTTTATAAGATTTGGTGCCGTGGTCCTCTGAGACAGATTCACGAAAACTAGTATTTGACATAGGAAACGTGTGAGACTTACTAGATTTCATAGTAAACATATAATACACATATTTAACAACATATCTACTTATGTAACTTATCTTAAACATTTACGGAGGTGATTTTTCAACTAGATTTATAGTTATCCCAAACACTCCTTTAAAATCATATTTCTTCGTAAATTTTCTATAAGCACACAATACAATACTTACTAGTTCTTTCAACAAACTTTTTTTTTAAGAAAACCTTCAAGCTTGTATACAAAGTTACATTTAACAACAAAATTTCTAAGTATAACAAGCAAAGCATTTTTCATATTATTTTTCGCTTCAATGGTAATTTGATACATGGATCGTACTCTATTTTAAAACCATTTGTTTTGAAAATAAGAGCTACATGGCTCTGATACCAATTGTGGAAACGTAGAAGGGGGGTTGAATACGTTACCGTTTAAAACTTTAGATCTTTAGTATCAAATCGCTTATGAAGCTTGTTATAATATGAAAGTACCAATTATTGTTTGTGACTAATATAAAGCATAGTAAACCAAGTTGTCACACAAGCATTAACATCAAACCACATCACAAACAATAGTATAGTGCAAGTATAAAAGTAAAGAGATAAAGAAAGGAAAGTGCAAACCGAACACGATGATTTATAGTGGTTCGGTCACGGATCTCCTCTCTTCCCTACTCCACTCCCCGAGTACCCAACTCGAGAGTTACTTCACTAAATCAACAAGCTCCTTCTCGGCGGAGAAAACCTTACAATCGATTTTACCATATCTTAAACACACTTTTTCGGTACAAAGCTAAATACCGGTTCTAGTTCGAGGTAGAACCAACCTAACGTCGCCTATACAATATTTCCGACACTAAGCTAGATGTCGAGTTCTTTTAAACGGGTACAACCACTCCCAATATGTTTTATGGCCCAACATAACAAACCTTGTGTTTTATGGCATAAATACATAAACCATCTAATGCAACTAGTTTGGCCTATTTTCTCCACTTTTGAAAGTGTTGTTATGATGCAATGATGTTTACACAAATAATGCAAAACTATATCATTGGGCGAGTAAGTGATATACACAAATGTCTAATGATGAACCTTCAAAATAAATATTAGTATAATAGAACTAGACTGTCTAAATGAATGCAATATGAGTGCCATTCTCCTTGTTCTGATGTCAAGAGCCTAAAATAAGAAAAATAATTGATGCAAACTTCATCCTTAGATGAGTAAATTATATACAATCGAGTGTATATGATGATGAACCTACAATGAAAACAACAATATATTTCCATTTCCAAAGAAAAATAAGATGTATATATGTGATAAATGATATAATCAAAGATCTCATGAAGTGTAGTCTCTAATTATAATCATAAGAAAAGTGAATATAAATGATAAAAGCCTCAAAATAGTTCCTAGAAAGAAGATATGAAGTTCCCCTAAGTGTTGGTGTCGGTTTACTAGTAGGATTCATGTTGTGATGGTAGATGACTCGAGATTTACAAAAGTAAGTTTTCGCTAATCCATGGTGGTGATGATTAGTGGAAGTGGTGATGGAAGGTGGTGGTGATTAGGTAGGAAGCTATTAAGGAGTTAGAAACTCGTATGTATAGCAAATATAAAAATATGGACTCATGCAATCCTTTAGTCATGTCAAGTGACCAAAGCTAAGAAGAAAAAATATGAATGGACATTGCATTTCAATGATGCATAAGGGTTATGATTTGAATGATTTATTGATGCTAACAACCTATTGTTTTGAGCAAGTTCTCATATGCTTCAACCCAAGAGTAATCAATAATGCGTTCTATCTAAGAATATATAAAAGTGATAACATGAAGATAAATTCGTTCATTGATTGACACGAATTATTAAAATGACCTATTCTAGGTGACAATGGGAAAGGTAGTATTAGCATGGTTTTGACCGACATGGATGATTATCACTTTGAAAAGAAGTGAAGACAATATGGAAAATACTAATAATAATAATAATGAGTACCTATATGAGGATGAGAATGACATCATATAAGTGAGAGTTGGATGGACCAACGTGTTGGAAATGGCTGTTTTGATTAATATATTGTTTGCACTAACAATGACATGCATGATATATGTCAAGCGAGAAAAGGATAAGATCCTATGATGGTGTTCTAGATAGTGAAGTTGTAAGGTGCTAGTTTTAAGGAAAATCCTAGATTCGTTGATTGTGGAGATGAAGAAGTTTGTAAAACACATGATGTGTTTTTCACTTGATGAGGTATTGGTGCAAACTTGTGATATAAGGTTAAAAAGGTTGAACTAGTTGTGGTTTCGTGAACCGGTTTTAGCTAAGTGGTGTTTACCTATGTGTTGGTATTTTAGAGTCTAAGGGACATAAATTTTGACAAAAGACAATTATGTGAATGGATTTCTCTCCCCCTTAATTGGTGGACATCCAACATAATGTGTATCAAATAAGGAATGACAACAAAGTGTTTAGGAGATTATTCGAGTTAACAAAAGAGATGAGCTTAGTGATGTTTTTCTGGATGATGGTTAGCATACAATGAACTTCATCCTTAAAGTTACGTACCTCTTCTCGATTAATACGAGATGATCGTATGATGAGGCATGTGGTTTCCTAATAGGAAGTGAAGAGGATTAGAGTATTGTTATAACTAAATAATGATGGAGATGATTTTTGGAAAGCGGAAGCTTAAATTGAGATTTGGAAAGAGGTCGGTTGAAAGACAAAAATGCAAAGCCAACCCGCTAGAACTTAATTCTATATGCTTTTAAACTATATGCAAGTGTAGGGGTCCCATAAAGCATATTACTAATCTATGTAGCAATAAAGGGGATTATGCAAAATGAGCATATAAAAGTTAAAACCAAGTGAGATAACAAATAATTTGTTATCAACCTACAAAACAAATTTGTTAGTGACAAAAGATGTTAACATGATAGAAATCAAATGATAACATATTATATAAGCAAAAACAACACATTTCACTTAGTAGACAAGAAATCACCACACAAGATAGCATCAAAACAATCATATTATGCAAGAATATGACTTTATTCAAGACATTTCATTATGAGATTGTTTTGTCATTAGACTTAGATACTTAAGCATACTTGGATATACATTAATCTATGTGATTAATTTGTAAGATAAAAAGGCTTCTAAAAGTTAGTCATACCAAAAGCACTTTGACAGATTATATGTGCACACGTAGCAAAAAAAAATAGTGTGACAAGAAGCAAAAGAAACAAGATGAAAGATTCATGCAAGCCATGTTTAAGACATAACAATTTGGAGCATGTATCATTTAGACCATCTTGTGCATAGATTTAAGGAATGTCAACAAAAGACAATAGCTTTCAAACATGGATACATTAATGACATATTATGAGTTCACAAATAACACATTAGTCATGTGAAACATTATATAGATGACAAAAATTTCTTCAACCTTAAATATCATGCAAATCATGTTTACGCTTAACATTAAGTAGCATAAAGCATCACAAAAACTTTCTAGGGTTTACACATTTGACAATTAATCAAGTAGGTATCAAACACCAAGAAAATGTCAAGACAATTGATCATTTTAAACAAGAGCATGTATCATTTGGATCGTACTACACATCGATGTAATGAATGCCAACTAATAGCTTTCAAACACAAATATATCATATCAAAATTATCACGTATCAGAATGCCATATTATGAGTTTATAAGTAACATGTTAATATGCTAAAAACAATTCAAAAGTAAGCATCATGCAAATAAAGTTTAGATTTAAACATTTAGTAGCATGAAACAAGAATACAAGCATTATGAAGATAAAACCGTACTAAGGTTTACACATTTGACTAGTTATCAAACACTAAGATAATGTCAAATCAACTTATCGTATTAAACAAGAACATGTAATCCACACATGTAAGTGCAATGCAAGTGGTTTTACTAAGGTTTACACATTTGACTAGTTATCAAACACTAAGATAATGTCAAATCAACTTATCGTATCAAACAAGAACATGTAATCAACACATGTAAGTGAAATGCAAGTGGTTTTAAGAGAAAAGTCATATATACTACTTGTTTGATTAGTATTCCTAAGGTGAGGCAAACTATCAATGTTTTAACACTTACTTTAGGCAAGTATAGGAAAACAAAATTTTCAAGTTGGAGAATGAATATGAGACTATTACTAGTGGTGCTCAATTAAGGCTAAACACGACCATTTTTACGGGTGATTCCACATACCCAACTTCTCTTCAGGAAGCAATTCAACCGTTAGGTCAAATTGAGTTTCTAGTGCAATAGGTTCTCCAGTAGTCATTCTCATGTTAGAAAGATGGGAACTCCTACTTTTGCATATTAAAGTGCATAAAAGATGATAGTTTACCAATACTTGGCTTAATGTGACTTAACTAATATGCAATATAACTAAGGTGATAAAGACGTCATGTTATACACATGAATTTTAACAATGGTGTGTTTGATGTGTTTGAATCTTGTGTTTAGAATCTAAAGTTGTTCAAATTACACAGCTAATTGTATGATCTAATGGATGACATCTTTTATGTTGAGTTGAAGTGTGTACTTTAAATGTGAATTGATCATCTAAGGCTAGAGAATGGAATATGTTAAACTAAGAACGTTCTCAAGAGAGCTCTTTGGAATATTATTTAACAAGAATCTAAGTGAGGTTACCAACTTCAATAGATCTTGTGTATGCTCTAAAGATGTGTAGTTTTAACCTTGGATGAGCAAGGTTAGGTTATGATGTACGCTTGAAAGGAAAAAGATATAAATAGTATCTTTCAACAAATGAGATTATCCCATGGGATAAAGTTATCATGCTTGTGAAAACAAGTATGACAAGATGAATTGGATATGCTAGTTCATAGAACTTGTAGATGTTTGTTTCAAGATCATTTAGCCAATGAGGTGTAATGAAATCTCTTGTAACACAACTATTTATGTCGTAAGAGTGATGCATAGGATATACAATATCCTTTTAACAAAATGAAAGCTTAACACATGAATCTTAGTCATAATGTTCTTCAAAACATCATGTTTTCCTAAATGAAGATATGAAGCCAAAGTGTTTGAATCAGATAGTCCCATCTAAATAAACTTGGTCTTAAGATTATATTCACTAGATGATGACAAGAGGAATTCACTCGAGTTTCTTATGTATACTCCTCAAGAGTCATTGTTGCTTGGGGTGTATGATGTTGGCTTTGAGATTGCATTTTAACATATGTTGTTAAGATGTTGATTTAAGGTTTAACGAAATTTATGCAGAAGTTTAACGACAAAGTATTACTAACACTTTGATAATTTGTGAAGGTAGTACTACTTATACCTAGTGGAAATTGACAACAATTACCAAGAGCACCATGCTTATTTGATAGTTGAGGTTCTAGCCATAATGAATTATTTAAGTCCTTATATGTGGGAAAGGATGTTTGATTTTGTTCAAACGTGCATTTGATTTAGTACAAGTGTTGAACACAAGGGCTTTTTGAGCAATACACTCAATGAATTCAAATGATGGTAAGGATGGTGGATTGGTTGATCTAGATGGTAGGTCTTCTAGTGTGTCTAAATAAGGATGTGGTGATGTAGGGGTTTGTTGTGCTATAGGAGTACTTAGGTTGATTATTTGTCCATAGATGTTGAACATAAAAAGTACGGATACTAACTCTCATGGTTCATTGGTTGCTACAACTAGTGGGTAAAGTGCTTGAGGTTTTGGTTATGTCTATGAAGCTTAGGGGCTGAGGTATAGGTTCACCTTGAAAGGGCACGTTTGATTTAAAGGAGGCTCTTGGAAGTTCATGAGCAATACGCTTCATGGTGCCAAAATATGGAAGAGGGATAGTAGGTGTTAAAGAGGGATAAGTGGCACAATGGGTTGTTTGTTTTGGATAAGTGTTTCAACATGTGTTGTTAAAATACTTGGGTGTTGATTTTTGGATATGACTTTTAATGACTACAATCGTAAGTCGCATATACTTGAATATTTCGGATGAAATACTTAAGTTGTCAATCCTAATTTGTTGAGATTATAAATCTTAGATTGAACTCAAGGAAAACAAGACTTGATAGTATGTCTTTAACATACGTGTGAGTTATGACTCTATGTAAATACTTATCGTCTTGAAGGATGACACATTATTTTCATGTTAACCAAGTGAGGCAATACATGTAGATACAAAACAATATCTATAATCATATGATAGACTTGTGTATGATATCTCTGCAAATAATGAGTCCAAATTTGTTAGTCTCGGTAAGTCATCTAAGTCAACCGCAAATGGGTGAGGAGATGTTGGTGGTGTTTTGGATGGTTGTGAAGTGGTCATAATTGTGGGTGATTTTGGTGGTGGAGTTGGAGTACTTAAGTTTAGAAAGTTCACATCTTGAATGGGTGATGAGATGTTGAGAGGTAACGAGTCTGAGGATGAGGAGTTCAAGTTAATGAAGTAACAAGATCGAATGCTAATCCTAGTGGTTTTCTTAAGTGGCTTATTTGAGGTTGAGGATTTTTTCATTTTGACTTTGCTTTAGAAATGCTAAGTTTGAGGAAAAGTGCAGATGAAGGTGTGAAAATGACCATCCTGAATGTGTTGATTTATGGAACAAAGGATTCATGGATTTGATGTTAATCCATACAAAGATGGTAGTTTCTAATGAGATGGAAGTGTCTAAAATCATTTCAAACATCCTAAGTTAATCCACTGAGGATGTGTTGAATGAGGATATGAAAGATAAGCATTAACAACTATCCTAGAAACGAAATTTGGTAAATTAGATTGCAGGATTTAGTAAAATACAATAACTTACCTGTAGGTTCCACGGCACCATTTCTTTACACATCCGAAACCCTTAAATTGGTGCCTTTGGTCCTTGCAGGTATGGCAGTACCAAAAGCTATAATGGGCGGAACCAAATATTTGGTGCCGTCTGGTCCGTGGTGACCAGAAATCTTCACAGACCCATATTTAAACTATCGGGGACTTTTTCGAAACCTGAATTTTTGCTTAAAACATGTGACATTAATCATTTCTAGTTAGGAAAAGTCAATAACATATATACAAACATAGTGGAGCATAGACTTTGACCAAGGGCTAACGATTTTCACATATAAGTGAAAATGGGTAAAATTTGATAACACCCGTGTGTTATCCCCCTGCATGAACCGGTTAGCATACATTAATGTTTTAAGTTATTTTATCATCCTACAAAGCGAAAACACATATATTACATCATACAACATTGTTTTTGTCCTTGTACCAAACACTCTCTTAAAAACTCCATATTTCAAAGTACTTGACTAATTTAGTTAGTACTCATTGATAATTGAGTTATGACATTTCATAAGTTATGCGAGATTTTAGTATAACCTATGCAAAGAAAGTTATCTAATTCTACAAGCGATGGTAAAACAATTTTCCAACTTAGTGCACAAAATCTAGCAAAGTCCTATTGTGCATAAACAAGGAATCGTCAAACTAGCGAATAAATAACATGGCAAGATTGACACTTATATTATGCAAACAAACAAGTGTAAACAACAATTTGAAAATAAGCAAGCACCATATATGCAAACAACATAAACAAGTGGTCATTTAGCATAGCATAACAAGAAAAACACTTTTAGTCATTTAGCGTTTAAATATGACGATGTATACCAAGCTTGATTAGTTTCCTTTAAACATATTACCAAATTAATTAGTTTCAAAAGAAGTTGTATCAAAGTTCTAAGAATACCAACTTAAATTGTTTGATTCAAAAATTTGAGTTTTTATGTTAAAGCGAAACTTAATATTTTAGACATACTGTAGTATTTGGTCTATTTTACTTATTTAAAATTAGACTCAGGCCATGAAAGTATTTTTAAGTGAAAGTAGACTCAATTCCCTTTAAAATGATAGGTGGCTCGACTCGTACGGACTTACGGTTAATTAGTTATGATTTTTTGAAGTTGCCCAAAAAGCTGCATCTGTCAGACGGATTCCACGGAACCAAAAAAAGGGATCCGCCCTTTATAAGATTTGGTGCCGTGGTCCTCTGAGACAGATTCACCAAAAATAGTATTTGACATAGAGAAAACGTGTGTGACTTACTAGATTTCATAGTAAACATATAATATACATATTTAACAACATATCTACTTATGTAACTTATCTTAAACATTTACGGAGGTGATTTTTCAACTAGATTTAGAGTTATCCCAAACACTCCTTTAAAATCATATTTATTCGTAAATTTTCTATAAGCACACAATACAATACTTACTAGTTCTTTCAACAAACTTTTATTTTATTTTTCAAGAAAACCTTCAAGCTTGTATACAAAGTTACATTTAACAACAAAATTTCTAAGTATAACAAGCAAAACATTTTCATATTATTTTTAAACTTCAATGGTAATTTGATACATGGATCGTACCCTATTTTAAAACCATTTGTTTTGAAAATAAGAGCCACGTGGCTCTGATACCAATTGTGAAAACGTAGAAGGGGGTTGAATCGTTACGTTTAAAAACTTTAGATCTTTAGTATCAAATCGCTTATGAAGCTTGTTATAATATGAAAGTTCCAATTATTGTTTGTGACCAATGTAAAGCATAGTAAACCATGTTGTCACACAAGTATTAACATCAAACCACATCACAAGCAATAGTATAGTGCAATTATAAAATTAAAGAGATAAAGAAAGGAAAGTGCAAACCGAACACGATGATTTATAGTGGTTCGGTCACGGATCTCCTTTCCGCCCTACTCCACTCCCCGAGTACCTAACTCGAGAGTTACTTCACTAAATCAACAAGCTCCCTTTTCGGCGGAGAAAACCTTACAATCGTCGCTTACACTTTTTCCGGTACAAAGCTAAATACCGAGTTCTAGTTCGAGGTAGAACCAACCTAACGTCGCCTATACAATATTTCCGACACTAAGTTAGATGTCGAGTTCTTTACGTACAACCACTCCCAATATGTTTTATGGCCCAACATAACAAACCTTGTGTTTTATGGCACAAACACATAAACCATCTAATCTAGTTTGGTGAAAGTGTTGTTATGATGCAATGATGTTTACACTAATGATCCATGACACAAATGTCTAATGGATATGAATGACTACTTCTAAATGAACTTCCATTGATAGGAAGCCTTCATGATGAAGATCACAAGTTCCCCAAACTTGTTGTGATAGATGACTCGAGATTTACAAAAGTAAGTTTTCGCTAATCCATGGTGGTGATGATTAGTGAAAGTGGTGATGGAAGGTGGTGGTGATTAGGTAGGAAGCTATTAAGGAGTTAGAAACTCGTATGTATAGCAAATATAAAAATATGGACTCATGCAATCCTTTCGTCATGTCAAGTGACCAAAGCTAAGAAGAAAAAATATGAATGGACATTGCATTTCAATGATGCATAAGGGTTATGATTTGAATGATTTATTGATGCTAACAACCTATTGTTTTGAGAAAGTTCTCATATGCTTAGTAATCAATAATGCGTTCTATCTAAGAATATATAAAAGTGATAACATGAAGATAAATTCGTTTATTGATTGACAGAATTATAAAATGACCTATTCTAGGTGACAATGGGAAAGGTAGTATTAGCATGGTTTTGACCGACATGGATGATTATCACTTTGAAAAGAAGTGAAGACAATATGGAAAATACTAATAATAATAATAATGAGTACCTATATGAGGATGAGAATGACATCATATAAGTGAGAGTTGGATGGACCAACGTGTTGGAAATGGATGTTTTGATTAATATATTGTTTGCACTAACAATGACATGCATGATATATGTCAAGCGAGAAAGGATAAGATCCTATGATGGTGTTCTAGATAGTGAAGTTGTAAGGTGCTAGTTTTAAAGAAAATCCTAGATTCGTTGATTGTGGAGATGAAGAAGTTTGTAAAACACATGATGTGGTTTTCACTTGATGATATTGGTGCAAACTTGTGATATAAGGTTAAAAAGGTTGAACTAGTTGTGGTTTCATGAACCGGTTTTAGCTAAGTGGTGTTTACCTATGTGTTGGTATTTTAGAGTCTAAGGGACATAAATTTTGACAAAAGACAATTATGTGAATGGATTTCTCTCCCCTTAATTGGTGGACATCCAACATAATGTGTATCAAATAAGGAATGACAACAAAGTGTTTAGGAGATTATTTGAGTTAACAAAAGAGATGAGCTTAGTGATGTTTTTGGATGATGGTTAGCATACAATGAACTTCATCCTTAAAGACCTCTTCTCGATTAATGGAGATGATCGTATGATGAGGCATGTGGTTTCCTAATAGGAAGTGAAGAGGATTAGAGTATTGTTATAACTAAATAATGATGGAGATGATTTTTTGGAAAGCGGAAGCTTAAATTGAGATTTGGAAAGAGGTCGGTTGAAAGACAAAAATGCAAAGCCAACCCGCTAGAACTTAATTCTATATGCTTTTAAATTATATGCAAGTGTAGGGGCATATTACTAATCTATGTAGCAATGGATTATGCAATGAGCATATAAAAGTTAGAACCAAGTGAGATAACAATAATTTGTTATCAACCTACAAAACAAATTTGTTAGTGACAAAAGATGTTAACATGATAGAAATCAAATGATAACATATTATATAAGCAAAAACAACACATTTCACTTAAGTAGACAAGAAATCAAGATAGCATCAAAACAATCATATTATGCAAGAATATGACTTTATTCAAGACATTTCATTATGAGATTGTTTTGTCATTAGACTTAGATACTTAAGCATACTTGGATATACATTAATCTATGTGATTAATTTGTAAGATAAAAAGGCTTCTAAAAGTTAGTCATACCAAAAGCACTTTGACAGATTATATGTGCACACGTAGCAAAAATATAGTGTGACAAGAAGCAAAGAAACAAGATGAAAGATTCATGCAAGCCATGTTTAAGACATAACAATTTGGAGCATGTATCATTTAGACCATCTTGTGCATAGATTTAAGGAATGTCAACAAAAGACAATAGCTTTCAAACATGGATACATTAATGACATATTATGAGTTCACAAATAACACATTAGTCATGTGAAACATTATATAGATGACAAAAATTTCTTCAACCTTAAATATCATGCAAATCATGTTTACGCTTAACATTAAGTAGCATAAAGCATCACAAAAACTTTCTAGGGTTTACACATTTGACAATTAATCAAGTAGGTATCAAACACCAAGAAAATGTCAAGACAATTGATCATTTTAAACAAGAGCATGTATCATTTGGATCGTACTACACATCGATGTAATGAATGACAACTAATAGCTTTCAAACACAAATATATCATATCAAAATTATCACGTATCAGAATGCCATATTATGAGTTCATAAGTAACATGTCAGTTATGCTAAAAACAATTCAAAAGTAAGCATCATGCAAATAAAGTTTAGATTTAAACATTTAGTAGCATGAAACAAGAATACAAGCATTATGAAGATAAAACCGTACTAAGGTTTACACATTTGACTAGTTATCAAACACTAAGATAATGTCAAATCAACTTATCGTATTAAACAAGAACATGTAATACACGGGTACAACCACTCCCAATATGTTTTATGGCCCAACATAACAAACCTTGTGTTTTATGGCACAAACACATAAACCATCTAATCTAGTTTGGTGAAAGTGTTGTTATGATGCAATGATGTTTACACTAATGATCCATGACACAAATGTCTAATGGATATGAATGACTACTTCTAAATGAACTTCCATTGATAGGAAGCCTTCATGATGAAGATCACAAGTTCCCCAAACTTGTTGTGATAGATCTTCAGCTTGTGGTGAGTTGGGATGGCTAGATCTCCAAGCTTTCCTTGGTTGATCAATGTAGAGTATGCTTACAACAAAGATGAATGTTAGAAGCATTATGATCATGATCATTAGGGTGTTTAATGTATGTTACTACATTGTTAATGATAGATCTAAATGTATGCAAGAAGGTGGAGAAGGTGTGTTTTCAAGTTGTGAAGAAATGAGAAAACAATGGGCTTCTATTTATAGGCAAAAGGGACAGGCGTCCACCCGGTACCAAATAAAGGGTTCCGCCCTTTATGCATTTTGGTGCCGTGGGTGCCGACAGAAATATAAAAATCTTTCTTCAAATCTTTTCAAGATTTTACCATATCTTACCAAGATCACATTTGATATATTGAGTGTCAATCTAACCAATATATTCAAGAGATCTTCCAAGGATTTCAAAGATGATGCATGCCATGATGTAACATGTATTTCCATTTTAGATTAAAATGTTTATCAAAGTAAACTTGTAAAATGTATTATGTAACTAGTTAATAAAATGTCTAGTTACCTTTTGAAATACTTGTGAATGCAAAATGTAAAATGAGGTTCTAAATAGAATGGTTAACCTATTAAAATACTTAGTGACTCTAAACGTATTTTAAACATTCTATATGATTTGTTAATGGGTTTGATCATAATGCCACATAACAAACATGTACGAACCTGTGTTGTAACATACGAGGACTTGAGACATCGAGAGGTGTTGAATGTATGTTGAGACAAATGTAATTACAAGTAACTTGTACATTTTACGTTATTACAAGTTACATGTTTGTCATCAATCAAAACCAATGAGACTGTATAGATTAAATATCATAATATTTATACTAACATCTCTCAAAGTGTTTATGATAGAAAACATGTTTGAAACACTCCGAGAGTTTTATATTTTCAGAAACACTCCCCCTTCATATGTGCTTATAAGTTTTAACAAAAAAATCTGCACATAGTGGGTAGAGTTTGCACTTTTTGAATTGATCGGCTCATGATAGACAATTCCCCACGAGACACGGTTACGTTTCCTAGTTAAAGAGTTCCATTGTCAGGTTTTAGGTGACAACTAGCTCTAATAACTAACTTGAAGTTGTAAACACTCCTTGAAAAGGAGGTTAGACCCATGAAGGTGCATATCTATCACAAGTTTCTCGAGATGGTACATTTACTGACTTTGATTTCCGTCAATTCATTGGTTTCGTCTGAGTCGAGCTCATTTTTGAGATTCAAACAACGATCATTAAACTTTTTGATCACATTTTAATCACGTCTCCTCCCCCTAAAAAATAGCATGTTTGTGATATTTTTGATATAAACGGATTAAACAACATTTTAGAATCTTTTGGGGAGACAAACGGATTTGATTTAAGCATGAATATGGAACATTTTGTTTTATACTCCCCCTTTAATAAAGCATAATCAATTAAAGGGTTTTAGAGGGAGTTATCTTGAGCACAAAATATTTTGAAAGATTTTGAAAAATCTTTTGAACAATCTTGAAAAGGTGCTCAAGATGATGATGATTTCTCACCAGTTTTTAAATGTAGTGCTTGAATCAAGCGTACACTTGATTTTCATTAAAAACACGAGTTTTGATTTGAAAATAATCAAAAGTCATCATGATGGTCCAGGTTTCGTACTGAAGTATACGAAAGCCATAGATTAAGAAGTTTTGAGAAACGACATGTTTTAGAAAACAATAAAGAAATAACTCTCGCTCAAGCATCTGTACATACCCGTATCATTGTTGAATGACATTTCTAGAAACGTACAGAATATCGATTATACGAGAGACATGTCGTGAGAAGAATATTTTTGGATTTTTGATTTTATAATGTTTTTGTATTTTTTGAAAGTTTTATATTTTTATATTTTGCTTTTGTTGGTTTTCAAATTTTGTATTTTGTTTTTCAAAAATATTTACAGCGAAGCTTTTGGAAAATCATTTTCAAGAAGATTCGAGAAGACGTTCTAACTCCTCAGGGTTAGGCTTCGCATTCCAATTCGTCGAACTAAATAGTCCAACCTTTCTTTTGGAAGGGCTTTAGTTAATAGATCGGCGAGTTGGTAATCTATCTTCACGAAGAATAATTCAACAGTACCATTTTCGACGTACTCTTTGATGAAGTGATAGCGGACACGGATATACTTAGTCTTTGAGTGATGAACAGATTGCATGATATGGCTATGGCACTTTTCGAGTCACAATACATAGGTATTTTATCGAAAGTAAAGCCATAATCTGTGAGTTGTGTTCTCATCCATAGAACTTGAGCACAACACGCTGATAGAGACACATACTCGCGGTTGAAAGTGCGTGCAATCTTGTTTCTTTGAAGACCGGCTTACTAACTTTTCACCCAAAAATTGTGCTCCTCCGGATGTACTTTTTTCTGTAACTTGATCACCTGCGTGGTCCGCATCTGAAAAGGCAATTAGATCAAATCGGATTCCTTGGATACCAAAGTCCCATGTGAATGGATGTCTTCAGGTACCGAAAGATCCTTTTAACCTCTTTGAGGTGCGGTTCGGTAGGCTTTGCCTGAAACCGTGCTAATAAGCAAACACAAAATGAATATATCGTGACTAGCGCAGTGAGGTACATGAGAGAACCAATCATGCTCCGATATTTCTTTGGATCAATAGGTTTCCCAAACAAATCGGCTCCAATTTTTGGTAAAGTTACCATTGGTGTTCGACGAGTCACAATTATCCATACCATGATTTTTCAAAATCTCAGTTGTGTATTTAGCTTGATTTATAAAAATTCCACGAGGGGATTGATGTATTTGTAAACCAAGAAAGAATTTTAGTTCCCCATCATGGACATTTCAAATTGACTTTTCATGAGATTTTCAAAATGTTTTGAAAGATTCGGATTAGTGGACCCAAAAATTATGTCGTCCACATAAATTTTGAACAATCAAAATGTGGTTTTTGCATTTTTGTGTAAACAAGGTAGGATCAATTGTTCCTTTGGTGAAATTGTTTTGGATAAGGAAAGAGGACAGTTCGTCATACCACGCCTCGGAGCTTGTTTCAAACCATAGATTGCCTTTTTGAGTTTGTAGACGTAGTCCGGATGTTCCAGTCAATGAAGCCTTCGGGTGACTCACGTACACTTCTTCTTTGAGTTCCATTCAAGAACGCGGTCTTAATGTCCATCGATAAACCGTGATGTTTTTGTGGCGGCGTAGGCTAAGAATATCCTGACTTCTAGTCTAGCTACCGGCGAATGACTCTTCAAAGTCTATCCCTTCCTCTTGTCTGTATCCTTTGGCCACAAGACGAGCTTTGTTGCGAATTACCGTCATCTCTTCATCCCTTTTGTTCTTCCATAACCATTTGAGATCGATGACGCGAACGTCAATGGGTCTTGGAACCATTTCCCAAGAGTCATGTCGACGGTATTGGAGAAGTTCCTCCTGCAAGCTTCTATCCATGCGGGTTCCGCCATTGCCTCGCGAATGTTCTTTGGCTCTATATTGCTAATTGAGCAAAGGTAAATGCATAAGTCGCAATCGGTGGCAAGTTTGCGTCTCGTCTGAATTGGCCTTGAAGGTTCACCAATAACTTGTTCAATCGGATGGTCTTTAGTCCACTTCCGAGTAGAAGGATACCGTTGGTTATACGTATGCGAGTTAGATGGTTCTCGTAAGCATGAAGAAGATTCAGCTGATTTCGTAGTGAACGGGTTTTCAAATAAGTCTTCATCTAACGTTGCATCGTTCTGGTTTTGGTTTTGCTCATCAACTGCTGGTAGAACGGGTGCAATAACTGTAGTAGATGTAGATGGAGTTGGTGCATTGGTTTCGACCGTAGTAGATGCATCTTCTGTTGGTGGTGGAGAATGATTTTGAGCGGGTGCAGCGGAATGATGGTTTGATGCATTTGTCGAAGTTCCACCATAGTATTCATCGAACATTAACTCAAAGAAATTCTCCCATTCTTGTTCTTTAGGATTGTCAAGCGAAGTTGATTGAGCTCTTTGAGGTATAAGTCCTGAACTGATGTGTCCGAAGTCTCTGGGTTTAGTGCGGGTTCTAGAGCGAGTCTCTCCGAAGCCATATGTGAAAGTTCGTCAAACTTCACATTCATCGTCTCCATGATCCTCCTAGTTCATCTGTTATACACCCTAATGCCCTCGAGTTATCTGAATATCCAATGAAGATTCCAATATCACCTTTAGCTTTCAGTTTTCCAAGATCTTCTCTATCATTCGTAGGATAGCACAGCGCCAAATCGTGAAAGTAAGAGATATCCGGTTTTCTGTTATTCACAAGCTCATATGGGGTTTTATTGAATCTTGGATGGATGAGAGATCGGTTCTCGAGTGAAACAAGCAAGGGCAACGACATCAGCCATAGAAATAACGGTGCACTAGAATAGATTAGCATTGTGCAGCAGCTTCCACAAGAGTTCTATTTCTTCTTTCAACTACCCCATTCTTCTGTGGAGTTCTAACAACGATGTCCGATGTGTGATTCCAACATCTTCAAAATAAGTTCTTAACTCGATTAGTGAATTCAGTGCGTTGTTTCTTACAACCCTTACTCGAGTTTGAAGAAGTACTTGAATTCGTTTCAGAAAGGTGATGATGATGCCTGGTGCTTCGTCTTTTGATCTCATAAACTTAACCCATGTATATCTCGAATAATCATCGACGATGACAAGAATATACTTTTTCCCATTAAAGCTTTCAACTCTCATTGGGCCACATAAGTCCATGTGCAACATATGCAACTTTGCTTCCGAACTAGGTACGGTTTTGGGTTTATATGATGCTCTTTTGCTTTTTCCTTGTTCGCATGATGGACATAAGTGATCCTTGGTGTATTTGAACTTTGGAAGTCCGTTGACGATGTTGTCTTTGGCAATTTTGTTGATGGTGTCGAAATTGAGATGGGATAACCGTCTGTGCCACAACCAGGACTGTGTTCCAGATGCTCGTGTCATAAGACATATTGGTGATGAAGAGGCCATTTGGTTGATGTCGATAGCATACAAGTTTGTATCACGATTCCCAGTTAAGAGATCAGTGCCATCCAAGTTTCTAACGAAGCAAGCATTTTTCCTAAAAGCAACCTCTAAATCTGCATCACAGAACTGCCCGACTGATCAAATAATTTCCAAAAGGTAGATCTCCATAACCCATGATAGCTGCTACATGATCATTTCCGAAACGTACAGTTCCCATGAATTTCTAGACGAAATTGATCAGCAGCTTCAGATTCCTGGTCATGTGCTTGGAGCAACCCGAGTCGACGATCCAAAGACAAATTTTGATAACTTGCCGATAACAGAAAAAGAATATTGTGGAAACCGTTTTGATTTTGGTTCCTTTGGGTTAGAGGTAAAATCCTTATCACACACAGAGAGGTTTTCTGAGGGAATTCGGTTTATCACTCATTGTACCATTCTGGAGTGTGAAAGTTCTACCTGTGGGTTTCCAAATATCATCCCTATAGTATACAGTAGTGTAAAGCCTAAGTTTTGCAACTAGTCTTCCTACTTGATTAGCGTAAGATCTTTTTGGGACGTTCTTCATAACAGGCTTATCATTCACATTGTTAGAAACATAATCATCTTGAACATTAATTAAAGATTTCTTGCAAGTTAAACAAAGAGATTCAACATATTCATTAGACTTAGCAAGTTTCATAGGTTCAG